>CM053504.1:50797781-50842363 GCA_028627145.1 Eidolon dupreanum | reverse complement strand
AAAAAAAAAAAAAAAAGAGGCACTGAGCTGACAATTCAAAGCCCTGATATTAATAGTTTTATGACTTTGAAAAGTCTCTTATATTTTCTTATTTATAAAATGAGGCAATTTCACAAGACAACCTAAAATTCTAAGGTCATGTTGTAAAAATTGTGCCAGTTCACAATACTAAAATATCTAAATATTTTAAATAAGTACTAAGTATTTAAATAAATACTAAAATATCTGTCTGCATATAAGAAAGATTCTCAAATCTGTCCAAAATCATCTGAGATTAAACAACTCCTTTTATTAAGATTTTGGTCTCCAAAATTTTTAATTCCATGCTTCTTCTTTATTCAGATATATCTGTATTTTTTTCCTAAGTTGCCCGATCTATGATTAAGCATTTAGAAGATACCCAACAAATTTACCCTGTAATGAAAAAGCACTCTGTACATACTTGTAGCTATGAAATTTAAAAGCACTAAACCACAATATTTATGATATTTCAAACTTGAAGCCATAACAATCCACATTTGGAGGGATGTAAAAGCAACCTAAATGTGAAGGAAAATGGTTAAATATTAATATGATGAGGTTTTAAATTATAGGTCTGAAAATTTGCCAAATACATTTTTCTTCTAAATTTGTGGGGAAGTCATATTCAAGGCCACGTTAAGACGGATTTCCATGAAACCTTAATTTCATGCATTATTTCCTCACTACACATTTAACCACCCCTTCTTTTCATCTGTTCACTAGATATCTTTTAAGTTCCCATGTTCAATAGTAAAACAAAGCAGAAAAAGCCAATAGAGTTGCTTGCTTTGTTGTTTATGTATTAGATTGGTTGGAAGGTAGGAAGTTTGGGGTGTTTTCTTCTCCAGTCATATAACAAAGGGCTTAAGATATTTTTTAAAAGGCTATCATTTGATGAGGTCATTAACACCTGGTATGCCAGCATTTAATTAATGCTCAGTTTTTTAATATATTTAATATGTTCTCAACCAATTTAATTTATAATATAGTGATTGATTTTGATTTAAAGTATTAGACTTTTCTATATTTGTTTCACCTATTTTATAAGACTTTATTTTTCTTGGAGTATCTTGAGGTTGTATTCCACAAAAAATGATATTTATAAACTGTAATAAAATTTTTCTATAAGTTTATTTTACATTCATATTATCCCTGAAAACAATTATATTTGAGCCAATGGTATGCTTAATATGGGTGTAAGCCAATCTCTGAAAACCTTAATACTAAAGACGTTTCCCTGTATTGAGTCACTGCTGTAATAAGTATGATGTATTAGAATTGCTATTATGATACTATGTATTAATTGCTTTTATTTTATTTAGTTCTATTTATATCATTTTCACCATTCATCAACATAAAAACGAGTGCCTGTTTCAATTTCCCTTTCAGTTCTTTCTGCTTCAGAAATTTCTGCTCTCTTCACTATTCTTCATCTATCCAAATGGGAACTTATAAAAATACACATTTATACACCCATTCCACTATTTATATTTACTTACATTCGTCTCTAGTATATATCACTGCCACTTCACTACAAGTGTTATGTAAAAAAAATTGTAAGAGCAAATGTACAACAAGCTTCCTTGTCCTTCAATAACTTGATATACAAAATAAAGAGGCAGAACATACCTTAATGAGACAGTTACTTAATTAAAAAGTAGTAAATGGTCATATTTAAAGGAATATGACAGGTGTTCAGGTTCAAGATGGCAGAGTAGGAGGCTTGTGAACTCATGACACACCAAACCTACAGCTACATATGGAAAAATTCCCTCTGAAAGGAATCCAGAAACTAACCAAATGACATGTAAACATTAAGTGAAAGAGAAAAAATGCACATTAAAGAGCTGAGACACAGTCTTGCCATTAACCTCAGCCTCAGCATAGCAACACAACAAGGAGGAAACACACAAGTCCCAGCTTTTCCCTGAGGAGTGAATGGTTTGGACCCCATATCTGGTATGTCAACTTTTAAGATCTGTTATCCTTTCTTCCACTCTCACCAATTTAGATTTGGAATACTGTAGACTCCTTGCTCACTATTACTACTTCTAGACTTTGTTCTTCTATCATCACTTATACTTTTCTTGTTTTAAAGCCTATGTCATCATCCTAAGTCTTTCTGGACCTTGGCTTAATGCCAGCGGGTCTTAGAAATCTTTATTAACTTCCCAGGCCTGAATTACATATCTTTCTTAAATGACTTTATGTTGAGCATTACCTTAAAATTGTCCTTAATAATTGTCTATTCGCTGTGTGACTCTCCATCAGTCTCTCAGTGACTTGAGGGTAAGAGCTGTGTCTTCTTATCCTTCATATTCTTGGCATATAATACATTTCATGACTTAGAGCATTGGAGATACATTTACTAAATGAATGAATCACTGAATCCCATACCACTGTATTCCCATTCTCATCAAAGGTGACAAAATTCAGAACAAGTTACCCCAAAATATAGCACCTTGGTACACTGAAAGTTCTGAGCTGAAAGAATCTGAGAAATGACAAGTGCAGGAAGCATTCTGGCTTTCTCCTGGAGCAGGCCATAAGATCCTCAAGTGAGAGGTACCCACCTCACACCTTACGTCTTTCTCTCTGAAGATGAGAGACACAAAGAGAAATCTGAATACAGGCCTTGCTGTTTCCTCCACTGTATTGCATTTATCTTAGATACTTTTTTGTCCTATCACATTTTCCCATAACTCTTCATCAAACCTAGCACAAAAACGTTCAAGTTTAACCACTTCTTCAGTTCTTCATTTCCTTATGAAGGCTCCCAGGTCATATAAAACTTATACTAAATAAATGTGTAGGCTTTCCTCTTGTTAATTAGGGACCTCAGCTGAGAACTTACAATGGTAAAGAAAAAAGATATTTTTCCTTTCCCACACAGACACCCCCTAAAGTCTTCCTCGAAGACTTTAGCACCTTACTATCAATCCTCTTTCCTCCACCCATTTCCCCATCATTTTCCCTTTACAAAGCATCATCTTTTCTGACCTGGATTTATTTAGTACTCTTCTAATTTTCTCCAGTACTTTCTTTCTTCTCCAAAAAACCTAGCTCAGTACCATAAACTTGAGAGGCACTCAAGAAGAAAAAGGGTTAATGAGCAGAGTGGCATTGGGCTAACAGATGGCCTCCAAGGTTCTAGGGCCGACCTATTCTGCAGCACACCTTAAGGAATTATCTCTGCTTCCATGAAAGCAAGTCTCTTAACAGGTTAGAACTTTCTCATTGAATATTCATTTTCTTTCTCCTCCCTCCCTATCTCCCTTTTCCTCGGGATTTCCAGAGAATTAAGCAAACAATGGCCAAGTCTTTCTGTGTCTAGAAACAGCACTGATGATACACAGTTATAAATTTTATGACTTCATTTTCTTCATGTCTTCAGAAAGCTTAACATTTGTCAATACATGTGATAAACTGTATTATTTGCTCAATCTTTATTCCTTGATATCCTTACCATGGTGAACCATACCAAATACTTCTGTGCCCCAATGAAGTTGGGATTGGCCATATGATTGGCTTTAACTTAATAGAATGTGAGTGGAAGTGAAACTGTCAATTCACAGCTATAAGTATCACATGTTTCTGTTTGCCCCTTTGAGTTTATGACATGCTCCATGAGAAGGATGAGACTCAGGTAGCCACTGACCTCAGAAAAAGGATTATTGGAGCAGACCTGAACTCAATCCACAGCCTAAGACAGAACCATACTAGCTGACCTGCAGAGCACTGAGCAAGAGGAAAATCACTTTTATTTTAAGCAAACGATATTTAGGGTTTGTTTATTATGCTACATTACTGCTATGGGAATCTGATTGATACACCATGCTTGATGGACGTTCTCTAAATCTCTGATTTATAAATTACTGGTGTTAAGCCAGTGAAATACAGTAAAAAGAAGGGCAGAATCCTGTTTTTAATACACATGTGCAATCTGTTAAGATTTTAGAAACATCTCAAAAAGGAGCAGTCCATAAGTTATAATTCACTGAGGTTTTATGATGGTTTGTATTGTCATTGTTATTGCTACTTACCAGGGTTGGACTGATCATTCTCTTCTATTCATTGAAGTGTCTGAGGTTCCGTCTGACATCTTTCTCTTCCTGATGCATTTAGTCTAATCATTATTATAGCCTCTTTTTATGTGAATGCTCAGCTCAAATGATACTCATAAATTTCAGCTACATTGTATCCTCTCTCTTTAAGGCAGGCTTTTTAAGATTTGTAAAGAGCCATAAAGAATATGATTAGCATTAAAAATACATGATGTATAGTGCTAAAGTAAATGCAGAAAAATATCCACATTTTCAGGCAAAGAAGGTATAAAATTGACTAAAAGCATTTTAGTTAAAAAAAAATGTTTAAGATTCTAACCCCTGACATAATTAAAACTAATTTGTTTTTCTTTCTTATTTTTATTCCAAGACCAAATATAGGTTTTGATTTCACATAAATTTAGGAGTCAGGTAGCCTGGGGATTAAGAAGCAGATGGAAAACTCACAGTCTAAAATTGGAATCTTTATTCAGCCTCTGATTTGCTATATGATACTTAAAATGTTGATCTTTCAACTCTGCAATGATTGATTTGGCAAAACATTCCACTCAGCAATTCGAAGCTATTTTGCAGACAACCTATTCAAGGTATGTTTTACATCTCAGAAGTAGTTGAAAAACTCAAAATATTTTTAAAAAACTGCCTTCTGTTTAATTTAATTTACAATTTAAACATAAAAACATAGAAAAAAATGAATGATTGATTTTTTGTAATGTAGAAAATCATAGTTGGAACAACCAAAATTTTAGAAACAGTCATGGATTTCCTCCTACTTTGAGGCTGAATAACATTTGGTAAGCTACTCAAACTTTTTGAGTCTTGGTTTCTTCATCTGGAAAATGCAATAACGCAAGTACCCAAGGGCTTTTGTGAAGATGGAAGTAAGAGAAGTATATGTACATCATATAAAAGCACCAGGTCTGGCATAGTTAGAGTCTAACAACAACAACAACAACAACAACAACAACAACAACAAACTATTACTAGTGGAATGAAATCAGCACAACAATCAGGTGTCCAAAATTTTAAACTTGGATGTTATGAGAAATGAAACCACTTAAAGAGGTAGATAAATAGGATTTATATGGATTTGGGGACTGACTGCTTTCATATAGTTCTTGAGTTTATCTTTGCTACAGCTGGAAAACAGAAAAAAAGATAGAAGGGCCTTGTTTGAAACACCTTCTCAAGAAATCAAGAATTAAAGTAAAACATGCAGGGTCTCCAATTTTAAATATTCTAAAAACATTGGCATCATCACAAACCAAAGTTACCAGGATCACCTGGCCTATTCAACAATCATCTTCTTATTCTAAGAATAATAATCTTTCTCTTAATACCAATTATTATAACAATCAAAATTGAATGCTATTCTGTTCCAGGCACCAGGCTACCTGACATAGTTTAAGATCTCCCAACCATGCTGAAGGGATGCTAGAATTTCCATATTAAAGAAGAAGAAATGGACCATCAGAAAGGCAGAGTTTTCTCAGCATTACATAGCAAGTAAAGAACAAAGCAGGGATGAAAACCCAAGTTACTGACTCCAAAATTCATGTTTGTTCCACAAAGCTGTGACTTTAGTGATAGACTCAAAGCATGTTAGAGTTTGGGTTTGGAAGAAAGCTGAGACCCATGTAATCCAAGCCTGCTTTTTAGAGAGGAAGAAACTGAATTCCAGATCAAATACACAAGTGACTTATCTAGGTTCACAAAATAGGAAAGAACAAAACCAAAATTAGAACTCTTTCCACATTATCTTTCTGCATCCTTCAGTAAAATTCTACTATAAAGGAATATGTTAGCAAGCCAAATCATGTTTCCACAACTCTCAGATCTCAGTCATACCTCTCTCCCTCCCTCCCTCTCCCTCTCCCTCCCTCTCTCTCTCTCTCTCTCTCTCTCTCTCTCTCTCTCTCTCTCTCTCTCTCTCTCTCTCTCTCTCTCTCTCTCTCTCTCTCTCTCTCTCTCTCTCTCTCACACACACACACACACACACACACACACACACACACACACACACAGAATATGGCAAGACCTGAACCCATCTACTTCTAGTTTATACCAGTGAAACCTTATAAATAATCTCAAAACTTGGCTATAAAATTTCTCATACAGTGCTGTTATCAACACTTTTTGAAAACCTGTATTTACTTATTCAGTGGACTATGATAAAATTTCAGGCAGTCCCCACAGTTTTTATAAACTCCTGCTTGGAAGACAGGAGGATGAGCTTAATGAGGTACAAAGAGTCAATCTATATTTCTCATCTTGAATACATCATTATTGTAAGGAAATAGAGATCTGAGTGGGTGGCAGGCTTATTGTTGATGCGAAAAGTGCCACCTCCATCAGTTTTTCTTTATCACGCAGGAAGTCAGCTTGTATGGGCTTCACCTAGTGTAATGATCCTGGTGACTGTTACCCTTCACAATTACCTCTTGTAGACTGAAGTGTGGCTTCTGACGTCATGCTGACTGCTCCAATTTGCCAACATGACTCTGAGGTTGTGCTCTCAGGCAAGGGGCCAATATGGAGACTTTTTTTTCTTGGCTATTGTACTGTTCTGGATGCATCATTTTACAAAGTAACAGCCAAGGTAGAAAACATTGCTTCCATGCTGGGCCATAATGAAACATATTTTAAAGGTTGCTTGTGTTTGACTTCATGATACTTCAATGCTGATATCCATGAAGCATGTTTTCCATTCTTCTACTATGTCCAATTTAATTTTTTTAGAAACTTTTGCATATGCTGCCTCTATTTCATTTTTTGTTTCATTTTATTTGCTAGTTGCTATGGATTAAGTGTTTGTGTCTATACCCAACCCCCAAATTTATATGCTGAAGCCCTACTACCCAATGTGATTGTATTTGGAGATGCGGCCTTTGGAAAGTTATTAGGATTATATCTGTTCATGAAGGTGGGGCTTCGTAATCAAATTATTGCCCTTATAAAAAGAGGAAGAGACATGAGAGCTCTCTCTCGCTTGCTCGCGCTCTCTCGCTCTCTCTCTCTCTCTCTCTCTCTCTCTCTCCTTGCCTCGCCTCTCCTCTCCTCTCTTCTCCAGCCCTCTCTCTCTCTGGGAGCACACACTAAGAAAAGGCCATTGGCGGACACAGAAAGAAGGCAACAACTTATAACAGGAAGAGGGGTCTTACCAGACACCGAATCTTCCAGGACCTTGATCTTAGACTTCCAGTCTCTAAAACCAAGAAATAAATTTCTGTTGTTTAAGCCCCCAGTCTGTGGTATTTTGTTATAGCAGCTTGAGCAGACTAAGGTACTAGTTGAATTTGCAAAAGAAAGAATTAAAGAAGATTCTAAATTATAGATTGTCACTGAGTATAAATTTTATAGATTAGAAAATAATTTCCAGGCATAAATAGTTTCACAAAATATTTTAACCCTTTTGGAATATGAGTGCCAGTATTCAGTGAATAGAGAAAGTTGTGGGATTCTGAAGATCCCTTTGCTCTGGCTGTGGCAATGATTAAATTATGCAGAATGAATTGGGAGGTAGGTTTTAATACAGTTTTCAGACCACATGACAGTTTCAGGTAGACTTAATTAACTAAATTCTTTCAATGAAGGCCACGGAGGAAACACAGTAAGTTTCCTGCTCTTTTGAATGGTACATCAAAAGGCATTTTTCCTCAACAGATGAGCACATGACTATTAATTCTAGATTCTAAAACCCAGACATTGAGTGAACTGAAACAAAGGAAACATGAAAAAGTGTCTCTGGAATTCATATCTTGAGCTACTTTTTTTAGGATACATTGTAAAGTGCAAAGCATGGGGAAAAAAAAAAAGCAGTGATGTTCCCTGACATTTGTTGAGGAGGCTGGTTTTTAAGAAAGTTTTAATTTTTTTTTTTTTTTGGATGAGTGCAGAAGAGAATTCCTGAGCTATTGGTTGAGCATCACAAACTTTCTTGTTTTCGGATCTTTGAATTTCAAAAATGCAAGCCTGTGCCAGCATTAGCAGAGCTGAGAGAGCTGCCACAAAAGTGCCTCTGAGAGAATTATACCAAGAAGTAACAATGTAAAAGAAAGAATAAAGGCACAGTCAGTTGACAGACTACAAGCCTTAAATACTCACAGATGACAATGTTAAAGCAGGCCCTTTAATGTAACTGTGGATATTTGGAAAGAGCTGCTTGTTGCTTGAAGGAAGATATTTACTGGTCTTAAAAACAACTCTGAAAAAGAATCAAAAGCGTTTACAGGTTTAAAATTAGAAACTGGTAGCTCAGAATACTAAAAGCTGAAGGGGCTTTCATCCACAATTTGACAGAAATTTCTAAAGCTCCAAAATATGGTATGGATATACAGGGATATATATGCTTAAAGAAATAAGCAATATCAAATGAAATTATTTTTTTAACATTGCAAAGATGCAGTCATGAGCAAGAGACTCTTTCTAAGTTGCCTTCAAATGTACATCACACAAAAGTTTTTCCTAAGAGGTCTTTTTTCATTAGTATACTCCCACTTGATGAAGTATTCTTTGTATGCTCCTGGTCTCCTATTTTTATTATAGTTGCCCAAGGGAAAACTAGATTATGAACTCCTTGAGTGAAAAGAATGCGTCTTAGACATCTCTCTCTCCCCCAGTGCTAAATAATGCTGCTGGCACACAATATATGGTCAATTAATTCTTGCTAAACTTTAAAAATGGCTACCATATAACAAGGCCTGTGAAAAACATCCACAGATTTTTTTTTATTTTATTCTCATACTATCAAATGCGATGAATAGTCCCATGAAAGGGGCTAAGATTCCTTTCTAAACACCTATAATTTCTTCTTGAAAATGGCTGAATACTACAAAATATCTCTATGTTATTGACCTCACGTGACTAATTAGAAGCAAATATACATGAGGCCATCTATGTAGAGTAATTTCCAGAAACACAATTCTTATCACACTTTGCTCATGCAGTATTGAGTGCCTGGATAAAGTTGGTGTAGACAATAATGATTCAGAGGTACCACCAAAACAAATCTCTGTGATAAAGGTAATTTCCTAGGGCCTCTATCAAGTCACAGCTCATAGATGCCCAGGTCAGCCTCCTATGTCCTTGGGAAAGAATGACTATAACAAAGTTAGTCTTTTGTCACCTCCACCCTGCCTTCCACTTTCTTTCCTCAGACACAGCTACTTTTAACTATTTCTAAACAAAGGGACTACTGTGTTAGACACACCCTCTGTCTTTCTTCCAAGTTTACTTTTTTTCCATTGAAATTTTCCAACTTTGATTCCTGTTTTCACACTGAGTCCAGACCTCCTCCTCAAAGTAAGCTGTTGTTTTCCTTTTCTCTCTATCCCAAGTGTGGACTAAGTTCCTCCTTTTTTTTCTCATTTTAGTTATGACATGTTGGTATTACCTAATAGCTTTTTGATACAAGTCAAGAGAAACCAAAGGAGAAACAAACAAGGAAAATACAATCAGCACAAAAGAGACAAGTTCACTGAGTACAGACGTCTGATGCTAAGAATCTCAGCAACAACAACAGACAGACTTACTCTGCTCCAAAATCCTCCCAGTATGACATAAACACCCTCCACCCAAGATTGGGGCACAACTTGCAGGCAACTTGATTACAATCTCTAGTGATGGAAATCATCAAAGAGCCACCTAACTAAACATTTTATTCCCTTCAATGTCCAGCACCAGCTTTCTCATTCCCTATTTCAAACACAGTTTATCCAAACTATGTTGCTTTGACTAAAGTCCCAGTTTTAGGCTGAAAGAAATGCCAGCTTCACAACCCTTTTCAAAACAGTGTTGATTGACACTCCTGAATACGAGCAGATGATCGAGTCATGTAGGGCCTAAAGCTACTAGTTTTTCCACTCCTCACAATTCTGTTAGATGGCTTAGCTCCTCCCTAAGGAAGCAACCTAGCAAAATAGCAGTATCAATTTTCAAGGTCAGCTTATAAGTATAAATTGACAATAAAAATATAGAATTCTATCACAGCTCAAAAAAAAAAACAAACCAGTAATAATCATGATGGTGGTTGTGGTGGTAGTGATTACGATGATGGTGATAGCCAAATATTACATATTGCTCCTATAATCCTAAAGAACAAAAAACACTGAAGGAAATAAGACATGTCTCCAGAATCTCATCATCATACTGGTTACCACGCTTGTTCTTTTCATAACTCTTTTTTAGCGAGTAACTGCATGAGGTTACAGAAGAGAGGGGCACAGATGAAGCCACCATGTACACTGGAGGAGGAAAACACAGCTTCTCCCCCTGTGTTAAATCCCCTCCTTGGACACCTGGGTTTCAACTCAATCATCTTTTTGGATGGTAAATTAATGCACTGCACTGCTCCTTCCAGTCTTTTGAGAGATAATCCATTAGAACTGATTTTTATGAAAGCACCATTACTTCCCTAGGATCAGGGCAGTTGTCCACTAGAGGGATACAGTTTGCAGAAATCCAAAAGAAAGGATTCAACAATTCAAAGATTTGCTTCAGGAAACATAATTCAAAAAAATATGGTTTTTCCACTTCTCAAAATATTGTTTACTTTTTCTTTCCAATTTTAAGGCTCTATTTTATCTCTTCCTATTATGTTTCTGCCTTAACTTATAATGAACATTTAAACCTTTCTCATAGCTATATTCCACTCATGGACAGCCTGGAGTAATAGAGAAGTCAGATAACCTTAGAGGCTGATTGTTAGTAAACTTTAGTAATTAACACTAACAGAGAGTATTTAGTTCATTCATTTTGCAACAAAATATTGCTGTGTGTCTATTGTAAAACATATGTCCTAGAACTCACTTTTACAAAGCAAAAACTAATCTCTCTGAAAATTTTCATTCTTTGAAGTATAATTTATAAAACTGAAATGTAGAAAATACCTAAATATTCAACATTAGAGAAATGGCTAAGTAAAAAATGGTCTTTCTACCAAATGTAGAGCAAAATATTTACGCTAAAATGATTAGTGAAAAAGTAGAACACATATTGTATCTATGCTGTGATAGCAACTTTATGCCTAACAAATATAGATTCGAAGGGAATATGAAAAAATATTTAATTTATAAGCATAATAGAATTATAGAGTATTATTTCCATTATCATTGTAATAATTTTTTGTACAATGGAAAAGTAATTAAAAGGAAAGAATATAATGTATTTATTGAATATCTACTTGTGCGAAGAAAAATAAGACATCAGACTTACCCTCAGAAAATTTATGGATACAAGGAGGATTTAAAACTACAATGCAAAAGCTATAACACATGTTATATATGTCATAAAAGAAATTAAAATGAAGTGTTATGGACTTAAAAAGGAAGAGCACCTTTCTATCTATTAACCAGCAAGAAAGTACAAATTTTCAAATTATACTATTAGAAGGTACAAATACTCTAGTAAAGTCATCATTTGCTTCTGTATCTATCAGAAAGAGCCACTGATTCACTTTATAACTCACTTTATATTTACGATATGTAGTGAGAGATAAAAGGAAAAAAATCAATGCCTTTTGAAAGGTGCTTACCAACTCATCATCTTCAATGGACCTCTTCACCCTTATCAAATGGACAGGGCACACTTGTCCAACTGCACTTTGGCACAGAGAAGGAGGGATTTGTTCCAAGTAGAAGGGAATCCAGGAATAAGTACCCTAATCTGGTATTGGCTGAACCCAATACCATTTATTATAGTCATGGCTTCTTTTTCTTGCCATTCTGATTGAATGTCCTTGGCTTCCCCATCCTCTAATCAGTAGTTTGATCCTCTTCTTTATCCGCTCTGTTGATTCCCTCTAATATACTCTTCGTCTCAGATAATATGTTCTTCATTTCTGACTTGTTCCCTTTTATAATTTCCATTTCCATTTTTATGTTTTTTATCTCTTTATTAAAGTTCTCACTGAGCTCATCTACACTTCCCCTAAGTTCACTGAGCATCTTTATAACCAGTGTTTTGAACTTTGCATCTGTTAGATTGCTTGACTCTATTTTCCTAGATCTCTGTTCTGTTCTCACATATGGTTTCTGCTTCTTTGTCTTCCCATGTTGGCTGCCTTTCTGTGTTTTTTTTTTCCTATGTATTAAGCAAAGCTCCTAAGTCTCCCAGTTTTATTAGTGTGGCTTTGTGTAGTAGGTGTACAGTGGCACAGTCCTGAGAGGGGTTCAGCTGCAGGCCAAGTTTAGTCCAAGCCTGTGCCTCTCTGGGGCTACCTGTTAAGATTTAGCAAGAGGTACACAGATGCTATGCTAACAGTTGATAAAAGAGGCCACGCAAGAAACCAAGATCAGCTGCCACTATTGTGAGTCTTGGAGTTGGCTCAGCAAGGAGCATCAAATTCACAGAGGATAAAACTGGATGTGGCTAATTTGGGGTGGGGCCATGAGCTGAGGGAAGCAGCGTTTCAGAGAATCCTCTTGGCAGAGCAACCTGTTACCTAGTTCGATGAGTCTCTGCTATGGCGGTGCTGAGTCCACACTGAGATAGGCGAGGGCTCAAAAGAGGAACAGTGGATACCGCCAGCACATCTTCTGGAAAAGAGCCTCACCTCCGACCCTCACTCTAAAAATTCAGTGTCTCCCTGGTGCTCCCCGAGCAGCCAACCCGGCACTGGTGCTCAGAACTAGCAGATCCGTCGCTGCAAAAGTTCAGATGTGGACATGGTCCCTTTAAGATGTGTCTGCAGCCATCATAGCTTCTGTCTCACTCAGTTGCTGGGGACCAGGCAGTCTCATATTTCTTTGCCATCTCCTAACTTCTATAATTGCAAGGTTATTTCTTTTTTCCCTCCCTCGTTGTAGTACTTCTGTTCATTTAGATCCCAGAGGACTTTGCTTGCTCTTTGCTCTGTGTTTCTCTCACAATTTTGATTTGGTCGCAAGAGGGATAAACAAAGTCTCTATCATCTATGCCATTTTAACCCTCCCCCTATAATATACAGATTTAATCCAACCCAAATAAAATCACAAAGATTTTCTTGGAACTTGACAAGATGATTTTAAAACATGTAAAAAATAAGCTAAGAATTGCCAATATTAAAAAAGATTCTATTTGATAAAACAAGTCTATCAGATTAACACATCACAATTTTAGAGCAATATTTTAGAGTATTACAGTTTTAAGAAGTATAGTATTGACCCAACAATAGACATATATATGAATGGAACAGTATTTAGAGTTTAGATACAAACCCAGCAAATATAGCCATTTGATTTATAATTATCTTACAGAGTAGTGGGAGAAGAACCAACTTTTCAATAAGTTGTAGTAGGTCAACTGCATACACATAAGGAAAAACTAACCAGTTCTTCTAGACACCTTTCACAAACATCAGTTCAAGGTGTGTCTTAGGTTAGATTCCCCCAGAAAATGAAGATTTGTGTCTAATAGGTTTATTGAGGTATGTTCTCAAGATCAATACCTGTGAGGAAGTAAAGAAAAGGATTAGTCAAAGGGAAGATTGAATTGTAATGCAGTTGCAACAAAGGCCCCAACCAAGCATATGAGTTGCTGACCCTTAAAAATTGCCCAAAATTTAGGCAAAGAGGTCAAACCTTTATGCCATCCATTAAGCAGACCCTGGATGAAGACTGGCCCCAGGGAAGGAGCAACACTTTGGGCAAGGTGGCTCTCTTGGAGGTCAAGGGGAATACCCAAAGGAGGCCTCAATACCAAAGGGAGAGGAGAGGACCTAGGTGACATAGATCAGCATCCACAGCAAGGAATGTAAATCTAAACATTAGCTGTAAAATTATAAAGCTTCCAGCAGATAATGTAAGAGAATATTTTTATGACACAACACAAAAAGCACTAAACTTAAAGACAGAAATTGACAAATCAGAATACATCAAAAAGCACCATTAAGAGAATAAAAGAACAAGCCACAGGGTGGGGGAAAATATTTACAATATATATAACAAAAAAAGAACTAGAAATAGTTTCCATAAGTCAATAATAAGCAACCTAGTAGAAAAATGAAGAACGAACAAAAGACTGAAATAATAGATTCATGATATACATACACATACGTATGTGTGTATGTGTGTGTGTTTGTATATCCAAATGATCAATAAACATGTAAACAGGTATATTAGTCATCAACTAATGCAGATTAAAACCTCAGTGAAATATATGCACAAATCAAAATCATGACTAAAATGAAAAGGATAGGCAAATCCAAAAATTGGGGGGAAATGGAACAAATGAATTTCTCATATATTGCTGGTAAAACAGCTTGGCAATATCTACTAAAGTGATATGTACACATTTTATATATAAATATATAAAATTACACACACACACATTCTGCATTCCAGTTCAAACTACATCAAGACCCCTGGTTGCTTAAAAATTTCTAGTAGGGGCACAGAGATCAAGGATCTTCAAAAGCAGCAACTCAGTTCACCAACATTCAGCTTCACTGCTTAAGATGTACAGACAAACAAAAGTCTCTGCTATTGCAGATGTGGCGAGAGCATTTCAGGTACAGGCTTAACCTGAGATAAGTGCTCCTCAAAAATCTTGCGATAAGAACAGATAGTAAAGCTGTGGCCAAAGAAGTAGATGTGGAATCCATTGATTCTGATAAGTGTTAAGATTTGCTGGCTAGGGCATTTTTCATTCTTCATACAGCTTTGTCATTAACTAAGATGAGTTTTGTATCTTAAAGCTAAACACAATTTTGTTCCCAAAAGATGAGGTTTAACGATCAGAAACAGTGGAGGACATAAGCCACTACTATGTTCTAACATACATCAACGACTGCTGCTAGCAAGCCCAACTTCAAAGCACACGATGATCAGACAGTCTGTTAAACCCATTCAAACAAAGAAATCAGTGGAGGATACAACCAGATGTGTGCCTACCCCTGGTTAAAGGCTACAAAATAAATAAGTTCTATTAATAAAATGTTAGGCATTAGCAACCTGAGCAATTGCAATCTTCAAATACTTTGGACAGGGGCTAGAATATACATATAGGTATCACTGAAGTCACCACTACATCTGTACTTCTCTGAATCTCAGAAACCATTGTTTGTAAACCACATCATTATTTTATGTTCCTCTGGGAAAATGGGAAAATGCTACCAGTTAAACAATAACAGATCATCTACTGTCAGAGCTATCCTAATTTAGAGATGATAATATGTAGTGGGAAATATGTGTCTTAGAATCAATGAAACATAGTAAGTTTCCTAGTTTACCAGATTTGTGTTTGTCCCCTACCTTCCTTCCCAAAGAGCTAGGAAGTCTGTTTGCCTTTCCAGTGGCTGTATAAAACAAGGATTGAGCTGTATCTGTTTCTATGAAACCACTTTTGTTAATTTTCTGTATTAAATTTTTCCTGAAGAAACTTATCTCCCTTTTTTATTTTTGTTCCCCATGTTCCCAATTATCCTAAATTCCCTTACAAATATCACATTGTGCTCTTTTAACAGATAGGATATTCTATAAAAACAATAAAGTAAATAATATGTCATTTTAAGTTAAATATTTTAACTTTTTAAAATGCTTTTGAGAAATGTTTTTTTAAGTGGATGCCAAAATAGTAACAGTATACATATTACCTTAATCTTAAGTGTGATAAATTAGCTGCAATTCAGACATATGGGTTGCTCCTTGGAGCCTTCTCTAAATCCTCAGAAGTAGCACACACAGAACCTAAAAGTGAAAAACACAAAATTCATTCTATTGGGAATATTCATAGAATTGATTTTACCCAATTCAGATTTTAATTATGCTGAATGATCAAAGTATCATTATTAAGTACCTAAAAAACAAGATGGAGATGTCATTAGTTGCTTTATATTACATCTATGTAGTACCTTTCTATGGTTGTTACTTGGTTAAAAAAAAAAAAAAGACTATGATGAAAATTAAAAACAAAGAAGGAAAAGGAGGCAAAGAGAGGAAGTAGAGAGGAGAAAAAGGGAAAGGGAAGGAAAGAAAGAAAAGAAACATTGAAGAGAGGAGAGGAAATAAAACAGAAAAAAGAAAACAAAAACTGTTTATTGGAATTGTTTGATAGATGTTCCTACAACTTTAATTTCTCAGGGCAAGCATTTCTTATTTTATGTAATAAAAGAACTTCACAGTTTGTATATCCAAAATTCCCCAGTAGATTGCCAGCAGAGCCTGTCTTTTTGTCTGTGTGTGTCCAGTCTCAGTACTATGCTCAGAGGAGTGGTTGGGTTCATTAGTGATAATTCGGTAATGAGTGCGTATATTTTCTGTTAGGCTTCTTCTTATATTTTATTTATGAAAAATCTGTTAAATGTTTATTTGGTCATTATTGGACTTATTTGTTTGGTGTTTTTCAAATATTTATGAACATTTTTGTTTTTGAAAACAGGAATGAAACAGTAAACCAAGCAGAGAACATTTGAAGAAAGGAGAGAAAAGAAAAGGAGAAATGAGTTCTTAATGGCATGAGGGATGGAGTAAATCTGAAGGAATTAGTTCAAGACAGGTATCAATGTCTTTATTCTGAAAAAGCTAAGTATAAGCTAACATGATACCAGAGAAATGAAAAGTGCTTTGGAAAGCAAATTGAAAAAATAACTAATATTAGGTAAAATTCATATTAGAACAATTTTTAAAATCTAAGAATTCCAGAGCTAGACGGACTCAAGCCATTGATCAAATCTGTCATCTTTAAGAAAGGAAACGAACTACTTGCTGTTCCTGCACAGGTGCCAACAGACTCTCTGCAGCTGTACAGCTGGAGGACTGTGGCCCTTGTGTCAGCAGACTGACACTGAGAAACTGAAAAGCATCTAGAACAGAGTTTTCCAAACCTTACTGTGTGTACAAACCCCTGGGGATATTTTTAAAACACAAATTCTAGTCCAGTAGGTCTGAGGCTGAGATGGAGCCTGAGATTCTGCCTAATAAGTTGTCATGGGAGGCTGAAGCTGCTGGTCCACGGACCATACTTTCAGGAGCAAAGTCTAGGACAGTGTTTTTCAGAGTGTGGTACAGGACATATAGGTTAGAATTATTGTGCTGTTTGTTAAAAATCCATACTCCTGAGCTTTACCACAAGACTGTAGAAATGTTGAGGCATTTAACAGCCATCTTGCAAATTTTATTTAAATATCATATATTACATTAGAAGTACCTAAGATATATAATCTAAAATTTAAATCTATTTTTATTCCTCTTTAGCCTGTCATTTATTTCCTTTTTTTTTTATCATTTTCTTTGAATCATCATTTTAAGTTCAAAGCTGAAAAGTAAATGATAATATCATAAAAATACTCTCTCCCCTGTCACTTGATGAGAAGTCCTTGCAACTCTTCCCCATGTTTGCTTCTTGCCACTGTTTCAATTTATCTGAAGTAAGTCACCATGTTTTCTGTTTCAGAATGCACTGTCTCCATGGATGATAATGAAAGGGATGAAATTCCAGGTTCCAAGACAACCAATTCCAAATTCCCTACACCAGATTCATTTCCCTGAATCACTAATATGCATCTTATCTTGGTATCTTGGAATCTTGCTGCCCCTGAAAAACTAGAGACTCCTCCCAATCCTAAATGCTCCTTACTTTTACCAGCATTTTTATTATTGTTGTTCATGTCATTTTTTGTTAACATTAAATTCTTGCTTTGTTCCAAACACAGTGCTAAACATTTTGTATGCATTGTCTTAATTCTTGCCCAACAATGGAAAGAAATAAAAATACTTAATCTATTCCTATTTTATAGATGAAGAAGAAAAAGTAAAGAAAGTTAAGTAGCTTACTCAAGAGTCACACAACTAGTAGTTGGATGAGCTTCAATTTGGACTCAGATCCATTTGACCCAAAAGCATCAACAGTCACCTCTGTTATATTTACTATCATTACTTAACCCAACAGTGAATTAAATTTCTTGCAGCACTTAATTTATTAATTTTTATTTAAAAGGATTGCTTATTTTCAGAAGTTTATCACTCTTATCTCAGCAGCCCTCTAAATAAATGTTATCTATTATTTCTATCTATATCTGTTACTATGTTATATTTAAATGAAAAGGTCTATCAAAAACAGTTCTTATCTCTTTTTACATTGATACAGAGCTAAGAAAGTCATGTTCATTCTAATTTGTTCAAACTGGAAGTGCAGTGGCCACTCTAATGTGCTTCAGTCTTCAAATATTTCCAAAAATAATGGAAAATGGTGATGCAATATTTCAAGGATATGTCATAGTTTCAAGGATTAAAAATAAAGACAATGAATGGATTTGGGTGTGTATATATAATATTCAGCATTAACCTACGACCTGATAAATTGATCTTTCTCCAGATGGACTCATGCATTAAATGGATGCTTGAAATCTGTTGGTGGTTTTTATTAGTACTCATCCAGCAATTTTTTCAGATTGTAAACTCTGATTACAGGATGAAAGCTAAACAGCTTCTTTGACCAAACTGCATCGTGGCAGTTACAGATGTGATCCACTTTCAAATGATTATTTCAAAACCCATTAAAATGAAAAAAAATCAAGAGGGTAATATTTATCTGAGACTGTGAACACAAAATCATTTCTTGATCTTAGATATATTAGACACTGTGTTTACAAAGACAAGTATACAATAATTAAACTGAACAAAAGAGTTATGTTTTCCAAATAAATGATAACTTTGTTCATGACTTAGATGAAATCATGGTTCCTTCATCTGTATTTCCAGTTGAAAATATTACTATAAGTTGACAGGACTTGTCAAGCTTTTAGTTTCCCTTGGGTAGAGAATTACATTTACAAATTCTTGTATTATCTTTGCCTTTGAAATATGGTTTCTATCTTTAAAGGTAAACCCTGCATAGTTTCAGGGTTTCAGGATTTCAAATAGATGCAGTCTATTTGCCACTCCTTCAAGAACAGATAAAAAGGCCTGTGGTTAGATGACTAATGAAACATTCTTTTAAAAATGACTACTTGGATGGACCTTGAGATAATTATGCTAAGTGAAATAAGCCAGACAGAAAAAGTTAAAAATCACATGATATCACTTAAATGTGGGATATAAACCTAAAAGCAACAAAAGAACAGGACAAATAAACAGACTCTATAGACTAGTGGTTACCAGAGGGGAGAAGGAAAGAGGTGGAGGGAGGTAGACAGGGTAAAAGGCGTCAAATATGTGGTGACAGAAAGAAATCTAACTATGGGAGGTGAACACACTATATATATATATATATATATATATATATATATATGCCTTACTGTTAAAATATACAGCTGAAACTTATGAGATTTTGTAAACCAATGTCACCATAAAAAAATAAATAAATAAATTTTAAAAAATAAATAAATAAAACAAAAGGAAAAAAATTTAAATAAAAATGACTACTTGCATCTTGTTTTAAGAAATGCTGCTGAAATTTTGGAGAAAAAAAAACTCAGAAATTAAATATTTCTGAAACTGGGTAACTGATGTCCATAATAACAATAGAAAAAAAAAGATTAAAAAAAGGTCCACTTATAATTAGATCACTAGTTTTTACTTAAATTTACTTTCCATTATTGTCACCTGGATCAAATATATTCATGAGTTTTTACTTATTTTTTAATACAAGATCTACACTTTTATTTAAATTGCAATAAATAAGGACTATAAAAATAAATAATTATAAAACATATTGAAATGAGATGCTTAAAAACTATACTACAAGAAAATAAAATCTTAAGCTGCAGTATCTTCCAAACAGTATATAGTGAACAAGAAAAAATTCAAAGTGCCTTTTAGCAACTTTTAAAATACTCTTGAACTTTGAAACCTAATTGTGTGATTTTTCCTCAAAATGAAAAAAAAACTTGCTTTTTAGTTGAAAGGAAACAAGAAGTGACAAAACAGCATTATCCATATGTATTTTATATGGAATTTCCTATCCATAAAGTTTAGATGCAGACATTTTTTAAAAATAATTAAAGCTAATCAAAAACAAACTAGAAAGCAATAGCCTCAGCATGTGGGCAGGTTCCTAGAATAGGTTTAAATTAGAGATATGAGAATTTACAACCACACAGTTGGAAGTTAAACCAATGTTCTTTTACTCCAACCACATGATATAAAACTTTTGGATAAAAAGGGAACAACTCAACCGAAATATATAAATGTTTTATCTATACAGTGTCCAATATACGAATGGTTTCAAATCCAACCTATCGAAATTTGTTTCATCCATTTACATGATTCTAATACATTGTTCCACCTTATTGTTAATATTTTCTAAGTAAATTTCTCATAAATTTCATTTCAAATTAAAAGAGTATGATCATGTCTACATTACTGACATTAGGATGGTAATAAGGACTATTGGCAGATGATATACTACAGAACAACAACAACAAAAAGATCTAGTTGTAGGCAATGGATCAAGTTAGGAAATCAAGCCTGAAGATCAGGGCTCAGAAAAGTCAAAGTCTAGGGTTAGGGTCCCAGTGTGTGAAATACATAACACCCCTCTCTTTCCTGCTCAAGTTCTCTATGAATTCTCTACTTATGAGTCTATCTCCACCCATTATATTATAAGATACTTAAAGGAAAGATGATCTTGTTTAATAGATATATTCCCTTGTAGCATAGTGTTAGCAAAAAATAGGTATTGAATAAATATTTCTTAAGCAAATAAAATTGGCAAGAACTGAAGAGTAAAACAAAGCAAGTAGAAGAGCTTTAAGGACGCATAACAAAAAGTATTTTAATGGGTGACTATGTTGTTCTATTTTACCTGACTGAACAGAAACCAATTCCGCCATGGTTACTGTGGAAGTCCACACCAGCCACACTCAAGCTTGACTGCACTTTAGGATTACCTGGAGAGCTTGAGGTTCTATCTCAAGAGATTCTGTTTAATTGGTCTTGGGAGTAACCTGAGGTTGTGTAAGTTTAAAAAGCTGCCCATTTGATTCAAATGTGCAATTAAGGTTTAGAGGTTATTACAAACACCTGGTGAAGGTGGCAAGTGTTGGGGAAGAAGGAAGAAGAGGTTTCTGACAAGCAGATCCCTTCTATAAGGTAGGTTTAATTTGATCTTTGGTCTTTTTGTAGAAGTCAATAGGCCCTTAACAAAATATACCAAAGACTGTATTGAGTCTGGTGGGCTAAAACCCTAGAGTGAGGGCAAATCAGACATAGAGAGACATTAAAAAAAGTAGTAATAACAACAAAAAGCTCCAACTCAGTCTATAGTCAGCTTAGTCCTTGATTGGATTAAGATGATGATTTGCACCACATTGCCTTACCTAAGAGATTCCTCAGTGAAGAAAGACAACATTATCTGAAGCCTCTACAGTGTATCATATACAATATCAGACATTCAATAAAAAGTATCAGGCACAACAAGGAAGATCATTCAAAGAAAAAATAAGCAATAAAAACAGACTCAGTGATGACATAGTTATTGGAATTATCAGAGAGTTTTACAAATCTGTAATTAAAATTTTAAGATAATAAATGACAAGGTGGAGATTTTTCCAAGATAACTGGAAAAATAATCAAACAATCTAGACAGGAAAAAATTAACAACTATATTAAGAACTAATAGGTTTAAGAACTCAGTGGATATGATTATCAGCACATCAGACATACAAAAGAAAAAATATTAAAACTGGAAGATAGGTCAACTAAAATACATAAGCAGAAATAAAGAGAACAAAGATAATGAAAAATAAAGAAAAAGAGTATAAGTGAAAAAGGGACCTAGTGAAAAAATCCGACATATATATAATCAAAGGCCCAGAAGGGGGAAAAAATTGGGTAGAAATAATATTTGAAGTGATAATGGCTACAGATTGTCCAAGAAGAGGTTTTGATAGGATTAGAGCTGAAAATTTTCAAAAAAGGTTTGACGACATCTCAAGTTAAATGGCATATCTCAGGGAATAAAAGAAAAATAAAATTTTCTGGAAGCTCTTATAGAGCTGATACTGAGATTGCAAGATCAAATCTATTGGGAGTCCCCAAAATAGGGCCCTAATAAAAATGATAAAACACTCACACATGTGGCCCTCGCATATGGAAGTCTTGGTGTTTCAGTGTCTTTTTGCATACTACCAGACAAAGGTGGACAGCTCACTTTCAGTCATGTGTCAAGCTGGTGAGCAAAGCTTTCTAGCCCCTTAAAAGTTCCACCCCAGCACTGAGACATATACCATGCAGATTCAAACCTTTTTCACCACTAAAGAATCTTACTTCATTTCTGGCACCTAGAAATCTTCCTATCTTGCTTTTTAACTTCATTATGTCTTTTACATTTATTTTCATAGTTTTAATACATATTTTAAAATATTATACCCAGTATTTCTGTTTTTAGTGTGAGTAATCAGAGTCAAGGGAGATCGATCTATTATGTTGATTAAAAATCCAATTAATGTTATAGCCATCTGATGTACATACAGTCATGCACTGCTTAACAATGTGGATACATTCTGAGAAAGGCGTCATTAGGCCAATCTGTAGTTATGCAAACATCATAGAGTGCACTTACGCAAACCTAGGTGGGATTGCCTACTATACTCGTAGACTATATGGTATGGCCTATTGCTCCTGGGCTATAAATCTATACAGCATGTTACTGTACAAAACAACACAAGATTAAAGTACAAGAGAAAAATGATGCAATCAAGAACTCAGCAAACACAAGGTATATTAGGCTGCTGTTGGTGTAACAGCATACTGTTATACAGCAACCTTTTTTTTTCATAAGTAGAAATCCGGACTTTTCCTCTCCTTCTCCTTGGGCCTCCCTATTTCCTGAGACACAGCATTGTTAAAATTAGGCTTTTTAATAATCCTGTAATGTCCTGTAAGTGTTCAAGTGAAAGAAGAGTCACATACTTACTCCTGATGTTGTGGAAATCGTTGAAATGACAACAAAGGATTTAGAATATTACATAGACTAAGTTGATACAGCAGCAGTAGGGTTTGAAAGGATTGACTTCAATGTTGAAAGAATTTCTACTGTGGGTAAAATGCTATCAAATAGCATTGCATGTTACAGAGAAATTGTTTGTGAAAAGAAAGGAATTAATGTGGGAGACTTCATTGTTATATTATTTTAATAAGTTGCCACAGCCACTTTTCAGCAATGACCACCCTGATTAGTCAGCAGCCATCAACATTTAGACGAGATCCTCCACCAGCCAAAAGGCCGGTGGGTTAGTCAAAACACACACATTCATCTATTAAGTTCTCCAGCTTATGGGTGTGGTTCATGGTGCCCTGAAACCATTATAATAACAACATCAAAGATCATTGATCACAGATCATCATACAAATATAACAATAATAGAAAAGGTTTGAAATATTGTAAGAATTACCAACATGTGACAGAGACATGAAGTGAGCAAATACTGTTGGAAAAATGGCACAGATAGACTTGCTCAGTGCAGGGTTGCCACAAACCCTCAATTTGTAAAAACACACTATTTGTGAAGCTCAAAAAAGCAAAGCACAATAAAATGAGGTATGCTTTACTGTACATGATTGTATGTGATAAACTTTTATACAACTAGTACCTCCATATCTTTGTTTACACCTGATCACCACAAACATGTGAGTAATGCATTGTGCTATCACGTTATGATAGCTCTGACACCACTAGGCAATAGTATTTTTCAGCTCACTATCACCTTATGGGACCACTGTTGCCTGTGTTGTCCAACACCCACTGAATCATCGGTATGCAGCATATGACTGTAAGGTTCTGAATGACTCTAACGTGGTAAGGGATTGAGAAAAAAGATAGGAATGGTACCAGTGTGTCAGACAAGCTTTTTGAGTGAAAGAGAGTGAAGTAGGAAACATGAAAGAATGATTGAAGTAACAGCATTTCTCTGGCCAAGATGAAATATTAGATAAAGGGGCAAACTGTTGTGAAGAATTGCTGTGGTTGTAAAAAGTTATCCTATTACAAGGTGCGTTTCATTCCACCTAATTTCAGAGGGTCTGCAAATATTCCACCTTTTTTTTTCCTGAAACTACAAGCTACAGTTTGTTCCCAAATTGATTCTGAATTTTGCAATCTCCTATGAGGGATAACATCCTATTTGGAAAGATGAAATCAAGCCTCTATTCCTTTCTGCAGATTAGAAGGGATGTTAATTTTGAGTAGCTAATGCTTTTAAAGAGTTTGACACATCTCTGACAGGTACATTTTATGGTTAAAATACTTAGTTATCAGCTGCTGTCCTCTTTCCACTATAACCAGTACCCAATGCGCATTCTCCAGTCTTAAATAGAAAAATTTGATTTTTGCTCCTCAGGAGCTACATCTCATGTCACTCCTTAGTGAGAGATTTTTACTTTTGGGGATTGAACATCAGCTGCAATGTTTTCTACAAGCTAAGTCTTATTTCCTGGAAGAGGAGTATAATTGTTCTAAGAATATTTTGAATACGATCTCTAGTTCTCAGTGAAGCAAAAGTGTGAAAATGTTACATTTATTGATTCAAGTCTAAAGTCCTCAGAGAGGTGGAGTTACCAATTTATGATCTTTCTACTTCATAAAGCCAATTTATGGAACCTAAAAAATAAAGTTTAACTTTGCAAGACATTCTTTTGTTAACTGGTGTTTTCATTTTATTCTTATTTTAAAATGATATTTTCACCATTTTCATATGCTCTTGTAAAATATTAAAGTAGATAAAAACATGAAGATTGGATATATATTTAGCCTTGGTGCAAATAATTTATTATAATGGACATCAATAATATTATATCATTTCCAGTTATTTCTGCCAAGTTTCCTGAAATTGAAATCACATTAGGACAGCAGGCACACTGAATTTGCAAGAGCAGCGTTTTACTGTGTTTGCATTGGACTGAGCACACAATGACAATTTTACAATTAATTAATACTACTTCCGTACAAAAAAAAAACATATGAAAGAATTTTGGAGTCTAATCTTACTAATTACTATGCATGATCATCCCATGGGTGTTTCATTAAATGTTTATGAAATTTGATGATGTGGAAAAGGTCTCTTGTCTCCATGTTCTCCTTTTATTTCCCACCAAGAACAGTCTAGCTGAACATAGCATTGCTGTTCCCTTTAGCCAGCATTTCTCAGCTTTTTGAATTAATAACATTCTCACATTCCTAAATAATTTTTGTCTAGCCTCACAGGAACTATAAATAATCACTTGTGGATTGTAAAGAGGATTCCATGGAAAGTAAACTCAAGGGGTGATCTGATCATAAATTCCTAATTGGGTAGTCACACCCCAGGCATATAACTTTTTTAGTAAAAGTTTTATCTTTGCCTTAGGCAAGCCATATCCATTTGTTTGTTTGTTTGTTTGCATCTCGGTTAACACACCTTTCAAATAAACATAACCACCCTCAAGAGAGCACATATCTTGTTAACTATCCTGTAATCCAATTCCCACCTTGCTTTCTCCCACTTTCATGTAATCTTCCTTAGGTCTCCTTATTTTCAAATGCATTTAAAAATTGCAGAACTGTCATTCTCTGGAGCATTTAAGATCTTACTTCCAAGCAGTTGTCATCAGCTTGGCTCAAATAAATTTTTATAAAAATTCTCCACAAGTTTGGACGTTTCTTGCATCGATACACTTCTGCTTAGCATATAAGGTATTTTAAATAAAAATGTGCATTTTTATTTTAAATGAATGTATTAATGTATTAAAATTTCAAAATATGAAGACATATCTTTATTACCATTTAACAACTGACACACATTACTAAATTTATTTTAAGCTAATTATTTAAGAAAGAGCATGATTCAACCTAAATGTTTTTAAATGACATAGTAACACCCAGCCACTATATTGCCCACAGCACACTACGATTGACAGGAAGGCTAGACCCTGCTACCATATTGATGGATCAAACAGGGCGTCCACAGCAAAAGCAACTGAAGGAAGCCAGCACAGCCAATGTACACGGGCAGAGTAATTAGCAACGCCCTCTAGAGTAGGGTCCCCAGCTGGGAGCCCAGGTTGGCTGATAGTATTTGATTAAGGGAGAGTCATATCACACCTTCTGGAAGATCACTCTCTCTCCAGGAAGATCGAAGCTGGAGGCATAGTACTGTTGCTGGTAGAATGTTACCCTGACCCACAGTTACCTATCTCTCTCAAGATTATCAACCTACCACACATGACTACAGTCCAAGACATAAAGACACACTCGGGTGTAAACCTAGCCAACTGTGGGCTAGACCAAGGCTGTTTCTGAACTCAGTTCAGGGGAACTAAATCAAAAGTGAGTTCATCATTTACTTCTAAGAATAAGTATTAAAATATGCATTCATTAAAATTTGACCACATGTTTCAATATGAAAAATAAATTTTAAAATGCTTTCATTACTTGAAATCCTTGCATTTATAAAATTCAACTGGATTATTTTTATATTTTTCAATTTTCATTATAAATAATAAGATGAAAGATAAATGTCTAAAGATGCAATGGACAAGTAACACACTGAGGCTGGAAATGGACTTCATTCTCAATCAATGAAATCATAAAATCAATATGACTATTATTGTACTTTTTTTGGCAATATCCTACTACGTTATATAAGAATTTTTATTAGTTGGTTCCCAAATTACGGATTTGTCACAAATTATTTTAAATTAAGTTTGCAGATTTATTAGAATTTCATGCTCTTCATTATATTCTTAAATATATCAATTCCTAATGCTTTGTCACTGTAACCAATGGGTCTGTTATGTGTGTGGATTAAACAACATATAATTAAATATATACCAATTTAAAATTAAGTGATAAATTTCCATTCGATTTATAATTTTTACACTCGTATACTGGATAAATAATAAGAAGGTTTCAAATTCATGCACTTTAAAAGGGGAAAATCTCAAATAAATATTCAATGGGATATGAAAACACACTACATTACCATCTCTTAGGATAAGCTTCTGGTTATTTTCTAATTAGTGGTGGTAAATACCACCCCAAACTATTCCAGCAGACTCCTAAACCTATTAGCTCAGCTTGCAGTCCCTTCTCCATGTAGCTCAATCTACATAACACATTAAACAAACAATTCTGCTTAGGTCACTCCTCTTTCCAAAAAACTTAATAGTTCTCCTTTATCCTCCCAAATTCCTTCATTTTTCTAATCCTCTCATGTAGAAACTATACCCTCACCCTATCTGATCTACTGGCTTTTTCTTACAAAAGTAGTTTAAAATACACAATTATTTGATTATTTCTTTTACTCTGTATGAATGCTAACTTAAACATTATTTATCTTGCCTCTCCTCTGTGCTTTGCTCTTTTGCAGAATTCTCTATTTGGAATATATTTTTCTGATCATCTTAGCCTTTTGAACACCATGTACTAAGGCACAGAGGCAAAGAAAAAAGACGTACACATGGGGGACTGCCACGTAGCTCAATATGTAGGTAAAATGAGTGCTTATGGTTCAGTGATGCCAGAACTGCAGACAGAGGTCAGACGATGAGGAGCCTTAATACCATTCTAAGGACTTTCATCAGAAATCTGAGAGCCATGAACAGTTTAAGCAAAGGACTGATATGATTAGACACCTGTTTTAGAAAAGTCATTCTGATACAATGAGACTAGAGTTAGGAAGAACACTTAGGGAGGTAAGTTACAATAGAGCAGAAAATAAATAGCTGAACCAATTAGTGGCAGTATGGGTGGAGGGAAGAGTAGAGTCCAGAAAAACATGGGCAGTGGGACCACTGACACCCAACAGCAGAGTTCTGACTTATGAGACTAGAAATGAAGAACAGCAAGTTGGGGTGGATACAAGATCATGTTTTGGCACATTGATATAACACATGCATATTTAAAGAGATATGAGGGGTGGGCAGTAAAATAAGAGTAATCAAAGAAGATGGAGGAAAATATAAAATAAAATAAGACATTTAACACACTGATAATGATAATACATATGGAGCGTGATTAATACTTCACTCTCATTTCTGGGGTTAAAAGGGAAATAAAAACTAAAATAAAAGATCAAGTTGTTGTGTAGCTGTTGAGTGAACAATGAACAAGCCAGGTACTCTTGAGGAAGCAAGAATTATTCTTACCTAACACTTCAGAAACACTTTCGGAAAGCAAAACATATTGACCTTTCTCTGAAAGCTATTTGTGGGATTCCTGATATCACTGTAAAGATATCTACACCTCAGTACATCCATTAAAAGTGCTATGATATCTCTTAGTGACACTTTTGGCCATAACATAGTTCTATATGTTCAGAGACACATTCAGAGGATATAATTTCCACATTTAACAATCTGTACATTTTCAAATAGTAGCTAAGTATATTTGAAGTGGGTTTTTCTCCCCCAAATTCATCTCTGTGTAATATGTGGATAAAGTCTTTTAAGAATACCTCCTCCTCTTTGCTATCCACTCATAATTTCTTTTGGGAAGACTTCTTTAAACTCCCAGGCTGGGTCAGCACTCCAGATACATTGGGGCCCCTCCCAACAAGCCAACCCTTGGGCCTCTTGGCCAAGTTCGGCCACAGACTATGCCCTGTCCAGGGCCACCTCCTGTGAGCCACCAAGAAATGTGCAAATGGCTGCCACCTGTGCTGGGCTTGAAGGTGCCTTGAGAAGCCAAGACACAAACTAAGGCTGGCTGCGGCTATTGCCGGGCTTGGCGCTCCCTGGCAAAAGGTACAGAATGTGCCAAGATCAGATGCTTCTTCTTTGGGTACTTTGAGAGATTTTAAAAGTCTGCTGCTTGAGCTGAGACAGGCTATTTGTATGGAAAAGCCACTGGAAATGGCTTGGGTGGGCCCACAAGTTGGGTGGAGTGGGGTCTCAGGGATCACCAGGGCAGAGCGAATTGGCATTAGCCAGGTTGATAGAAATTCAGATATGGTGGCTGTCTGGGTCTGCAGTGGGAGGGCAGAGGGCTCAACAAAGGAACAATGGCTTCTACCCACACTTCTTTCTGAGAGAAAGCTGCCCCTCCAGCCCTTGCCATTAAGCCAGACATTCAGTTCCTCTCCATATGTCCCTGGTGCCTCTCAAGCCGCCTCCCCAGTTGTGGAGCTCAGAGCAAGTGAGTCGTCCAATGAGTAAGTCCATGCATCGGCCCTTTAAGAGGAACATTTATGACTCCAGCTGCTCTCTGTCTCACTCAGCTGCAGTCTCCATTGATTTTAATAGCCAAAAGCTTTTCTGGCACTGGAAAGCTGGGACCCTTGGATGGGGATCTCAGTATGGGACTGAGACTCGTCAATCCTCCAAGGGGACCTCCACAGCTGAGATGTCCCTCCCGATTTTTAACTGCTGCACACAGGTGTAGGACAATCCTGTTCCACATCTCCACTCCTCTTACTGATCTCTAGATGGCTTCTTTTGTATGTTCTTAATTGTAGGAATTCTATTCATCTAGAGTTCAGGTGATTCTCAATGATGGTTGTTCTGTAGTTTAGTTGTAATTTTGATGCGGTTATGAGAGGAGGCAAGCACAGCATTTACCTACTATATTCTTGACCAGAAATAGGCAGCTCTTCTTAGCACTTGACACAGATATCATTGACTTTTATTTTATTATTTTTCACTAAACTGTTTTCCAACTAATCTATAAACTCCAAAAGGGCAGTGACTATATTCATTTTGCTTGTTAGTTTATCCTTCAGTACCTAGAACAGTATACAGCACATATTAGGTATTCAATGAAAAGTTGTAGAATAAATATAAAATAAAGAAAGAATGAATGAAAGAAATGAACCATTTAAACTAGGCCTTTGGCTAAGTAATGCCTTCCACTCACTAACAGAAATTTAAACATGACCTCCAACTCTGATAAGGGCATTACTTACTGAGGCCATTAGCAAATACTAGCTCTCCACAAGGGCAAACCAAGGAGAAAATTGAATACTTATTTAAACTTAATTAAACTTTACCAGTCATTCATTTGCATATTATGTTTTGCTTAGAGGTCTGCATTGTGAGATTTTTATGAAGAAAAAATAAGGAAATGGATGTAATAGAATAATCAGTGGCACAGACACACAGAATTTTTACATTTGGCAGGTTGTGGCAGGAGCCTGAGGTGACTACAGAGGTGGGGGATCAATCTATAAGTTAAACTTGAAATCAAGTTGGAAAGAGCCTTGAAGGGCAAGAATCTGGTTTTTAATTAGAACATGCTAGTGGGAATAGGGGGAGGACACTGAGGATTTGTAATACAAAATTTATACCAATTAGCTAGGCTTTAGAAAGCTGATTCTAAAATGAAAAAAAAAATAGCTAAGAATCACAGGGAAGAAAAATCTTAAGAAATTACTGATATAGTTTATATTAAAGGCAGTTAGAGCCTGAAATCTGAAATAAGGTAGTGGCCAAGACAAAGAAAGAGATTTTATTATTATTCTGAAAGCTGGAATCATTAACTGTGATGCTGAATAAGGAGGCAGAATAGGTTTAGAGAGCTGGGTAATAAATTATCTTGTTACTAGACTTGAGGGTCATCTATGAGAAAGATGTCTAGCAATCAGCCAGAAATGAAAGCCAGAGCCCGGAGATAGGATTTGACCAGGAGATGAAGAGTGAGAAGTCACAGGTGTGAACAAAATGGTCAAAGAAGGTGATACAGAAACTGAGAAAAATAAAATTAAGGAAAGAATGAAGAAAACATATATTTAGAAATGAGAGGAAGAAGGGAAGAACAAAACATTATTGTCAAAGAAACAGCAGTAATAACACAGAAGCCATATGTAAGGGACACTTCAAGATACAATGCTATATAGCATTTTAACTTTAAAATAAGTCAGAAATAAAGATGATGTCCCTCATGTGGAAGTATACTTGATTTTAACAAATTATTCTCAAAGTGAATTCTAAAAATCGCACTATAAATGTGAACCCTTGAGATGGCATTTTCTACACAGCCATGCCCATTCTGAAGCCAACTATAATTGAATGTGCTCATATGGTTGTTAAATTATCCAACAACAAAAATAGAAGAACTGATAGAAATTTATATGAAAATTGTTACCATGTGTATTGCCTGGATGTGCTTCAGTATTCTTAATTGACCTATGACTCTTGAAGTAATTATCTGCATATCTTCAAAACTGGTGCAAATTTAATCAAAATTAAATAAATAGGCATGCTTCATCTTTTGTGCTAGGAATAAAATAGGGTCTAATTTCCTGTGGAAAAAAACATAACAGGCATTATGATGAGAGTTATCAGACAAAAAAAACTGTATATGAGGAAGAGATAGAACTCTTCCTTGCCAAGTTAATACACTTTTCCTAAACAATCTCACCATTAGAAATATATCCCATTTAAATTCCTTTTCTTCAGAAAAAAAATTATCTCATCCCTTTAAGTCCCCTCATCCCCACCTGAATACTCAGAATGTTTGATGTCAAACACAATGGGGAGGGATTATTTTTTTAATGACTTATAAGATCTTTATAGCCAATTCTTGATACTAAACAGTGGTTTTCCATGTGGGTACAAAGGAGTTCCAGGTTTCCACAGATATGCTTTAGGAGCCACCACAGAAGATAAAGGAGAGACCCATAAGATGTGGCTCAGGACTCCTAGCACCACTCTGATTTTATATTTTCTATATCATTTCTGTGGTATTAAAAGTTTAAACACTGCTCTATGAGAGTATAATTCATCACTACCCCGTTACTTACACTACTGCTATGAATAGCAGAGTTTTCGAAAAAGTCCTTAAGTATCCATTTTAGGACCTCAGATATAGAAGATGCTAATATTGCTAAGAACCAAATGCAGCCAAAGAGGAAGGAGGTCTTGGTTTCTACCACATACTTCAAAGGCTGACCCACATGGGGTTTGGAACTCCAGAAGAGTTTCAAATCTTGATTTAACAAATAAAAATTTAGAATGCTCAGTTAAATTCAAATTTCAGAAAAATAACAAATACATTTTTAGCATAGGTATACTTGCTATAGTATACTTGATATAATATTTGGAATATACTAAAAGATTTTTCATTGTTTATCTGAAATCCAAATTTATCTGGGTATCCTGTACCTTATCTGGCAAACTTATTCAAGTCAGACTCAAACATGTGGTTCTGCCATAGGAGGTAATTATATTAACCCATGAGTATCAAAAAATTCACCTTACATATGTGAGTATTTTACTATCCAGAAATTTCTATCCAGGGGATGAAGCTAACAGATCAGCCTAAATGGTATTTTTGAAGTTCAGCTTCTAGCCTTCTGATTTAGCCATCCTCTCATCCCAATTACCAATTTAAATTTTACTGATCTGCCCAGTGCTGCCTTTTTTCAGGTCCCTCATTTCCTAGGGATAACAGTTCCTAACCTGGACAGATGCAGAACCTTGAATGGATTCCTAAATCCTTTCACTTTTTTATACTTATTGCTTAGATATAAACAGTATATCTCAACTCCGTGAACCAGGGTTCCTAATCTCCAAAACTGAGACCACTTAAGAAATCCAAGATTCTTCACTATTCCAGACGCTGAGACTGATACCAATTATAGTCAGATAACTGTTAAAAATCCCAAAAGAAGCTCAGCATTATCTGCCTCAAAGCTGGTCACTCTTTAACCCTGTATTCTTCTCAAATATCACCTTCTCAGTGAGAATTTCCTAATCACACCATTAAAGTTGTAAACACATCTTTCCCATGACCCTCTATCTCCTTGTCTGTTTTTCGCTATAGTACTTACCATCATTTAGAATGCCAAATATTGCATGGATTCATTTAATTTCTGTGTCTATTCATTAAAAGTTAAGCTTCCAAAATAGTCATTTTGCCTATTCAGTAGCTAATGCAGTACCTTCTAAAGAATAGACACTCAAAAATATGTTTGTGGATTACATATCTTTCTTCTGGTAGCTGGATTACATTATTTTATTATTCTGTGTTAGGTCTGTGCCTTCATTTCTTGCCCAATACCTCTGTAAGTCCAACACTAGGGTCCTACCTTCCTTCCCTGGCCAAAGACTTTCCAAAAATTTGCATCCTATGCTAGTTCTTAAAACACATGGCCAGTGTGCTGGTACTCACCACCAAAGATGCTCAACCTGAACTTCCTGTCTACTTGAACCTCCTTCTCATGTCAAAGTCCAGCCTCACCTGCTCATGTTTTTTCCTCTAATGTGCCCACTGTAAAACACAAGCTTCTTTATCATCTTGAGATCAAAGGAGCAGCCTATCAATGTGGGAAAGATCTTCACTCTCGCATGATGCAACATGATCAACTTTCTAGTGTCTCGGGGCTCTTCTCTGTACATACATTATTGGCAGGCTATTTTTCCAGGTCAGGATTTAGTCAATTAGGCAAACTTCTAGATAATAGTTAAATTTCACATGATTCACAACTTTAATAGTAGAGGAATAAATTGACTTTAAAACATAGACATTTTGATGGAACGATATATTGCACTTACATTTTTAGGGACAGTTATTATCCTAAGAACCCATAGATAATTACTATTAGATGGTGTGATTTTGTGAGTTATTTTAAGAAATTTTTGTTTGGTCTTTGTCCTTGTTTCTAGCACAGTTTTTTTTTAAAAAACCACTGGAATTTCCTAAGTGTTGAAAGCGGTAGAGGTATCTTTCTATTATGTTAATGGGGTAATTTTTGGAATGCCCCTAGGTCACCTAAAGATGAGAGCTAGTTGCCAGGGAAACCAACCCTGTTATTGGAGGGTTGGAACTTTCAGTACTACCACTCAACCTCTGAGAAGGGGAGAGGAATTGGAGGTTGAATCACTGGCTAATGGCCAAAGATTTAACCTATCATGTGTATATAAGGAAGCCTCCATATAAACCTGAAAGGAGAGGTTTCAAAGAGCTTCTCAGTTTATGAACATGTGGAGATTTGGGGAAAGCACTGTGCTCTGGCTGTTCCTGAGTTACATCCCTTTATAATAAACTAATGATCTACTAAGTAAAATGTGTATTTTAGTTTTGAGCCACTCTAGAAAATTAATTAAACCCAAAGAGAGGATTGTAGGAACCTCTGATTTATAGTTAGTCAGAAGTACAGGTGACAACTTTGTCTTGCAATTGGCATCTAAAGTGTGTGTGTGTGTGTGTGTGTGTGTGTGTGTGTGTGCGTGTGCGTGTATGTGCGCGTAGAAGGAAACGGTCTTGTGAGACTGAACTCTTAACCTGTGGGATCTGATGCTATCTCCAGGTAGATAGTATCAGAATTGAGTTGAATTATAGTGCATCCATCTGGTGCCCTGCAAGTTGGTGGATCTGTGGTAAAACACCCCTCACCCTCACAATGGAAATTGGAGTCATAATCCCCTATAAATGAATAAAAGTAAAAATAATTATAGTTTCATATCTTATCTTTCTCATCCTTCTGATCTTTTATTTCTCATGACCATTTTATTGATAATTTTATATTGAGAAATAGGACCTATCTTGTCCTGCATCTATATATATACTTGTGCAGTATTTGGCAAAAAAAAAAAAAAAAATCTTATGGATGAGGTCCTTCAGTATCAGAAAGATCTTTGGCTCTGAGAGAGATGAAAAGCATCATATTGGGTCATTTTGTAAAGTAATATATATTAAAATAAAACAAAATATATTCTAGAACATCTATAGCAAGACATTTTAGAACTTTTAGTAAGGAAGATGTGCTTAATCATGAAAAGTTTATTTTTATGTCACAAATGTATGTGACAAATTTTTCTAGACCATTAGTACTTATGGCACCCACTCCAGTTAGTTCCTCAAAGTGCCCAAAGCCATAAATTACAAAGAAACTAGAGTGTGAGTTTCATGAAAACAAAAATATGTCAAACTTTGTTCACTGAAATATTCCCACTGTCAATAAGAAAGTAGTCACTCATTAAATACCTGTGGAACAAAAGAATACTGCTCTTGGTAGAGAGGTATATTTTGGTGACAGGTGATTTCAGGTTTCTAAAACTCCAAACTCTGGAAACTTCTTCTAACATTCCTAAGAAAATATTTGAGCATGACTTATGTTGCTTAGGAACATCTTTGTCTCAATGCAATCATTGTTTATGTGCATTACTTGGGTTTCTATAATTGTCAAGGCAACCTTTATAACTACAAAATAAATTTTGATTAATATAGAATTACTGGGAAACCAAACTTCCAGAGATATTAACATTTGTCTGAGATTCTCTACTTTCTTATTATTTCCATCAAACTCTACATAAAATTAAGTTAGGCAAATGAAAAGAAATATGGGGTTATATTTTCCATACCGAAATAAAAGGAATGACTATCCGAGAGACAATTTCTATTCCTCCTAGACTTACCTAAAACGTTGACAGCAGAAATTGATATTTAAAAGTCACTTGCTTTAAATACATATTTGATTCCACTTAGATAACAGAAAAATAAATATGATGATAGGAAATGTTTGTAGTTAAAGAATATATAATCATAAGTATAATACTAAAGCTCTCCCCCAGAATGCCTAGAATTACAGCCTGGAATTCAGCATAGTTGAATTTACCAATCAATCCCTAAGGGGTTTAACAAGTCATTACAGAAGAGTTATCCTTCAGTCTTAATCTTTAACATTACACTATAACATCTCCAACAGATAATATTAAAAAAAAAAATTTAAGTGGCACCCTAAAAATAAAGATAAATTCTATCATCTATCATGTTTTCTGGTCACCTTGTAGTTTGCTAAGGAAAAATAATGATTTTCTATAAGAAATATGAATCTAGGAGCCAGGATTGTGACGGTATTTGCATTTGAATAGCAAATCCCTTTGTAAATAGTTTCTATGTGAAACAAAGCTGAAGTTTAAAATTAGGGCACATAAAAATTCATTGTCTGTTTTATTTTATATTTATAGATTTGTGCAGCAAATGAAACAACCAGGAAACTACTGAAATCTCATTCATTAAAATATTGAATGGTTTCTTCTACTCAGAGTTACATCCAAAATCTAGTCATTTAGATGACTGCCTTATCAGCAAATTGTCTAATGAACATTATTCTCTGATAATGAAAATGAAGAATTCAAACTTTTCTGTTTTCTCTATAGTTTATATATTACTGAGTTTAAAAAAAAGGTTTTAATGTCTCTAATTATAATCATGATATTATGAAAATCATGGAGTTTGCTTGATACTTTTAGATCTTCTGTCCCTGTTTTATAATTTCCAAGGTCTTCTGGCAGAATTTGATTAATAGTTTGACCAGTAGGCATATTCTACCCTCCCAAATGACTCAAATGGTAGAGTCTAATGAATTTGGGGAATCCACAATAGCCAAGATGGTAGTCTTCTAACACTGTACCATCAAATATGGTAGCCACCTGCCACAGTGGCTATTTAAATTTAAGTTAATTAAAAATAAATAAAATTATAAATTCCTTATGATTTTGGTTCCAGGTGAAAATAAATAAGCATGTTTCACCCTTTCTTTCACACTGAATACAACTATAAAACCCAGAAAGAATGCATAGGGCAACTACTTGAATATTCAAACAGTAAATAGCAGCAGGCACATCAAGGAAGAACACACAGCAAAATCAAATTGGTGAAAACTAAAGACCAAAACAAAAATAACAACAATAAAAATCTCAAAAACAGCCACAGAAAAACACATTAATTATATGGCAATATGACTCAAATGACTGTATATTTCTTATAAAAATCATAGAGAACAAAAAGAAGTGGTACAATATTTTTATAGTACTTAATGTCTGTAAACAGTGAACTTTATATTCAGTGAAAATATTCTTCAGGAATGAAGGTGAAATAGACATTCTCAGATGAAGAAATACTAAGACAATTCTTAGCCAGTAGACTTTCTTTTAAAAGAAATACAAAGAAAGAAAGAAAGAAAGAAAGAAAGAAAGAAAGAAAGAAAGAAAGAAAGAAAGAAAGAAAGAAAGAAAGAAAAGAAATACAAAAGGAATCTCTCAGACATAAGGAAAATGATACTCAAAGGATACTGGAACAAGAAAAAAATAATAGCAAGATAAAATGGTAAATACCTTGGTAAACAAAATAGACTATTCTCTTCTTAAATTCTTTAGAATATGTTTGACATTTGAGAACAAAAATTGTAACATTGATTTATGGAGTTTACAATGTAGATATAATATATAAGACAACTATAGCATAAGGTGGAAGGCAAAAGGAACATAAAGGTAGTAAGATCTTACATTCCAATTGAAGCGGCAAAATATTGATTAAATTATACTGTGAAAAGTTAATTATGTATTTTGGAATCCCTAGAACTACCACTAAAAATATATACAAAATAATATAGTAAAAAGTCATAATAGATAAATTAAAACAGAATGCTAAAAAATATTTAAATAACCCATTGATGGCCAAAAAGAAGAAAAGGGGAAACAACAAAAAAAAGGAACAAGCAGAAAACAGATGACAAAATGGCTGATTTAAATCCAAACATATTAATAAATATATTAAATGTAAAAGATACAGATAGCATGGATAAAAAATATTGACTCAACTCTGGGTTGTATACAGTAAACTCACTTCTAATATAATGATATAGGTAGGTTGTAAACACTAATCAACAGAAAGCTGAAATGGCTATATATACATGTATTCTTTCTTTTACAAATGCGATGAGTGTTTACTCATAACATTCTCTCCAAGTACATGTGGCAATACTTATCTGGGTTATTTTAATAATTCTAGACATCATTTTTTTCCTTTTACCTCTTATCACTAATCCCCATCTACACTAACACTTCATGCACACTCAGAGCATGTGCCCATAAATACCCTTTCTCTCCTCATCTCTTCATAAGACTTACTTTCCAAATCCTGCCTTTTCCCCAGCCTTAGGGGAGGCACACAGTCTCTCAGGAGCCCAGTTGCCCAGTTGCCTGGGACATGCGTTGCGTGGCCATGGGTGCACGGCGTACTCTCAGTATTGCCTCAGCCTGTGATGACTTAAGTATGCAGGTAAGTATGCGGTCTGTCAAACAGAGTGCTGCGCCAAGGAGCAGCAGAGAAAGGGACAGGATTTGAACAGGAGCAAAAGAAAACAATAAACACACACCTGGAGTGGCTATATTAATATCAAACAAAGTAAACTTCAAATCAAAGAAAACTTCCAGAGTTAAAAAGGGGTATTACCTATTGATAAAAGAATTGATTCACAAGAAGGCATAGCAATTCTAAATGTTTATCCACCTTACACTGCAATTTCAGAATACATGAAGCAAAAACTGACAAAGTTGAAAAGAGATATATGCAAATCCATGATTACAGTTAGATAAATTGACACTCTTCTCTCAGTAACAATATAAATAAGAGACAGAAAGTCAGTAAGGACATAGAAGAACTGAAATGTCATTAACCTATTGGATGTAATAGATATTATTAGAATATTCCACCCAACACACAGCATTTTTAAGTGTACATAGAACTTTCGCCAAGATATGTCCTTCCTGATTCCTAAAAGAAATCTTAGGACATTAAAAGAATTGAAATTATGAAAAGTATAAGCTCAAGACATAATGGAATTATACTGAAAATCAATAATAGAAAGATAACAGGAAAAGCTACAGACACTTAGAAATTAAACAGCACTTCTATATAATACATGGTCAAAAAATAATTCTTAAGAGAAATTTTAACATATTTATACAGAATAAAAATGAAAAAATTCCACAGTAAAATTTGTGCAATGCAGTAAATATCTTTTAGAGGGATATTTATAGTATTATATATTTAAAAGAGAACAAAAAAGAAAGTTCTTAAGTCAATAACCTAAGTTTCCACCTTAAGAAACTAGAAAATTAAAAGCAAATAAAACCAAATTAAGTGGAAGGAAATAATATAGATATGAGCAGAAATCAATGAAATTGAAAACAAGAAAGCAATAGAGAAAATCAATTAAGCCAAAAGCTGGTTCTTTGAAAAGGTCAATAAGATTGATGAGCAGCCCCGAGCAAGAAAATAAAAAGAGAGAGAACACAATTTACCAATATCAAAAATGAAATGAAATTAAAGAAATATGACTACTATACACACAAATGTAATTTCATCATCCATTTGATGAATGAACATCAGACTAATTTTTAGTTTTCTCATGGACTTATGTTCCTTCTTTAAGGAATGGATGCAAATGTTTGGAAGACTGATTTCATGAGATATAGTTAGGGTACTGAATGAAATTTACCTGTGTCAACACTTTTCATGTCAGAAACTTTCCCAGGATTTTGACTAGAATTTTAAATCAAACATCATCCGAAGTTTACCTGTTCTGCTGGAACAACTCACTTTGGCTATTTCAGGCCTTTCCAAAGAAATGAAGAAAGTTATGAGATAACTTAAAATATTCTCAAAGACTTTTCTTCCTCTAAAATGCTTTCCACACCACTGACTTACCATGATTTATCAAAAACATTGGAATAATTTATTTGGGTGAAAACATTTTCTTCATAACTCCTATTAAAATTCAAATATAGTACCCAGAACTCACATAACACCACTCCTTTTTCAGATCAACAAAGAAAGAAGAAGAGTTCTGAGAACACAAGACAGAAAATGTCATTTTAAGTCAGGCAATGTAAAATACCACCATGGGATGCCCCACGAATCTAATATGAGCATAGGATTTCCTAATATGTAATTAAAAACAAACGAAAAAAAAGGTCATCAGAGCAGGAGCTATAGGTACATTAGGAACAAGTAAACCTACTTTACAACCTCCACAGCTTGTTTTGCTAATGGATCTAGGCTGACATTTTGCCATGTGGACAAAACACAGTTAACCTGCCCCTTATTTACAATTTGAAGTTTATGAACAATCTATATGACTGATGTATGTTAGATCCAGGAGGGCCCTCTCCCTACCCCCCAGAGTGTGCGAACCAGACTTCTCCCTTACCTCTGTGTGGGAACCAAAACTTTCATCTCGGTTAGCAATGCTACATGCTCATTTCCCGCTTCACTGGACTCTCCTCCCTTCCTCGCCAATTTACCCACCCAAAATAGTCCCACCAAAAAAAGTCTGCCTCGAGTCCCATATAAGTTTCAGATCCCCTCGCATTCTGGGCTGGCATCATCTGTGGCTCAGCCAGGCTGTCACTCTGCTACAATAAATCTTGTTTAACTCCTTCGGCCTTATGCATTTCTCCTTCAGAGAACCTCACAATATAGACTATCTTGGAATCCATTTTTGTATTTAATTGTGATATTGTGTTTTATAATAAGAAATATATATTTGATCTTCATCACCACTTCTGGCACAGTTCTCTTATAACCCTTGGAATTTCCTAGGTGATTAAGCAATTAAAGATTTTTTTTATGTTAATGAGGTGATTTCTGGAAATCACTTAAGGATGGGTTTGGTTGCCAGGATAACCAATCAGGTAGAGTCTTGGAACTTCCAGCCTTTTTTCCTGACCTCCAGGGAGGGGAAAGGGACCAAAGAGTGAATTCAATCACCAATTGCCAATGATTTAATCAATCATACCTATGTAGTGAAGCCTCCATAAAAATCAAAAAAATATATTTTCATTTATATTTATATAAAACTGAAAGCAACAAACAAATATCACAAACAAACAGAGACTCATAGACACAGACAACAGTTTAATGGTTACCAGGGGTAAGTGGGGACGTGGGAAGGTACATAAGTGTAAAGGAGATCAAACATGTGGTAATTGGGAGGAAATTTAACTGTGGGTGATGAACATACAATGCAATATACATGTAATGTATTATACTTGAAAACTGTACAATTTTAATTAAAAAATGCCACTTCAATAAATTTAATTTTTAAAAAATCTAGAGAACTAGGTTCAGAGAGCTTCTAGGTTGTTGAACATGTGGATATTTGAAGAAAGTAGCACTCCTGGAGAGGGCATAGAAGCTTTGTGCTCTCTCCCCATACCTTATACATATCTTCCGTCTGGCTGTTCCTGAGTTATATCCTTTAGTAATACACTGGTAATCTAGTAAGTAAATTGTTTCTCTGAGTTTCGTGAGCCACTCTAGCAAATTAATCAAAACCAGGGAGAGTGTCAAGGGAACCTCTCTGATTTATAACCAATCAATCAGAAATACAGGTAACAAACAACCTGGTCTCATGACTGGGATCTGAAGGGAGGGAGAGGAAGAGAGTCTTTTAAAATATAAGTCCTTAACCTGGAGGATATGACACTGTCTCTGGGTAAACAGTGTCAGAATTGAGTTGAATATTCAGACACCCAGGTGGAGTCTGAGAATTACTTTCCTGGTGTGTAGGAACCTCTCCGCAGGTTGAATTGAGGCAAGGGAGAAAATGATCATAAGACTGGAACGAAAGCAAGATATAAAGATTGTGAGTATAAAATAAACTCTGAATTGAATTTCTGATAAGCAAGAAAAAACTATTGCATAACCCTAGCCCCAAAAGCAACAGGAACCTTTAAGAAAAGTGGCCATGAGCTCTTAATATTTACAGAAAGCAAGGAGGCAATAATGGACAGGTCCAGACATTCCCTCTATGCATTTGCCACATATATCCAAAAAAAAAAAAAAAAAACCAGAAATGATTAACATGAGCCCAAGGACACAGATTACAAAAAGAAAGGAAGATACAAATGGATTAAAAGTTCCAATAACTATAAATCTAACAACACATAAAAAATGATCCTGAAGAAAAAAGGGCAAAGTCAACTAATAAAATGAATTTGTCTGTAAGGAAACTCTAACTGATGGAATGAGGGCTACATCACAAAAAAAAAAAAATGCAAAAGAAGAATACAAATGTCTGAATTCACTCAAGAAAAAAGAAATGCAGGAACACCTTGTACAAACAATGGGTGGGGATGCATTTTAAGTAAGTTCGGAACTGAAGAAAAAGAAGGAAAGAATTGAACCAGTGCTTGGGCCAGATGGTAAAATGTTAACAGATGCAAAGAAAAGGCAAAACGTTCCATTTTTCTTTTTCTCTTAAAATTTTAAATTCTATTTCTTTCATTAGTTCTAGCAAGAAAAATTATCTTAAAACTGAGACACATAAAGAAAATTTGAGGGAATTAAAGCCAAAGGTAGGCAATAAGTTGAGTAGAAGAGAATTTAGCTACTTTTTAAAGGAGTTTCTGCCTCTAGGCCAAATGAACATGTTCTAACATACTAAAAGCATATGCAGATTTGACTATGCAACATGGAAACTGAGAAAGATAAAAGGAGACTGCTTGTTGCCATTTCAGAATGAGAGAAAAAAATTTAATCATGTAAATATAATTAAGTGAGATAATGATTAATTTCCAGGAAAATTCTGGAATGGTTTATTACATGAGAGGAAAGCTGTAGCCAGAAGGACCCAGCATTAATTTGCTTAAGAGCATATCACAATAAAACTAACTTCATTTACTTGTACAAAAAGATATTAAGGTTTTCTAATAATTTAATTCTGAATTCAACTGCTGCTTCCTCATAGGAGCTCTCCCAATAAGTCCACATGCAACAACAGATTCAACCCTTCTTGTACATCAGAGCCATTCAACATTTGCTTCTCTAAGCTAAACAGTTCCAGAGTAATGACTCCTGGAATTCTCTTTTCTTAGATGGGAGTCATCTTCAAATCATCTCATTATGACCTCTAGGCCACCACATCCACCAGAGCAGTGTTGGCACTAAAGAGGAAATGAAATTGCTATCCCTATAGTAGACGTTAAGGATTCCTAGGATGACATAAATTTTTGGCAACCATTTAATAAGTTGGTTTTAGGAACCCTATTAAAGTTATTAAGTCATTTCTCCATATGTTTCTGCTAAGCAATGTTACTTTATTCTTTATTTATGTAGGTTTTCATTTTTGGTTTTGGTTTCATTTTTGTACTCAGATGAACAGGCTTATGTTCAACTATACTCAACAGAAATGCCATTTAATACATAAAGATAGAAAGCCCATTATTAGGTTAAATGTTTCATAACTATGTTGAAAACAATATAATCTAGCAGCATAATATAAGAGAGGGGAGCAAGTATCAAAAACTCATCAAAAATTATAGCTGTACACATGGAAAGAACTAAGGATTTTAGCTGATGTCAAACAGATTATGAGTCAATTAAGATATGGCTAGAAAACAAAAAAGTAAATGTAATCTTAGACTGCATTAATAAAATAATAATATCAAAATGAGAGTAAGAGTCCTATTGTAATATCAGGCCATGTATTCAGTTTTGACAACACATTAAGCAAAATGTGCTAAGGATATAAGTTACAATAAGATTTTCAGTCCAGATTTAGTAGGAGAAAGGAAACAATAAAGACCAGAGTGGAAATAAATTAGAAACTAAAAAGGCAATAGAAAAGATAAATGAAATGAGGAACTGGTTCTTTGAAAAGACCAAAAAGACAAAGCTTTAGCTAGACTTATTAAGAAAAAAAGTGAGAGTCTACAGTCATACTACCCTGAACAAGCCTGATATGGTCTGATCTCGGAAGTTAGGCAGGGTCGGACCTGGTTAGTACTTGGATGGGAGAACACCTAGGAAGATCAGGTGCTATAGGTGTAAAAAATAAAAAAAATAAGGGACTGTAAGCTGACAAGTTCCTTGCAATCTGTGAGGTCAACCAAGGGTTGGTTACCTGGCCTTAAAAAAAAAAAAAAAAAAAGTGAAAGGACTCAAATAAATAAAATTAGAAATGAAAGAGGAAATATTTTAACTAATACCACAAAAATAAAAATGATCATAAGACACAATTATAAACAAATACATTCTAACAAATTAGGTTATCTAGAAGAAAAGAATAAATCAGAAACATACAAACTACCAAGAGTGAACTATGAAGAAACAGCAAATCTAAACGAACCAATTACTAATATAAAGATTAAGTCAATAATCAAAACCTCTCAACAAACAGAAGCCTAGGACCAGACCAGATTCACTGGTGAATTCTATCAAACATTCAAAGAAAAATTATCAATCCTTCTCAAAATTTTCCCCAGAAATAGAATAGTTGAGAACACTTCCAAACTCATTTTACAAGGCTAGCATTACCCTGATATCAAAACCAGACAAGGATACTACAAGGAAAGAAAATTAAAAACTAATATCCTTGATGAATACAGATACAAAATTCCTCAATGCAATATTAGCAAACCGAATTTAATAGTACATAAAAAGAACACTTACCATGATCAAGTACAATTTATTCCATGGATGTAAGTATATTTTAGCAAATCAATTAATGTGATACTAGATTAACAATATGACAGATAAAAATTATATGATCATTTCAATAGATGCAGAAAAAAATTTTTGACAAAAATTCAACGTCTGTTTATAATAAAAACTCTCAACAAACTGGGTATAGAAGAAATGTACCTCAATATCATAAAGGCCATATATGATGAGCCAACAGCTAATATAATACTCAGTGGTAAAAAGCTAAAAGTTTTTCCTTTAAGATCACTCTCACCACTTTTATTCAGCATAGTATTGGAAGTCCTAGCCAGAGCTATTAAGCAAGAAAAAGAAATAAAAGGCATCCAAATTGGAAATGAAGAAGTAAAACTGTCATTATTTACAAATGACATGATATTATATAGAAAACTTTAAAGA
>CM053504.1:50738315-50797281 GCA_028627145.1 Eidolon dupreanum | reverse complement strand
TACCAAAAGTAAGACCTACAGAAATAGAGGAATGGAGAGCAAGGAGAATTACCCTGAGACCTGTACAGATTTACCTTAAGATTTGCAGAGGTTTTAAAGGAAAGGATGACATAGGATACAAAGAGGTCTGAAGAGCTTAAAATTCAAAAGGAAAAGGCAACAAGTGAGATGGTAAAGCTAAAAGAAAGGAAATTACAGTTAGCAAACTATATTTCTACATCAGGCACATAGCATCAGTAACCTCCCAGCTCAAGCAGATCTTGGTTGCAAAATTAGAATTACTTACAAATCCTATTTCTGAATAGTCCCAAAGTGTGTGTGTGTGTGTGTGTGTGTGTGTGTGTGTGTGTGTGTAGTGTAGTGTAATCTATTTAAAAATTCTAAAGCACTTGGCTTGTAAAGTAGTTCTATTATGAATCTTATTATAAGAGATTATGAAAAGCATTATTGTAAAATCAATATTTGCTATATATTTTAACATTGTCTCATTTAGTTTGATGACAGGATTTATTTAATGTCACTTTGTAACTGTGCATGAGCTTCAAAGATGAGTGTTGTAATGTTTAATTGTCTGAACAACACCCCTCACCAACTGGATTTTTCTAAAATAAGAAATGCTTCTATCTTATTCCCATTGTATCCCAAGTTCTTAACACAATACCTGGCTTATAGGCACTCAATAAATATTTGTTGAATTGAAAAATAAATGAGGCTTCATTTCCAGGAATGTTGGGTTAGGAAATACAAACTGGCCCTTCTACTAAAAACAAAACTTGAACACTTTTTTCAAAAATATCTGCTTGGAGGCATTGGACAGCAACAAGATTGTGAAAAATTACAGGACAAGGCATAAGAGGATATACTTAGAGAAAAGCTAGGAAGAAGAGCAAGGATGTGCTTGCTATGATAGGGTATTATTTACATTTGGGGAAGAAGGATTAGTGACTGGGAAGAAGCATGAGGAAGACTTTCAGGATACAGATAACTTTCTTTTCTTTTTTTAACTTGGTGCATGCTTTGTGATAAATCATTGGGCTGTATATCTTTTTATTGTTTCCCTATCTGGACATTTGTCACATTTCACAACAACAAAAAAATAGTTTTTAAAAAATACTCTAAAATTCAAACAAGTCCTGTTAGGGTTAATCATTTAAAGTTATAAGAACCTGAGAAATAAAACAGAAATTAGAGGAGGTGACAGCATTTCATTTCAGTAAATGGCTTCTCCTTTCTGTTTCAGAGAATAAAATTAGTAGGCTTCTCTTGGGCAGTTCTGGCCATCTTATAAAGCATTGTGAGAGGGACTATGAGGACACAGAGATACCTGAAGGTGCTGTCTACACAAGGTCCATTTTTTCTTTTTGCCTCATGTCTATGAGGCTGAAAAAATATATATATTTGTCTTAGACAAAGGCAAAAAAAATACAAGCTTTCCAAACTGATCATTAGCGCTTCCCAAAGACAGACACTCACAACAGCGCTGGCTGGACAGTGACAGTCCTCAGGAAAGCAAAAGTCGCCAAGTTAATACAACAGAGAGTTTTCTGCTCACATTGCAATATAAGAGTAAGATAAAGACAAGCACATGTAGAGAGAACGATATATTTCTAATAAACAAATCATGCCTAAAAATCCATTATCTCTTCTTAAGGCAGATCTTTGGGGAGACTTCATTTATCTCTGTTTGATTGCATTAAGGAAAAGGCTTGGGACAGCTTATTAGAGAGCTTTACAAAATAATCTTTTGACAAGCAGTTCCACCACTGGACTGTGGAAAACCTGACAAAACGTTGATTTTTCATTTTTATCCCTTTTTAGTTTTGTTCATAAGCAGGCGGCCATTTCAGAGGTAGTAAAGTCATCAGCAGCCTATTGCAGCCCTTCTCTAAGCACTGTAGGGCGTTTTTCGCTTAAACTTTAGGTCTCTCCCAAGTAAAAATGTAGGTTCTATCTGAGACTGAAAGGCACACACTGCCCCCATTCGGTCAAATTAAGCTGCAAAATTAGATTCTTTGGAAAAAGAAAAATGAGTGCAGGAAATATGCACAGAAAGGAGACATATTGCAAACCCCCTGTTATTTCTATTTAATGAAATCTGGCTTTAAAGAAGCTTATTTTAAGTGAATCACTCTTTAAATAGATTGTTATTTACATATTCAATTGTCAGCATTGACTCTTTCATTCTAACACTGTGAAACTGGTTGTCTTATACCCTCATTTCCAGCCAAGGAAAGCAACCTGTGAAAAAAACTATCCTTTCTGTTCTATCTCCATTCCTACAGCATCAATTATTTAATTCTTAATAAAATCAAGTTAATTAAGAATCATTAATCAGTTTCATAACAAGATCTGTCCTATTACATGATGTTAATGTTCCTCTGCAATTTTCAAACAAGAGCTACATGCTGTATTACTTTACTTTCCTTAAACTGTCTTTAGGAAAAACTGGATTTTATTAATAAGTCATTGCAAGTGAAGTAAGCATTATGATGATGCCAACGATAAAACTTACTCATTAAGAATATATTGAGATCTTTCAGGAGAGTAAATGCTATTTTAATATTTGGAAGTACCTATTTATGTATGGCAACATGCCAGGCACTGTGGGAATTCATCCTTGATGTGAGCTAAATTGGCCATACCCTGTATGATGTGATTTAAAAGAGGTTCTTGTCAAAAAAAAAAAAAAAAAAAAAATCCCTACCTGCCTGCCTAAATGTCGGAAATTTCCACATCAATTACTTTTTAGAATAAGATATTAACTCTACAATGGAATCTGTGAGTGATAACATATTACACGTACAAAGCTATCTAACCCTAGATAAATAGGTAAACTTTAATGGAAGGAAGGAATGCAGAAAGGGGGAAGAAAAAGAAGAGCAGTGTGGCATGGCAGTGCCACATGGGTGTTTCCTTTTGTCTGGAACAATGTCTGGAAAACTTAAAATTATTCTTCAAATTGTAACTCAAATGTCAAATATTTATTGAAATCTTTTCTCTCTGATAAAATGACACTTATTTATAACCTATTTTTAAATAGGTTTTTCTTGACATACGACATAAACAACAAAAGCACTTAATTTTTAAAATTAAGCACCCAACAATTTTTCACAAAGTGAAGACACTCACAGCCAGCACCTAGATCAAGATATAATATTATTAGCAGCCAAAAGCCTTCTTTATGCCCCCTCAAAAATACCACCACCCCAAAGGTACCCACCATTCTGATTCCTAACACAATAGTTAGTTTTGCCTGTTTTTGAATTTTATTTAAATGGAACCTAGCTTTAGGAGATACTACCAGTTTTCTCAAGTGGTTTTATCAGTTTATTCTCCAACCAGCGGAGTTCAAGAGTTCCAGTTGCTCCATATCTTTGTCATCACTTGATATTTTCCATCTTTTCTTTTTAATGACCCTCTTTGTTGCATAGTGATATGTCATCATAATTTTAATTTGGGTTTTTGGGGTCACTAATGAGGTAAAGCACTTTTCATATATTTATTGGCAATTTTGATACCTTTTTTGTGAATCGCCCAAAGAAGTCAATTTATTCTTTGAATTTCTTCTTTTTCTTATCAATTTGTAAGATTTCTTTATATAGACGATATGTCTTACTGTTACAAACGTCCATTTGTATTCATTACAAATATTAGCTCCTTTTTGTTCTATTTTGTTGTATATAAGAGATTCCTTATTTTAATGTAGTTCATTTTATCATGTTATTCCTTTATCATTAATGTTTTTGATGCTCTGCTTAAAAAATAATTGTCTACTCTAAGGTCATGAAGAAATTTTTACATATTTTACATAATTATAGCTGTAAAAATTATTTCTGCAATCTTGTTAATACCGAGTTTTGTATATGGTGTAAGGTAACTATCAACTTATTTTCTTTTTCATTTCACTTAACTAGCATATTTTGTGGAAGAAATTATCCTTTCCCAAATGTAATTCTATGACATCTTTGTCAGAAATCAATTACCTGTTTTTATGTATGGGTCTATTTTTGTACCCTATTCTTTCCTTGTTACACTAGATGTCTAGATGCCATTTGGATTGGGTTTGGAGGATGGAAAAGTATAGATGTTTCTTGGCCTGCATCTCTAAACAGTAGAGATTTAGAAGGGAGAATGAAGTCATGAAGAGACTGGCTGTTGACTGCAGAGTACAGCCACTTGTCTTGGTGGTGGCATTCACTGGACTTGGGGTAGAAGTACTGTGGGAGGGGATTACTTGAAGGTGTTACAGCAGTTGTTTAATAAGTTGAATAAATCTGGTGAGTAGGAGCAGCGCCAGAAGCAGCAGCCCCATTCCGAGCCTGGCTACCATCACTCTGCCCTTGTCCAGACCGTCGGTGCTTAGCACCTCTCACTGGATGCCGAGTGCCTGGGGAACTACTAGCTCTGAACAGGTGTAGGCAAGGTGAGGGTAATACGTTTTAAAATACTTCTGTATATCACACTTATAAATCTTGTACGTAAAATAATCAACTGATTCAATTTTATAATTTCTGTATTTTGTTTCTATATAGCAAGATGAGATAAAGTTTCAGCATCTTGTTTAAGAACTTCTCCACAAATAAGACGTTAGGGCAGTGAATAGTCATTATTCCCAATGACATGACAAATGAAATAAAATTATCACTATATTTTCTTTTTTTAACATTATTGAAGTGTTGTTAAGATTTTGATATCCTGTGTAAGAACTTTGTTTCAGATGAAGATTTGTGAAATTATAGACTGTGGAAAATCATTTTACAGAAAATTTGCATTTTATAATTGTATCCCTTTCATTAAACTGCCATATTTCAATATCAACATTCTTTATGTTTCCTGATTTTAAACTAATGGTCAACTATGGGTATGAATTAAACTACATATGATTAAGAATAAAACAGAACAATAAATCTGAGTAACTGACTTATAAGCATTTTCATCTGATCTCTCTTAATTTCCTCATATTTTCAGTGGATAGAAATGAGGAGGCTTTCAACCTCCTCCCATATAAATTTTCCCATATAAGAGGAAAAATTCAAATAATTAGTTTCTTCACTGATATATGTAAATAGACTCAAATATCCTCTTTAGAATGAGCCCCTTGTGAATTATTATTCATTGTTGGAAAACATTGACTTGAACTATTACAACAGGCTCCAATACACTTGCTCCACTTCCATCTCTATTCTATGCAATCCACTCTACATAATATAACCAGCCACATTAAGATTCTTAAAGCTCAGCTCTGCCCTTATCACCACTCTCACCAAAAATATTCAATAACTTCTGTCTTCTCCCAAACTTTTCTTCCATATTCCACTTATGTGAACCATATGCATCTGCCTAACTGGACTACTTGTTTTTGTCTCATAGAGAAATTTTGTTAAGAGTATAATTGTCTACACACAGAAGTCTCAATCCATTGGTAAATTGTAAATTGTGTACACTTAATATATCCTAAAATTTATTAAAGCAAAACTGACAATTAAAAGGAAAAACCGACATATTTGTAATCATTGTAGAATATTTTAACTCTCCCCTTTCAGTAACCAAAAGAAAAAGCAGACAAGAGTTAGTAAACATATAGAGGATTTAATAACATGATTAAAAATTAACCTAACTGACATACATAGAGTATTATTTTCAACAATTGCAGAATACATATTGTTTGTTGTATATACAGAGTATTTGCCAAAATTTATCATACACTGTTCTTAAAGTAACCTCAATAAATTTCAGATATTTGAAATTATATGAAATATTTTCTCTCATCAAAATAATTTCAACTAAAAATCAACAACAAAAATCAGCCAGAAAATTTCTAAAAATTTGGAAATTAAGTACCTCTGAATAACAGCTGTCAAAGAAGAAATTGTAATAATCTTTTAACATTTTGAAATTAATGATGTTTATTTTTAAAAAATACTATGTATCAAAATTTGAGAAAATATTCCAGAGCTTATTTAATAGTAAATTTATAAGCCTTAAATAAATATATAAGTAAAAAGACTGAAGTATTAATGATCTAATCTCCATCTTTAAAAAAAAAATAGAAAAATAGCAAGTTTAGACTTAAAAAAAATAGAAGGAAGAAAACAAAAGCAGGAAACAATACAAAGAAAATGTAAAGCAGAGAATATTAACAAAATGAAAACCAATTCTTTGAAAAGAATAAATAAATGTATAAATTCCTAACAATATTAGTTAAAAACAAAAGTTAGAAAAGACATAACCAAAAACAACAGAAGACCGAAATACATTAAAAATATATGTAAAAAATATATGTCCATATATGTGCTATGGTTTTAATGTTTGTGTCCCCCTCCAAATTTATATGTTAAATCCCAATGCTCCAAAATGATGGTATTGGGAAATGAGGCCTTTGGGAGGTAATTAGGTCATGAGAGTAGAGCCCTCATGAATGGGATTAGTGTATTATAAAAGAAATCCAACAGAAATCCCTCACCCCATTTGCCATGTGAGGATACAAGAAGTCTCTGACTCAGAAGAGGGCCATCACTTGACCATACTGGTACCCTGATTTCAGACTTCCAGGTTCCAGAACTGTGAGAAATACATTTGTTGTCGATAAGCCATCTGGTCTGGAGTATTTTATTACAGCAGCCTGAACGGACTAAGACAATTTGTAAAATTGTGGATAGAGTAGACAAATTCCTAGAAAAGCACAACTTAATGTAATGATACAAAAATGTAGAATAATTTCATACCTAATGAAGAAACTATATTTGTAATTAAAACCTTCCCACAATGAAAACCCCAGGCTCAGATAGCTTTGCCAGAAAATTCTTTTATTTAAGGCATAAATGATACCAATCTTACATAAAATCTACCAGAAATTTTAAAAAACACTTCTCGCTCATTTTATGAGGCCAGCATAAACTTGATATAAAACTTGCCAAGAAAATTTAGAGGTCAGTCTCACTTATAAACATAAATGTAAAATCTTAAACAAAATATTGGCAAACCAATTCAACACTCACAACCAAGTTGGATTTTTTAAGATTTTTTTTTTAAAGTAACAGTGATAGACCATCATCAATAACTGAAGAAAACACTTGATAAAATTCAATATACATTGATAATTTAAAAAGAAAAAAAATGGTTAGCAAACTAGAAATAGAAGAAAACTTCTTCAACTGGATAAAGCTTAACTACAAAAAAAAAAAGACAAACACATTTAATGTTAAACTACTGAAAGCTTTCCACTGATATCAGAAACAATACAAGTAATAGATATCATGACTTCTATTTATCATTTGGAAATGATTGAGAATCGAAAAAGAAAAATGTTAGGAAGAAATTAATCTGTCATTATTCATGGGCAATATTATTGTGTATGTTAAAAATTAAAATAATCCACAAACTATTACAATTAGAACTAAAAAGAAAGTTTACCAAGATTTTGGGTCAAAGTTTATAACAAACTAAACTGTATTCTCATATGTCTGCAACAATTAGAAAATAAATATTTTTTAAATACTCTTTAATAACATTAAAAATCTCACATACCTGAGGGTAAATCAAACACAAGATATGCAAAATCTCTGCACAGAAGACTTCAAGTGCTATTGAGAGAAATAGATAATAAACCATGGTTATGGATTGGAAGACAATATTATAAAGACGCCATTTTTTCTTCTAAACTGATCCATAGATTCAATTCAATCCTAATTCTTGTGGAAATTGACAAGTTAATTCTAAACTTATGTGGAAATGCAAAATCCCCCAAATACTCATGACAATCTTGAAGAATACAAATACATTTTGAGGCTCACGTAATTGTGTTCCAACCATGAAGAGTGTCACCCTATGCCTTGCTACTGGGTTTAGTTAAGTCTGTGCCTCGGGGGAGCTCGGCATCTGCAGGGATGGGAAATCTGGTTATCAAAATTGGCTCCAGAAGAGAGAACCTAATAGATCTTCACAATGGAAGAAATTGAGAGAGTTATCAAAAAACTACCATATGGTGCTTTAGAGGTTAAAAAAATATATCCTTCATGAAGAAGAAAGATCTTAAGTCAAATGATGGATTCAGAAGTTCATGAAAAGAAGTCGCCAATCATGACATCTTCAAAATAAGAGATATCACCTCACATTGCAAATGTTGGTGAAAGGAAGCATTATTTGTGTGGCTGCTGTGCATGCTATGCAGCTTTCAACAATGTAGCAATCACATTTCCCATTTAGAAGGTCCTCTTTCAGCAAAAGCTGTATGGAATCAAAACCAGGGCCTCAGTTGAGGAGGGCTAGACTTCAAAACTTGTATCCAGGAATCCTTCCCCCATTAATGCAGAAGACAATTACACTGGCACTTATGTTTTGTCTGTATGAGGATCTTGCCTTCTCCATAAGTGTATCAGTACTCCAGAGTCTACAGCCTGTAGCATGGCAGCATTACTTGCAGGAACAACAGAAGCCATTTTTATTCTTGTGGGAAAAGTTCAAACACTGCTTCAAGACCATAAGCATCATGGTAAATTGACACTTATCAGGCTTTCAAGGAACTGAGATGCCATGGGACTGAAGAGAGTTATCGAGGATTGTTACCCATTCTTTTGTGTAATCGATTCAGCAATGTCCTTTCTTTCAGCCTTCGAAGTCCCATTAAGGAGCATCTGCCTACCACATCGACTCACAGTGCTCATTTGGTCAATGACTATCTGCGGAGGTCTATTGAGTGCCATGTTGGGAATCTTGTTTTTTTCAGTCTGTGTTGTAAAAACTCACATGCAGCCTCAGATTGGTGGGGAATTTCAGTCTTTTCCCAATGTTTTCCAAAAAAATCTAGGTATAATGGCACAGGAAATTGACAGATCTTTTCAGAGGTGCCTGTGTGATTGACCACCAGTCTCTCAGCTCTTGGGGCATAATCAATGCAACTTATGAGTACCAGTTAAAGATTACAGGAAAGAAATCATCAATTGTGTCATTTATTGATGGACTAAACCTTCTAAGGAGGGAGCAGTTTGACTTCATTCCTAATTGGTCAAATACAAGTTGGTATCATAAGTTCAGGGTACAATGAATCATGAGCAAAGCTGTTTTTCTTAAGCATCGACAAATTCAGATTAAAAGATTTCAATAGGAAAATTTAAGGGTTATTTTTTGGTGGGAGTGGTTAATCATTACCTGAGAAGTTAGGATAATTGCCTGGTTAATAGCTGTCTGCTGGGTGGCTTTTGATGAGGAAACTAATAGCCAAGTTAGTCTTTTTCCCCAAAGTCTTTAAACCTGTGTTGAAATATAAGGGTTTATGATCCTCCAGAGAAAAGGCTCTTAGGGCCCCCAGAATGCTCAGGCTTACTTTTTTTTTAAATTAAGTTTATTGGGGTAACATTGGTTAATACAATTATATAATTTTCAGGTGTACATTGTAATTTGACATCTGATATTCTATTGTGTGTTTACTACTCAAAGTCCAGTTTCCTTCAGCTACCATATATTTGATCCCTTTTACCCACTTTACCCTCCCCCTATCCCTTATAGTTAACTCCCTTTACCCCTTTTACCTTCCCCAGCCCCTACCCACTGGTAACCACTAGTCTATAGTCCATGTCCATGAGTTTCTGTTTGTTTGTCCTGTTCTTTTGTTGCTTTTAGGTTGATATCCCACATATAAGTGATATTATGATTTTCAACTTTTTCTGTCTGGCTTATTTTGCTTTGCATGATTACCTCGAGGTCCATCCATATTGTCACAAATGGCAGTATTTCATCTCTTCTTATGGCTGAGTAATATTCCATCATATATATGTACCACAGCTTCTTTAGCCAATCATCTATCGAAGGACACTTCAGTTGCTTCCATGTCCTGGCCACTGTGAATAGTGCTGCTATGAACATCGATGTGCAAATATCTTTTCGGATATGGGTTTTCAAGTCTTTGGAGTAAATATCCAGTAGAGAGATTGCTGGGTCATATGGTAGATCAATTCTTGGTCTTTCGAGGAACCTCCATACTATTTTCCATATGGCTGTACCAATTTGCAGTCCTAATAGCAGTGTATGAGGGTTTCTTTTTCTCCACATCCTCTCCAACACTTGTTATTACTTGTCCTCTTGATAGTAGCTATTCTAAAAGGTGTGAGATGGTAACTCATTGTGGTTTTGATTTACATATCCCTAAAAGCTAGTGATGTTGAGCATCTTTTTAAATATTTATTGGCCATTTGTACGTCCTCTAGGGACAACTGTCTGTTCAGGTCCTCTGCTCATTTTTGATTGGATAATTTGTTTTTTGTTGTTATCGAGTTGTATGAGTTCCTTGTATATTTTGGATATTAGGCTCTTATCAGAGGTATTGCTTGCAAATATATTTTCCCATTCAGATGGTTGTCTCTTTACCTTGTTGATGATTTCTTTTGCTAAGTGGAAACTTTTTAGTTTGATGTAGTCCCATTAATTTATTTTAGCTTTTACTTCCCTTGCTTTTGAGGTCAAATTCATAAAATCCTCTTTAAGTCCAAGGTCCTTCAGTTTAGTTCCTGTGTTTTCTTCTATGCATTTTATTGTTTCAGGTCTTTAATTCAGGTCTTTAATCCATTTTGAGTTAATATTGGTGTGTGATGATAGACAACAGTCTAGTTTCATTCTTTTGCAGGCAGCATTCCAGTTTTCCCAGCACCATTTACTGAAGAGTCTTTCCTTTCTCCATTGTATGTTTTTGACTTTTTTTGTCAAAAATTATTTTCCCATATAAATATGGGTTTACTTCTAGACTCTCGATTCTGTTCCACTGGCCCGTGTGTCTGTTTTTCTGCCAATGTCATGCCGTTTTGATTACTGCTGCTTTGTAGTATAATTTGAAGTCAGGCAGAGTGATGCCTCCAGACTTGTTCTTTTTTCTCAGAATGGCTTTGGCAATTTGGATCTTTTGTGCTTCCATACAAATCTTTTTTTGTTCTATTTTTTGTTCTATTTCTTTAAAAAATGTGCAGGTTTACTTTTCTGCTCTTAAGAGAAGTTGCAAGGGTAGTTTTTGTTAAACTTAAGCATATACGAGGTAGGGCAAAGGAGTAGAACAGAGAACAAAAAAATAGGTGTAGGCTTTTCATAATAAATTGCTTGTACTCATTTTGAAACAAAGCATCTGTTGAGGTAGTCATTATCCAAACTACTTCTGTTTAGACATGGTAAACTGAAACAGCTAATAAAAGCTCCCATTTTGCTTTCTAGGTTTGAAGGTTTTCTGTTTAGTTCTGAGTGTGACCTTAAACCAATCTAAAATATCCTTATGTTAATTTCACTTATTTCATTGCAAAATATGAGACTTAAATTTTGTTATAGGCATTTCATCCTGGTAAGAAGTTTCATATTCATGATGCAATATATATATATGCCTTACTGCTAAATTATACACCTGAAACTTACTGGGTTTCATTAATCAATGCCACCATAATAAAAAAAAAAAAAAATCTGCATTAAAAATAATAATAAATAAATAAAATAAAAAGAAAATAAAAAGAAGTTTCATATTAATTGCACACAAATCAAACTCTGTAGCTCAATTTCTTTGAATTATTGTTGCCAACTTAGCAATAGCTTTGAGTACTTTTTTCTTTGAGTAGTAGTTTGTCTTATTCAAGTATCCTATTCTCTAGAAACTTTTTTAAGAAAAACAAAAATACTTTTATAAACTTTTACTTTGGGAGTCTAATAGGATCCAAAATTTTTTATTGGTTTTTAAATGTTTTGGGGGAGGTAAAAAAAAAAAAAAAAACCTCAGGATAGCTTTTACTCTGTAGTTACCCATATTTTCTTCATTTTACTCTTGGAAATAGAGACTCTTATTAGGATTTTTACATTTTGGAACCCAATTTTACCACTTTATAATTAAAACTATTAGTCTGCAAAAATAAGATTTGTCAGGGCCATGCACATCGTGTTGGCTACACCAAGTATCAGTGGTATTGCTGATTGAAAAGGGAAAATTCAGTGGTGAGATGCCCAGCTGGAAGAATGCACCAGAGGCAGACATGAGAATGAAATGGCAGCCACCAACTTTATTGTGTGGAGTGCACTTCTGTTCCTAGAAGAGCAGTCTATTGCAGAGGCATGCAGTATTACGTGTACTTCTTCTGCTCCCCTTTCTGTGTTCCCCTTCTGCTCTCTAGGGGACCACATGGCTCCTCACATAGCAGAGTATAATAGTGGCTTTCAACCACACATACGTTATACAATAAGCTGAATTATGTTTACATATTTTCTAAATCTGGGGTCCTACTCCTAGTCACTGGCCTGGATCACAGCCAGACCTTGGACCAGCCAGACCTTGGAGCAGTCAGGCTTTGGGTCAGCTAGGCCTTGGATAACAGCCAGACCTTGGATCACAGCCAGCCCTTGGGCCAGCTAGGCCTGGTGCCCACAGATTAAATAAAGTTATTTAAAGAGTTAACTTTAAATTCTAGAAGTTGGTAATAGCTGGACAGCTTACTCATCCCTTACCTAACAAAAAATTACTTGTCAAGGAGTCATATTTTAAAATATTTTTTCCAAATAAATAAGGCAAAATGGCTCATATGCCAGTTGAATAATAAAACATATGAAACATCTTAGAAAAGTGCTTTATCTTTTAAAAACCTACATCTCTGAATATTATGTAGTTAAGATTACTTTCTAGCAGCTGACATGGCAGAGTAGTTACGTTTCTTATTACTAGTTTTTTATCATCCTGGGTAATTGCATATGAATATATGCACATACTGGCCAAACTAAATTCAAGGTCTCAACTAGTAGTTTACCTCTACATGTAGTATGGCTAGTCAGATAAATTGAACATGCTTCCAACTATAAAGTGTAAAGAAGCTTCACCAAGCATTTGTCAGGCAGTAATCAAGCTTGGGAGCTTCACAACAGCTCTGTTTTACAATGTTGTGCTAGAAATGGCAGTTTATGTCAGAAACCAAGGAGCAGATGTAAGGATTTCAGAAAACAATTTGTCACCAAATAAATACGAGTAGCATCCTTTGACCTATCAAATAGAGTCAAGATTTGAAGAAGCTCTTTCAGAAATGAATGAGAAAGGCACCATGATGCCTGACCCCCTTATTCATGGGTGTATGTGTCCCTGAACACTTTTGGGCACGTCTATGTGCCCAGCATGTGGCATGCATATTAGCCTAGAATCATGCTCTGGCCCTGGGAATGGACTCCATGGGCCTTTGGTTCCATAGGGCTTCCTTTTATCTATACATTCTATGTAGGTGTTAGAAATCTAAGTTCTAAAGCACTTTTGTGAAATATAAGTGAAGCAAGAATCCAAAAGAGGATGCTTTGGTTTCCACTGTCTCAAACATGTGGCATTTAAAAACAATAAATAGAAGGGAGAAAAAAATGGCATAGATGATAGGGGCTCTGTTCAACCCTCTGGTGACCAAATCAATGTTGTGACAGAAACAAGGAGCATTAGCAAGGAAAAATCACCTGGGAGCTAGATGAAAAATCCATACAACTACAGAGAAACCCAAGAAATCACCCTGCAACGGCAGAAGGTAGGATGGTGCGAGGACGCGGGGCTGCCCAGTCCCTAGCAGCTGAGTGAGACCGAGGCAGCAGCAGCAGTGGCAGAAGCCTCTTAAAGGGGCCATGTCTGCGAGTGGATTTTCATGGTGATGGACCTGCTCACTCTGAGCACCAGTGCCTGTTAGGCTGTGCACAGGGAGTAAGGGGGACTTACAGGGAGATATTGTCAAAGTGAGGGACAAAGCAAGACTTGCTAAGTACAGAAGTTCTGGCGTTATCCATTGTTCCCTGTTGAGCCTTACCTCCTATCAGTGTGCCCAACACAGTGCTGCCAGAGCTGTGACATCATCAAACTGGATAATAGAGGTCACTCCTCCCAGAGGATTCCCTGAAACCCCTCCTCCCCCAACTCAAGCCCCACCCAAGCCACATCCAGGTATATCCTTGCTGAGCAGTGCCTAGACTCACACTGGAGGCAGCTGGCCTTGGTTTCTGGTGTAGCCTTTTGAGGCAACTATAAGTACAGATCTGTGGATTGCTTGCTGAATCTTGACAGGTGGCCCCGGAGGGGCACAGCCTTGGGCTAAATTTGGCCTGCAGCTGAACCCCTCACAGGACTGTGCCACTGGACACCCACTTAACAAATCCACACTAATAAGACCAGGAGACTTAGGAGCTTTGCTTAGTACATAGAAATAGACACAGAAAGGCAGCCAAAATGGGAAGACAAAGAAGCAGAAACCATATGAGAGAACAGAACAGAGACCTAAGAAAATGGAGTCAAGCAATCTAACAGATGCAGAGTTCAAAACACTGGTTATAAAAATGCTCAATAAACTTTTGGGAAACATAGAGAGCTCCAATAAAGAGATAAAAATGGAAATGGAGATTATACGAAGGAATCAGTCTGAAATGGAGAACACATTATCTGAGATGAGAAGTATATTAAATGAAATAAACAAAGTAAATAAAGAAGAGGATTACATGCCTATCTAGGGGACAGGAAAGCCAATCAGGACACTCAATCAGAATGGCAAGAAAAAAAGATGCCAAGACAATAAAAGTGATTTAAGAAGGATATAGGATGCTATTAAGGCTCCAAATATTCATCTGATCAACATAAGTGAAGAAAAGCAAGATGTCGAACAGCTGTTTGAAGAAATAATGATGGAAAACTTCCCTAACCTGTTGAAAAAAATGGACATAAAAACCTAGGAAGCTCAGAGGATTCCAAAAATTAAGGATCCAAAGAGGCCCACACCAAGACACATCATAATTAGAATGCCAAAGGTTAAATACCAGGAAAGAATTTTAAAAGCTGCAAAGGAAAAACAAATAATTACATATAAGGGAACATCCATATGACTGGTAGCTGATTTCTCTAGAGAGACTATGCAGCACAGAAGGGCTTGGCAAAAAATATTCGACAGGATGAAGACCAAAGATCTACAACCAAGAATAATTTATCCAGCAAAGCCATCATTTAGAGTTGAAGGACAGATAAAGAGCTTCCCAGACAAAAGTAAACTAAAGGAATTTATCACCATCAAGCCAGAATTACAGGAAATGTTGGAGGGACTTCTGTAAGAAGAAAAAAACATGTATCAAAAACAGGAATAAAGAATGGTAACAACTACATTCCTATCAATAAGTACCTTAAATGTTCTAACAAAGGAATGGAGTGGCTGAAAGGATAAGAAAACAAGATCCCTACATGTAAAAAGAAGAGAATGGAAAAATATATGGTTGTGATGAACCTAGAAGGTATTTAAGTCAGATAGAGAATGATAAACACTATATGATTTCACTTATATGTGGAATTTAAGGAATAAAAATAACAAACTAATCAAAAACAGACTCACAAATATAGTGGACAATTTGGTGATAAACAGAGGGGAGGGGCGTTTTGGGGGCTGGGAGAATGGGATGAAGGGTTAAAGAAGTACGAATTAGTAGCTGATGGATGCTCACAGGGATGGGAAGCATGGCATAAGGAATGCAATTAACATTAATTAATACATTGGCTAGGTGGAGGGTCAGGGGAAGGAGGGAGCAATTGGGGGATCATTTTACTAACTATATAGATGTCTAACCAATGTACTGTATACTTGAAACTAATTAAAATTTAACATAAAAAATAAAAAAATGAAAAAATTGAAAAAATAAATATTTTAAGCATTTTAATTCATGATATTTTTATATTTCTTTGTCACTTTTTACAGCTTTTGAAGACCAAACTGTAAATACATCACCCGGGCTGGTTTTGTTTTGTCCTACAGACTTCTTAAATTTGACAAAAAATCTAATGGCATTTGTGGTAACAAACAGCTTTGTCTAAACTTTCAAATAAGTCAAAATGTGTTATTAATAAGACATTCTAACTATTGTTTTTACCTTCAGTATGAACTAGTATGGTAATAATTTTGACAAGGCAAACATGATCAAATAACTTTATTTGAAAAGTTTTAAAAGTAACCCTTTCTTTACATATGTGACATCGGCACCTCATGAGCACAGAGCACTCCTTATCTTGCCTCCTGTACTTTATGTCTGATGTTATGGATTATATATTTAACATACTTAGAGTGATATGAGCCCTCAGGACTACACTAGAGTAAAAACTGCCTCTAAATGGTGGCAAATTTATGTGTCTGTTTCATTTGTTGGAGACAAAGTTGATGTTTTGTCTCACTAGTCAATAGTCACCTTATCCTATAGTTGGTTATATAATCACCTGCTATATATTGTGAACTGTGAAGTAAAACGGAATTATGTGTATATATAATCATTTCTGGAGATCTGAAATTCCCTAGCTGAATTACAGCAGTAATACTCAATTAGAAGACTGTGCAAACATGTAAGAGAATAATGGGTTGTAGACAGAATATGTGAAATGGGACCTAGAGGGCTTCACAGTAAGCTAGTTATATTGACCAACACTGGTTCAGTGTAGATGAAGTACTCTAGTATGAGGGGTATACAGTCAAAATGAAGACAAGACAGATCACATTAGAAGGAAATTTGATTTCTTTTAAAATAATTGTTTTCTCATGTACAAGTAAATGCTTATCAAAGACTTAAACAGGCATTCTTTTTAATTTGAGGATCTTTGTTTTTAATGCTGCCTTTTATCGTAATATTAAACATTTACTTACCTAAATGGCTCCAAAATTGTGGGGCAATTTCCTTTTTATGCATGTTTCGTTTTTCAAAGTTTTGTTATTAAAAGCAGTTAAGCACACAAAGCTGTTTTTGTTTGATATTTTGAGTTTTGTGACTATACGAGTTTAAATAAAATCTGTTAAATGTGTCAGAGTTAACATGCTTCTTTAGGGAATTCTTTTTATAATAAAGTTTTTTCTAAGTCCAAAAATTGTATATATATCTTGAGTATTTACATTACCAGACATCAAAAGCTACAGTAAATAAGATAGTATAGTACTGGCAGAAGGATAGATCAATAAACTAATGGAATAAGAAATAAATAAACTCATACACATTTAGTGACTTAATTTCTGACAATGTGCTATGGAAAATATGACCAATAAATAGTACTGGGTAAATCAGACACACATATATATGTCTGTTGAATCCTATCCCTGCCAAACACAAAAAATCAGTATCAGATGGATTGTACATATAAATTTTATAGGTTTAAACACAAAGGTCCTGTAATGACCACGGTAAAATATTTTCGCAAACTTGGGATAGGCAAGATTTTTCAATCAGGACGTATATATGATTGAAAAAATTTAACCCTATAAAGTTAGAAATGCCTTTATAAAGTAAGAAAATGGAAAGAAAGCCACAGAGTAATAGAAGCTACTTTCAATAAATATACTGGACAAAGGTTCTATATATACAATATAAAAAGAACTCCTCTAAGCCAATAAGAAAAAGGCAAAACGCCCAACTTTAAAGTGGGCATAAAGCACTAAAAGGGAACAGAAGCAAGAATGTTCATTGAAACACTATTCATAAAAGCCCAGAACTGAAAACAGTCTATCAATAGTAGAACAGACACTATACAACCACCTATTACCACATGCAACAACCTAGATAGATCTCACAGACAATGTTGAATGAAAAAAGCAGACACAAAAAAAGCACATGTATCACTTACATAAAGTTCAAAAACAGGTGAATCTAATCTACTGTAATAGACATCAAGATAGTGGTTCACTCTAGGGGAGGGGCCAGGTAGTAACTGGGAAGAAGAACAAGGGAGACTTCTGCTGTGCTGGCAATATTCTATTTCCTGACCAGATGTGGTTACACAGTGTGAAATTACTGTGTGAAAACTCATTGAGTTTTATTCTTATCATTTGGTACTTTTCTACAGATATATTGTACTTTAAGTCAAAATTAAAGACAAACATGTGAAGATATTCAGTGAACCAAGACTAAGGTGATAGGTGATAAATTGATGATAGATATACAGATACAGAAATTACCTGTATATTACATTTGGTTTTTGCTAAGTAGTTACATTATTTACACTCTCCATATGATAAAATTTTACCAATTATTTGGGGAAAGTACAACTATTTTTAGAATTAAAAGCAGATGGGAATATCTTCTGGGGATCCTCATAAAAGTACAATGAGAAAGGCAATTAACAGCATCCCCAACAATTTGTATTTTGTCTCAATATGTTAGACTATTTTTCTGTTAGTTGTCAGAAGTAAATGAAATTACACCAAAGTGCAGATGAAAATCAATTTTGTGAGAATCATAGGCAAGTTAGTTTCTTTCTCCTTCATACTTTCCTGCACTTGCTGTATATATCTATCACACCATTTACCTCACTCAATTTGCAACTCCCTTAACAATCAACACAGTGTCTTGTGCATAGCCATCATTGATAAATGTTTTATGTCTGAATAAATTAATGAATGAATGAGGTGCTGGGTACTCAAAAGAGGATGAAAAAGAAATAGCAACAACAAAAACTGACTGCTTCAAAATTTGGCAGCAGGCAAAATCTCTGACATGTAGTTTTCAATCTAGGACAGGTATTATGGATAAAGACAAATACAAATGACCTACAGTGATGTTGAACTAGTATAGAGATTAAATGTCATTTATTAATCTTATACAGAAGCAAGTAATATAACTTTACAACATTTTTCCATATTTCCATCCTTTGTTAAAGTTTCATATTCTACCCTGAAAATAGCTATTTAACAAGTCAGTATAAAATGCAAGATGCTATTATATGCTATGCCAAAGTTAGATGCAATTAAGGGAGAAACTATTATTCTAAGACATTATTGCTTGATATAACTTCAGATTTTGTTCTGCAAACTTTTTTTTCCTGCTAGAGCTTTCATTTCAATTCTTTACTCTTTTCCACATTTTAGCCGAGTCATTGGCTCAGTTGGCAGATGACAGAGCTTTCTTGTAGCTGAAATTGCATTTGTCACTTTGGTATCAATGTGACCTGTCTCTTAGGATTGGTGTAGTCTTGTCTCTAAGTGAAACTGTCTTGAATTTCCCTTTTGAGTGAGATTTATGAAGACGAGCATTTGAATTGCTCATCTCCTCTAATTCAGTCTTCATTCTGACACTAAAATGTCTCAGAATTTTCTCTTTATTGTAAAAGAAATGTTCTTTTACTTTTGCTTTTCAACTAGCCTCTCCTGACTTTTGCCTATAAAATAGGCAGCATAAGATGGGGAGGAAGGCAATGGAGCATCCAGGTCTTCATCAGGCACAGATCTTACCAGTTGTAGTCAGGTGTACCAAAAACACTTAATTCATAGCTGGTTCATAATCTTTCTTTCTCTTCTTAATCTTTAAATTTTATTTAGGCATCTGACTAAAGTCTGAATGCTCTTAAGGATATTATGTTTTGTTCAATATCTTGCAAAGAGTAATTAGTAATTAAACATTTGGCTAATTAGTTGTACAGAGAGGAATGGTTCAAATACACAGTTTTCATGGAGTAAACTCAATACATTCCAGGAATGATCCCTTGAAGATAAAGGAACTACCTTAGAAGTAAGAATTAAAAACAAATACTCCTTCCTACTGTTTTACTGCATCTTTGAATACCTAAAGCACTACTTGCTTTCTGTGCTTTTCAATAGTGACTAAAATGGCTTATTAGAAGACAATTTGATATATGTAAAGAGAATGTAACCACTGAAAATTCATAACTGAAAACAACTAAGTTCTACACCAAGGTCTGAATATCAGACAACCCAGGTCATAATCTTGGTAATGCTGGCTATACTCGATGAGTCCTGCACCAGTCTGAATACAGATCAAATGAACTACATGCTTTATAAAATTTTTTAAGCTCTGAAATTGTTATTCGCTGAACCTTGTGAATTATCTAACCTTAAAGAGCTAACACAAGTTGCCAGATCAAAGACTAACTTTCTCCTTGGCATGTCCACATGGAGATCTTATGGACATCTCAAAATTAACATAACCAAAACAGAATACTTGATTCTTCCCATGCTCTCTGAAACCCACTACTTCTCCATCTTAATGCACTACCAGCATCTATCCAACTGCTCAAGCCAAAAACCTAGGGATTATTCTTGCTTCCTCTTTTTTCCTCGCTTTCTATTTCCAATCCATCTCAAATTTAATGGAGGAGAGTAATAACAATCAAATCTGTCTGCAGATATAAGCCACTTTCTCTAACCCATATGCTGTCAATAATAAATCTGATGCTTTAATCTACATGTACTTGATTTTTTCATCTTGATCCAAGCTTGGGATGGGGAAAGAGGGCAAAGAAGCCATTTATTTATTCACCACCACCATCATTTTAAATCCCAACAAGTATCAACACCAACCTACTTTCCTGTCCTGTGTTTCTTCAACCTCCATGGCAGGAGCTATGTAATTTTACCTATGGCCTAGCACTGTTCTGGATTCTGGAGCCTATTCAGCCACAAAAAAAAAAGTAAAATATAAACCATTATGCCATAAGCCATCCTTAATTTTGTCTACCACCTGACTTAACATTATAGTTTTAAAGTCTAGTCTCTTCTTACACAACTCTTGAAAGAACCCCTTGTCCTGAACCTGGTTGAGACTGAGGCCAACATAAGATTCTTACAGAACCTAAAAAGCTAAAACATTGTACAGCTCATGTTTGGGTGATACATACAGTTGGCCCAGCCTTTTTGTATATTTTATCTTTTTATAAAAATTCAACACTGTTCATCTCCAAATGATGAGTATAATATCTTCTTTGTTCAAATATATCAAGGATACAAAGATTTGTTAGATGACAAGTTTTGTCTAAAACAGGAAATCCAGTGACAATGCATATTAAATTATACTCAATGAGCAAATACTTAGAGAAAGTTCTAAGATTTTATCTCTATGAATCATAGGGAGTGAGGATTTCTATAGTCTATGAATATTCTCAATGAGTTCATATAATTCTAGGGGCAGCTGCTACCAAAAGAAACTGCATTTCGAATCTAGGACACCATAGTGGAAATCCTTCCCTGCATAACAAAGCAGGCAATCACAGAGAAAAACAAAACTCAATGCATTATTTATATTCTAATTCTGGATCATATGCAACTATCATAAAATCCAAGGATGCTTTCAGTTTACATTAAAAGTAATGTAGATATCATATAGCTATTTATAAAATGCCATATCTTCTCTCAGATGCAGTATGGGGAGTTGCATAGTTTCATTTTCTGTAAAAATACAATATTTAGTGTTCAATACCTTGAAAGACACAGATGATAAAATCACTGTAATCATCCTCACATGAAATAACATTTTGGGCTACTCCTCTCAAAGCTGGTCATCCCTCTTATTCACTAATCTTGGTTCCAAACAGAACTTCCCTAAAGAGATGATGCATCCTGAAACCGCTTCCCAAAATACAGCTCTACAGAGAACTAAAAGAGAACTTCCAATCAAGATGGTGGAGTAGGTAAAAACCATGCTCACCTCTTCCCATGACTACATCGAAATTACAACTAAATTATAGAACACCCACCCTTGAGAACAACCTGAAGACTGCATAACAGAACTCCTATGAATAAAGATTTAAAGAAGCCACTGGTAGGAGGGGCAGAGACACAAAATAGGCTAGTCCCACACCCACGAATAGTGGCTAAGAATTTTGAGGGATATCTCAACTGCAGAGGTCCTTCCTGAGGAGCAGTGGGGAGCAGATAAGCTCCACACCAGGCTGCTCAGCCCAGAGCACTAGTGCTGGGAAGAGGAGTCACCACTACAGCTGGCTTTGAAAATCAGCAAGAACTCAGTTCAAATGAGATGAAGGTCTGCTGGCATCCCAGTCTTAAAGGGCCTGCTCACAGATTCACTCACATTCATCCTAAGCTCCAGTTAAGGGAGAGCAGTTCAAAAGGCACCAGAGACATACAGGAAGAAACCAAATTGTCTGGCTTCAGGGCGAGGGCTGAAGGGGCAGCTCTCTGGTGCCAGAAGATGACATTATTCCTTTGTCTAGCCCTCCTCCTGCTCAGCTTACAGGTGCAGGCACCAAGTCTGAGTCTCCATTAATCCGGCTAAAACCACACTCACCCCACCCTGATGATTCCTTGAGACCCTGCCTTACCAAATTCATGCAACCTGCTGAAACATCTTTCAGAGGCTAACCACAAAAGGGTCTAGCATGGGTCTATGCTGCAAATTCCATACAATCTCTTAAAGGTCCACAAACCCCAAACAAGCAGCAACTGGCCTTAGTGTGCTCTGTATCTCTTGCTAAGCAGCCCCAAGACTGGCACTGGTGGCAACCAGCCTTGGTTCAGAGCATAACCACTCCCAGGGGCCTCCAAGCCCAGCACAGGCAGCAACCAACTGAATATTACTTTGTAGCTACTACCAGGTAGCCCCAGGCTGAACACAGGCAGCAGCTGACCTTGGCATGCACCAGAGCACCAGAACCAACACACCAGGTGGCTGGCATCAGACCACACAAGAGCAGCACCCAATTAACACCACAAATTACTCACCCAAAGGGTTGGTTTGGCAAGCACCTGAGCCCTCTAAAGTAAATCATGCTCTACGAGGTCAGCCAGAAAGCACACACAGCCTACACAAGGGACACCCCTGGAGAACCCATCTCAGGTGAACAGGGACACTGTGCACTAGGCTCCACAGGACACCTATTACATAAGTCCACTCTACTAAGACTGGAAGATCTACTTAATGCATAGAAACAAACACAGGGAGGCAACCAAATGGGGAGACAAAGAAACACTTCCCAAATGAAAGAACAGGACAAATCTCCAGAAAAAGAACTATACAAAATTGAGGTGAGCAGTCTACCAGATACAGAGTCAAACACTGGTTATAAGTATGCCCAATAAACTTAGGGGAAGAATAGATTATCTCAGTGAGAATTTCAACAAACCAATAGAAAACATTAAAAAAGAGATAGAAAACATAAAAAAGAACCAGTCAGAAATGAAGAATACAATAACTGAAATGAACAATACCTTAGAGGGAATCAACAGCATATTACAGGTAGCAGAGGATCAAATCAGTGATTTGGAAGGCAAGGTAACAGAAAACACCCAATCATAATAGCAACAAGGCAAAAGAATCAAAAAAGTAATGCTAGTTTAAGGGAGCTTTTGGACAACATCAAGCATGCCAACATTCTCATCACAGGGGTACAAGAAGTAAAAGAGAGAAAGCAAAGAATTGAAAGCCTATTTTAAGAAATAATGACAAAAACTTCCCTAAACTGGTGAAGGAAATAGACATACAAGTCCAGAAGTGCAGAAAGTCCCAAACAAGATGAACCCAAAGAGGCCAACACCAAGACACACAATTAAAATGCCAAAGGTTTAAGAGAAAAACAGAATCTTAAAAGAAGCAAGAAAAAAGTAGTTAGTTACCTAGAAGGGAGCTCCCATAAGACTGTCAACTGATTTCTCAACAGAAACTTTGTAGGACAGAAGGAATTGGCACAAAATATTCAAAGTAATGAAAAGAAAGAACCTACAACGAAGATCACTCTGTCCAGCAAGGCTATTATTTAGAATTGAAGGACAGTTAAAGAGCTTCCCAGACAAGAAAAAGTCGAAGGAATTCATCACCACCAAACCAGTATTACAATAATTATTAATGACATTTCTTTAAGAAGAAAATATATAAAAAATATGAATAAGAAAATATTGCAAAGAAAAAAATTTTATGGACAAAGGTAAACACAATAAAATCAGTGGGTTAACCAACACTAAAGATTATACAGAGGTTAAAAAGCAAAAGTAGGATGATAATGTACAATTACAACAGAAATTAAGAAATACACAGAAATACACACATACAAATGAAGTAAAAAATAATGATAGAAATATAAATGTTGAAGGAGTGAGTAAAAATAGTAGATTATAGATTGTGTTTGAACTTAAGCAACTATTAAATTAAAATAGACTGCTATAAACATAGTTTGGTATACATGAAGCACATGTCAACCTCAAACCAAAAATATACAAGAGATATCAAGAAATAAAGAGAGAGAAATTCAAATACAACACTACAGCGAATTGATAACATGCAAGAGAATAAGAAAGGAAGAGAGAACTATAGAAATAATTTTTAAAAATTAACAAAATACAATAACTACATACCTATCAATAATTACTTTAAATGTAAATGTATGAAATGCTCCAATCAAAAAAATGAATGAATAAAAAAAAACAATGAATGAAGAAGTGGTACAGATATACAATGGAATATTACTTAACCACAAAGAATGAAGTTTTACCATTTGCAGCAACATGAATAGACCTAGAGTATATTGTGCTAAGTGAAATAAGTCAGACAAAGTCAAATAACATATAATTTCACTTATATGTGATATCTAAAAAGCAAAATAAATTAACAAGTAAGACAGAAACAACCTCAGAGATGCAGAGAACAAACTGATAGTTGCCAAATGGAAGGGCTGTTGGGAGCTGGGTGAAAAAGATGAAGGGATTAAGAAGTACAAACTGGTAGTTATAAAATAGTTATGGGGTTGTAAAGTACAGCTAAGGGAATATAGTCAATAATATTGTAATAACTATACATGGTGTCAGATGCAAGAATTATTGGGGGGAAATCACTTTGTAAGTTATATAAATGTCTAGCCACTATGTTGTACCCATGAAACTAATACAATAGCGAATGTCAACTATAATTGAAAACAAAAATAATTAAAAACAAACAAACAAACATAAAAACCATATTAGTATATAAATATTGAATCACTATGTTGTACACCAGAAAAAAAATAACCAAAAGAACTAAATGTATTATATCTACATGAAGAAATATTTTTTAATTCCCAAATAAAAGTCCTTTTTCTAAAAAAGAAAAGGAAATCAGAAAATTCTGAAATGTGTTCATACTGATAAAGCATCTTAGAACTTGAAATTCACTGTATGAAAACAATAAAGTGAATTGAAAATTAGAAATTAGGACCCCAAAGGGCATTATCTTGAGGAAAACTGAAACGTAAGGATATTTTTTTAAGAAAAAGAAGTAGCCCTTGGGTTTTAAAAAGATTGAATGAGATACACTATCACTGAGAGTTATAAAACCCTTATACCCTTGCTTAAATTTCTCCATCAATATTCTTCAAGTGTGTGTAAAAATATTTGGATTTTAGCTACCTTGGAGAATCACTTCTGAATAAAAACACAAATAGAGTGACCTAGAGTCCATGATATTATATCAGAAACAGATAGCATTTCTACATGTATGGGATTTTTTTGAAGGGTGGAAGGAGCGGATGTTGAAGAGAAAAAACATATTACTTTGTTTTTATTGTATGTATTGTTTCCCAGAAGCTGTAAATTACACTTACTATTGATCTACAAAGTAGCTAGAAAGGAAACTCAAACTACGACTCATCCATTGCAGCCTAGGTAGGCAGATTTACCTATGGTAAAGAAAGGACAGAAAAACCCAGTATTGCAGCTAGTTTTCACTTTTGCTTTGTTTAAATCCTCAGCCTAATTATGTGTTTAAAAGAAAAAAACTAAACAAAATAACGACAAGAAAAAAATAAGAAAGCTGGTGTATTTTCCACATCCCTTAGTCCCAACACTCAATTTCCAAACAAATAAAACCCAGTATTTTATAATAATCCTCCAATCGTCTTTCAATTTTAAAGCTTTTCTGATCTTTCAGTGGAATTGATTTTCATAATAACCAGACTCTAGATGACAGACAGTTCATGCTTAGTGGCAATGTCTGCATTATGTTGCCTACAGCAGCTCATCTACCCCAACTTAAAGATACTTGAAAAACAAACAAACAAACAAAAAACAGAAATATGCCTTTTCTCAATACCGTAAGCTGTTACTGCAAAAAGTCTGTAAATAGAAAAATAAACAGGAGCCATTCTATTTTATCAGAGCCTAATAATACATACCCACCAGGCCTTTCGCTTAAGCCCCAGAAATAAAGGCAAACACATTATGGAAGGAAAGAAACACACACAGTCCCACTTAAGTCCTTAACTAGACATATACTTTACAGAGTGTTCTTGCCAAAACTCATCTGACCTGTGGCTACCTCTTTGCTCTGTGTGAGTTTTCCCCTCCTTTCTTCTCCTCTCCCCAGTTTTACTTGAAGAAGGACTCTGCCATCATATCATTAGAAATGAATTTACTTTCCTAGAACTTTCATTGTTTCCAGCTTATTCAATATCACCTATGCCCTGATTTTAGCCCTCCTCTTTTGGTCGATTTGTGTTTCTAATACAAAGATATTTCTGGAGCTTTTAGAAAAGTCTTAGTAAAATAAAATCTGCTTTTTGATTTAAAGAGCGATTATGTACTGTGATTTCATTCAATTGAACAAACAAAAAAATAAATGGAGAGAAAGAAAAAAGAAAGAAAACTCGAACTAATAGAGGCTTAAAAAAAATCTAAAAGTTTATTTCTTCTTCTAGGTTTGGGTTGGTGTAGCTGCTGGTTGAGGCAGTCAGAAATTCACATTGCTTCTATATCTTCATGCCAATATTTCCAAGTGTGGCCAACCTAACAGCCAAATACGAAAGGTAGAGCTCCAGGCATCACACGTGTTTCAAATCAGCACAAGAAAGAAAATAAAAAATATTCATGTCTCCCTCCACTTAAAGAGACTGTCTTATGTGCAGAGAAGGGTGAGAGATTTTTAACAGCTTGTGCCAGCTAAAAACTAAGGAGAAATGAATATTGAGAGGCATATAGCATTTCTTGCTACATGCTTCTCTCATTATTTTGTATAACTGAGCTTTGTCTATGAAATCATCTTCATGCATCATCATAGATCACATGTACTTTTTTCTCTGTGCTAAGTCCTTCAGATGTATTGATTTATTTAATTCCTGCCCCCCCCCCCCAACACACACACAACAAAACCAAAAAGCTGGTACTATTGTTAATCCTATTTTACAAATTAAAAAAAAATAAATAAAGTAGGCTCAGAAAAGTATTATTTACCAAGGGCATATAGTTTATAAATAGCAATGTAGGATTTAAACCTAGGTCTATGTAATTCCAGAGCCTGAGCCCTTAACATCCAATACTGCTATTTCATAAAGAGATGTTCTCCATAAATCACGGTTATATTCAAGTCAGGTGAAATTGATGTCAGTAGCCAATCTCCTACAGTATGTCCAAAGTAAATAAATATTAACCTATTATATTAACCAGTAACTATGCTTTTAAATTATAAGCAGATAACCATGCTGCATGCACAACAGTGAGGACTAGAAACATAGTCATAATGAAATAAAATTAATGACAAAACTAACATTTAAAATCAGTGTTTATGATTGTGCTGTACAAAAATGATTTTAAGCATTTCTCTTATTTATAAAATACTAGTAAGGCATTTAAATAATTTGGAAAAAAATAGTTTTAAGATTTCTCAAAATCTCAACATTCTTATGTTTTTATGTAGTCACAACATACAGATAAATTGGTATTATAATATTTTTTCTTTTTTATTGAGATGTAATTGACATACAATATTATATTAGTTATAGGTATAATATTTCTCTTTTTTGTTAACTCTATGCAGTAAGCATGGTAGACATGATAAAAATAGTCGCATTAAATTACTGTGGTTTAGTCTACAGCCATGCTACCCTGAAAAAGCCCAATCCCGTCTGATCTTGGAAGCTAAGCAGGGTCAGGCCCAATTAGTACTCAGATGGGAAACCACCTAGGAAGACCAGGTGCTGCAGGCATAAAAAATAAAAAAATAAAGGATTGTAAACTGATGAGGTTCTTGCAATCTGTGAGGTCAACCAAGGGTTGACTTGCTTAAAAATTTTTTTTAAAAAATAAATTACTTTGGTTTATACACTATAGCATGTTTAATATTTAGCTTATTTCTAATATTTCATCATTTTAAATTGCTTTATAAAAATACAGCATGAATAAGAAAACATTGCCAAACCAATTTCTCACAGCATTTCAGTTCTTTGTATGTTGTCTAGTTTCTATAATCATTATTGATAATCAGCAGCTTCCCAGATGTCATATAGCCATTTCAACAGTTCAGTTCACTAACATGTAGGGAAACTTAAGCCAGCTACTAGTTATATGCAAAGGTAAAGAGAACACAGCCTTTTGTACTCAAAGAGCTCAGATAATACAGGTGGGTGAGGCCTGTGAAATGTAAACTACTGGCTTAAGTATGCACTCTGTACCCCCTTCCCCCGCAAAAAAAGGCATTCAATCCAGCCTGAGTATCAAGAAAAACTGCTTGTAAGAGAACTTCATTACATACACATAGTCATATACACGAACAGATAAACGTCTCAAACTCAGCTCTCCAATGATTTGCCATTACGGCCCCATAGTTCCAAATCAAGGTTTCCTGTGCTCCTACATGTCCCCATTCAATTCCCTACTATTCTCTCATTATGTAAGGAGACCTTGACAAGAGCAGGGACTTGGAATAATAGAACATTTAGATGTCTTATACGGAATACCTCAAGGTCACAGCAATTATGGGCCACAAATCTATTGATGGTCAATAGGAGGAGAATTAGCATGCTTCTTACTACAGCTATGGCATATTGGAGAGAAGTCAATACCTCAGAAATGATGTTTGGAGTCTGGTATCCCAATATGGAAAGAGGATGAGGAAGATGAGTCAAGGGGAAAAAAAGTCTGGCCTAGGTCAATCATAGAAAAATAAATGTCTTTCAACTGCCATTAGTGAGAATCAAATAATCAAGTTCAACCAGAATGACTTCCCAGGTTAGTTGAACTGTGCTGGGCGGGACCACCAACAAATGCAAGAAATAATTAAAACTGGTTTGCCTTCAGGACTGGCTTTGGTGGAACAATTTCAGAAACTTAGTGAAACATAAATTCTTTCAAAATAATTTCAGAATTTTGTACTCTATATTTAGATCTGAGGCTTAAAATCCACTTATATTTATGAAAGTTTACTTTTTTTCTTTTTTTAAAGGGTTACATATTAATTTGAACAAGTTCTTGTCAAAGAGAACTAAAAGTCACAGGAAAGAAAAAGATAGAGAATGGAAAGATATTATAAACTTAAAGTTAGAGAGAGGAGGAACCTAGTAATAGAGAAAAATGGGGGTGGGGAGAGGGAAATGTGTGGCTGGAGTCTTCAGAAGCAAAATTCATCTGCTTCATTATTATATACCTTTTACATTCAAATTGCAACATTATTGCCCATGCTATAAAATCCAAAAAAAATTTAGTTCAAAATCATATTATTTCAGACATTTTCTGGGAGCAATTCAAGTAGTTTTGGAAGCTCCATAGATTTGTTAGCAATAAATGCATAGGAAGCTAAGTAGAAACATTTATAATCAGAATCTTTTCTTTTGTGTCTAATACCATTAGACCATAATTGAATGCTATTTCTTTTTCTAAAAACCTATGTTGTCTACAGAGAAACGTTTAAAAGTATCTTCTCACAGATGATCCTCAAAATGACTTTAATGTAAGTAAGTAAAGCAAGAACTATTATCTTCATATTTAACCACACTGATAACTAGGTATATTAGTTAGGATAGGCCAGGTTAGGCTATGGTAACAAATGCTTCCAAGGTGTCAATGGCTTAACTCAATAAAGGTTTATTCTTTCTCACATACTCAGAGTCTATGGCAAGTCAACAAGTACAATTGATTAAAAATGACCACAAAATTTTCATAGCTCCTCCCATCAAGAGGTAGAATCTATTTTCCCATCCTTTGAATCTTGACTCTAGAATGTTCTCATGATTTGCTTTAACTAGTAGAAGGTTGTGGAAGTATATCTGTATCAGTTCTGAGCTAGGCCTCTAGGGGCCACATGGCTTTTAATGTTGCCAACATGTGAACAAGCCCAGATTAGCCTCCTGGAAAAGGAGAGATGACATGGAAAGAGAGGTTCAGGGTCCCCAGCCATTCCAGTTAAGGCCCCAGATAAAAAGTAAGGCCATACTAGATGGTCCAGTCCCAGATGAGCTGGCCTGGACCAAAACAACCATCCAGCCAGCCCATGTTCATGAAAAGTAATAAATAATTTCTGTTTTAAACTATTAAAATTTGGGACATTTTGTTACTCTGAAATAGCCAACTGTAGCTGTCTTCTACATACAGGCTTAGAAATCCAGGCTAACTCAATCTTTTGGGACGTCCTTATCAACACGTCTCCATGATCACCACAGCAGAGGAAGAAACCACTAAGAAGTCGTTCCTGGCAATTAAATATTTTTTCCCAGAAAGGACCCATTTCTACTCTTCTCACAACCCATTGGCTTAACCAGTCACATGATCCTGTCCTGCTACAAGAAGTGGTGAGAAATTGTCCTCTTCCTGTGGGCACGTAAGAAGAGAATCAAATATGAATAAGATGTAGAAGATTTACTACACCAGTACACATTTAAAATGGGCTATTACTTTATTAATTAATTGTCCCTCAGAACTGATAGGTTAGAATTGAAACTTCTTTAGTATTAATCCCACTTATGATTATTTTTGGTGTTTTTCAATTGGCTTATAAACTAAGCTAATATTGTCCATGCTGTTATACCAAGCTGAATTCAATACTGAATACAGATTATCCCAGAAGCTTCCCAGTAGTTAGACAAGCTAGGTATGAGCCTGCATTAACTTTCTTAGGGTATTAGCATCTAATAAGTCACTGCTTCATAAACAATAGTATTAGTTTTCAGGATTTGATTTCTAAATTGCTACTACATACATGTTTTATGTATAAATCCAGAAATGCTTACATTTTTATCCTCCTCTAAAGCAGAGGGGTATGAATAAATCTCTTTTTTAAAAATATTTCACAATAGAATAAACTTCATCCCATCACAAACTATCAAGAAAAACAAGAATTATAAGAATTAATTCCATCCTCAACATAATGTAATGTTATCAGAGGTCTAAACTGACCCTCAGTTGTTCAAGTCTTGATAAACCACCTTGTCTAGAACAATAAGCAGATACGACCTTGAAGAGCTCAAAAGATATTAGTTATCTTGCTCTTCGAATGTCTTTAATAAGTATATTTGTAGCTTCACATTTGAGGAAGTCAAGATTGAACTGGCCGGGAAGTCTTGGACAGTGACTCTAAGGAGGGGCAGCATCTTTCTTTAATATAGCACAAGCAGATTGTTTTTAATTAAGAAGATGGGACACAATACTTATTTCCTATTGTTGCTGTCACAAATCACCACAAATTTAGAGGATTACAAACATTAAGTTATTTTGGAGGTCAACTTCTCAAGGCTATTTGCATTCCTTGGCTTGTCTCCCCTTCTTTCATCATCAAAACCAGAAATTGCTGCATGAGTCCTTCTAACATCACATCACTGTGACATTGATCCTCCTGCCTCCCTGTTTCACATTTAAGGACTCTTGTGATTATACTGGGTTTACTTGGATAATGCAGGATAATCTCACCATCTCAAAATTCTTAATTACATTTGCAAAATCTCTTCATGATGTGAGGTAACATTCACAGGGTGTCTTAGCCTATTAAGTTGCTGTAACAAAAATATCAAAGACTTGGTAGCTTAAACAAGAAGCATTTATTTCTTATAATTCTGGAGGCTGAGAAGTCCCAGATCAAGGTGTTAGCAGATCTGGTGTCTGATCAGAGCCTGCTTCTTGGTTCATAGACAGCCATCTTCTCATTGTGTCCTCACATGGCAGAAGGGCAAGGAAGCTCTCTGGTGACTCTTTTATAAGGATACTGTTCTCACTTTATACTCATGACCTAATTAATTCTTAAAAGCCCCACTTCTTAATACTTAATGCAAATTGGGAGTTAGGATTTTAACATGCGGGTTTTAAAAGGACACAAACATTCAGATTATAGAACAGAAATTAGGATATGGGTAATTTTGGGGGATGATTATTCTGCCTACGATAGCATTGCTTCCAGCAACTCAGAGTGGCTTATATAATTAAGATTCTCTTCTACATACAAATATAAAAAAAAAATGAAATCTTTGCCTGAAATTTGTGGTCAGTCAAGAAATGAATTGCCTCAGTACTGCCTGTAGCCTTCACTGTAAACCTGGTGCTCAGCCCTGTCAGTCACAGTACCTTTGCCAAACAGTAAGGCTGAATATTTTTTCTTTCATCAATAATATGCTCCTACTCTGCTATTCAGAGACAGTAGCAAGAACATGTCAGCTATCTTGGCCTGAATCAGTTGTTATAGAAAGTAGATTAAACTATACTTCAATGAAGCAATCTCCAGGAGGGAAATTATAGTGATCCTAAAAAGTAAAGATAAAGTTATGTTTCTGATTTCAGCTTTATTACATTTTCCATTCTTGCTACTGCACTTTGTAAAAGAAGTTTTTAATTAACCTGAGTCTACTAGCTTTCTTGCAAACCAAACAGAACTGTTTTCCCTTGTAAAATCAAATCTAATAAAATTTCTTCATGAATCTGCTCTATGGGGGAAAAAAAGTTCTCCAGAGCCTTAAAAGAGAGTATAAATATAACAGCCTAAGTAGCAGCTTGCAATAGAAAATTATGAATCATCTTTTGAGCACAAATTTTGAAATATTTTAATCAGACTATACTATAGTAACTGACCTAGGGACACATTCAGCAATGGAGTGGTAGATGATAAAAAATGGAAGAAGATGAGGTAGGAGTTTTAGAGAAGAATTAGGAGATTAGAGTTACAAGCCTATATGACCCGATGCAAATTGTCAATACTAAGGGCCACATGTCATTCATTTCATTCAATTAATGTTTTTACCTACTATGTGCCAGCCTTGGTGCTAGCCATTAGGGATATGAGGCATTCACCCCTGGCTTTATGGAGTTTATACTCTACTGATGGAGAGCAGCATATAAGTAATTTAAGTAAGGTATGATATAAATGTGATAAGATCTATGAAGGAAAGGTTCAGCAGGCTGCTGTGATAGCATAAGAAAGGAGAACTGAACTTTTTCTGGGAGAGAGAATATCTAGGCAAGGGAACTTTGAGCTTAGATCCAAAGGAAGAGTTGGAGTTAGTGGAAGAGGTGGCTGGAAAAACAACCTAGCAGAGGGATCAAGATGTACAAAGGCTTTGCAACTAAAAACATGACCCGATACAAGACTGTTGATAGTGTGATGAGGCAGAATAGAAGAACCTGCAACCTAGAAAGAAATACATTTATATGACTGAGGCAAGGCCTGGGGAAGTGGAAACAGCAATGGTCCTCTCTGATGACTGGAACCCAATAATTAGGAAGTAGGCGTGACCAGGTTGCTAAGTGGGCAGAACCCAAAACCAGGGGGTAGGAAGTATTCAATACTCAGAGAGGTGGCAACATCAGGAAATTATCAGGGTTTTTTTTGTTGTTGTTTTTGTTTGTTTTGTTTTTGTTTTTGTTTATGGTGACATTGGTTAACAAAATCCAGTAAGTTTCAGCTGTACATTTTAACAGTAAAGCATATATATATTTACACTGTTTTCACCTTCCATAGTTAGATTTCTTTCTATCACCACATATTTTACCCCTTTTATCCCATATACTTCCATCCTCTCCTCTACCTGCTGAGAATTATCAGATATTAGCAGAAGCTCCCACTCCCAGCCTTCAAGAAAGACTTAATGCTAAACTCCTTGAATATATACTTGTTAAATTGTATTACCTTTGGTATAAGATACAAAAACAATGCTGGGGAGGCAGGTGCCAGCTGACTTCAGCCATGGGGAGAGTAGGGCAGGAGAGGAGCATCAGGGAGCAGGTGAGCCCTGACAAGGGAGGACATGATGTCTCCCTTGGAAAATGAAGCATGATGACTATTATTTTAGAAATCATCATCAGATCACCACTGTATTAATTTTCTAGGGCTGCCATTACAAAATACTACAGACTAGGTGACTTAAACAACAGAAATTTACTTTCTCACATTTCTAGAGATTTGAAATCTGAGATCAAGGTGTTAGCAGGTTTTGCTTCTTCTGAGGCCTCTCTCTTTGGCTTGTAGATGACACTTCTTCACTGTGTCTTTACATGGTCCTACTTCTGTGCCTCAGAATTGTTTGTGTCTCTCTGTGTATCCTAATCACCTCTTTTCATAAGGATACCATTTGGGATGGATTAGGGCCCACACTTATGGCTTCATTTTAACTTAATCACCTCTTTATAGACCCTATCTTTAAATAGTCACATTCTGAGGTACAGGGTTTGGAATTTCAATATATAAATTTGGAGAATAACAATTCAGCCCATAACAGTCACTATCAGAAGGCAATGTGGCAAATGGTGAAAAAAAGCTAAGGTGACTGGAGCAAGTGTTTAACCTCTTTCAATTTCATTGACTGGTTATAACAACATGTACCCCTAGGCTTTGTTATAGCATACAGACTTCAAATGTGTGAAGTACATAGCACAGAGTAACTTCTTATTAAGAGATAGTTAGTAGGGTTTTTTTTAATCTACCTACCTCATTACTCGGATAAAAACAATGTGCCCAGAACATAGCTTATATATGCTGATTCCCACTATAGTCTTCCCACAAATGACATACACACTCACTCAATGAAGAAAAATAAACTAACACACTGCAGTGTTGATAACAGATAACAGCAAATGATAAACCCAGAAGGCAAGTTTGTGTCTACAGTACAATAAAGCAGTCCATTCGTCCTTTATGGCTACTGGGTTTTCCAGGTTGCTTTTAAAAACCTCTGCCACTATAAAGTGTTTTTACTACTTTCCTTATTTTGAACAATGTGTGAGGAGTTTTATGCAGGGAAGTGACATGACCAGACACACAAAGTAGAGCACCATCTGGCAAGGCAGGATTAAGGAAGATCAATTAGGAAGTTGTGGCAGCGGTCCAGGCACAAAAGTGTGATGGCACCTGCTACACTGGGGGCAGCAGAAAGGAGATAAATAAATACATTTCAGAGTTAATAATAATTAAAATCAATTGACAGGTAGGGGCAGGAGTAAGAGAAAAGATTTAATAATGACACCTAGGTTTTTTGTTTGTTTTTTTTTTGTTTTGTTTTTTAATTTAGGCTACTCACTGAGAGAATATAGGTTAAGGAACAATTTGGGGAGATTATATTATGGGTTCAGTGTTAGACAAAGTTCGAAAAGAAGGAAAATGGAAAAGTACATTAGGCAGCTGGATATCATTCTGGAACTAATGTGAAAAGTCTGGGATAGAGATATAGATTAATTACCATACAGACAGTAATTGCAGACATAGAAATAGATTAAATTATCCGGGAGGAAAATGTAGAGTGAAAAACAAGAAGTTCCTAGGACAGAACTGTAAAGAACAGCAGCATGGGTGGTAAAAGGAGCAATAGAAGTGGTAGGGTCCCTTGGGAAGTGTGCATCGAAGAAAAGAAGTCTCAAAAATAATGTAAAAGTCAGAATGTAATAATAGCATGTGTTTCTAAACATAAGACCTTTACATTCAACCTGCCATCATCAAGCTTTTAAAGTCAATACTGCCTCCATCATGTTTAATAATCTCACTGAAGTCCACTAAGCTACAAAGAGTTATAAATCAGGAAAATCATTGTTGTAACCAGGTGATGATTCCTAATGCAGAATTCTACCTACTTTCTGCAAATATTTTTCTTTTTTATTTGCTGTCTAGCCTTGATTGCTTTGGGCACACATTCCAAATTAAACATTTTAAGTAATATTTGGAAATTTGACTTAATACTAACCATATGTAAATTGGGTTTAATATATTAAAGAAGATTGAAGAACTGATTTGTTCATCTGAAAACTCAGCTATTGCAAAGAAGTTCTCTTCATCATTTGAGAGCAACTTGTAGTATTTTTCCCATTAGAAAAATTATAAATCTCATTATTATCGCCTTCTTCCCCCTTTACAGAGCTCAAATACTTATTTATTGTTTATTGACTCTACATCCTTAGATAATTTTTGTTTTAATCCTGTCTCCGTGCAACATGATTGTACATCTTGGAAACTGCAGAAACATTCAAGAAATTATGGAGAAAATATCACATTTCTGGTTGATTTGTTTTAGCCTAAGAAGTTTGGTAGATCTTTAAAATCTTTCAGAACTTTTTGGATTTACCCTAATCTCATTGTTCTATGGGCCTTTTCGTGCTTTCTCATCCCTAAAGTTTAATTGACATTGTAAATCTGCTTTTCTTTCCTCTGTCTTTGCCATTTTCTCTAACTTTTTCTTTCAGAGAAAACTAGTTCAAAATCCTCCTGCTTTTCTCCTCCCTGTCTGAAGATTGAGAAGAAACAATAGCTGTCTTTTGCCAGAGGGTTCAATATAAAACAAATAAAGGTAGACATCACATTACTTTTATAAAATGCCAGCAATAGAAGTTTTTCTTATACTTAACACTCAAAAAGAATGATGATTTTGACAAATTTCTATATACAAGAAAAAACAAGCTGCCTTACTGCACAAAAGACATATTTCCAATGTTCTTATTATCACATTGTATATTTTTAAGATACTAATAATTGTTTGTTGAAGAATGACCTCTGTTTTATTACCTATGTTTAATTTGGTTTTAGACATATTTGGGATTTATGAACCTGCTAAGGAAAAGAGAGTTTGCAGAGATTATAAAATAAAAGGAGGTCATACTCAGATTTATCTCATTTTCATTCATCCTCTAAATATTGGAGTTCCCTGTGGCTCAGCCTTCCACTTCTCTTCATTTTACGTTCTATGTGATCTCTTCCAGTTGCACAGGTTAAATAAAATCTGTAAACCTCAGGTTCCTGGTAAGATCAAATCTGAAAATCCTCCCATTTCAAACCTGTGGAAGTACTGGGTAGAATGTACAAAAAGTATTTTAAATGTATGAACAGAGGTTCTAAGAGATAAAGAATGCCAGAAATTAAGAGGAAATGGAAGAGCAGCTGTCTTGAAGTAAAATTTTTAAAATCTTTCAGTAGGAGACTTAAAAAGAAAGCCTCAAATATACAAATGAAAATGTAGCAGAATAATGATAAGATATTAATACATCCACAATCATATAGGGAACTACTACTACATCTCTCTATGCAGCTGATAGACCAAGCAGACCAAAATTAGTACAGACATAAAAATTTGAGTACATGATTAACAAACTTTACATGTATATAATTCTACATCTAATAATTAGAAAATACATATTTTAGATGAATCATTAAATTTTTATAAAAATTAACAAGATACTAGCCTTCAACCAAGTTTTCATGGATATTGAAGAGACTATTTGATACAAACCAAACTGTGTTATCACAATGAAATAAAAATAGAATGCAATAAAAAAAGAAGGGTAAAATCTTCCCATGCTGGAAATGTAGTCACACTGTGAAAGACACTAAAAAAGAAATCGTAATGGATAAAATATTTAGAACTAAGTGATAGTACATATTAAAAATAGTGGTATAGATTGATGTTTTTGGAAGTGTGGCAGATTAGAGTTATTGAAAACTTACTGCTATAAACACTTTTATATGTTCAGGAGAAAATATTGAAAATAAAATAACGATTTAAATAAACTGATGTGATTGCAAGAAATAAAAGAAAAAAATATAAAGCCAGGTATGAAGCCAGACCATCAGTTTGGGGAAGTAAGTAAACACTGAAACCATCAGTTTTAAGTGTATATATATATATATATATATATATATATATATATATATATATGCTTTCAGTGATCTAGAGTTTCAACGTGTGAGGCCCTGGATGGCTCACAGCCTGATAGAGAACACACCAGATAAAATTGGGGTTCAGATGGACTATTCTCTCAGAGAAAAGGTAAGATAAAAAATTAATAAGATAAAATAAAGTCCAGAGACAGACAACAAGGAAAATTTACTATGTAGGCCTAACTCTCCATGGCAGCTTAAGTAAACAAATGAGATAAATACAGAAATTAAGAGTAAATACTTAAAAACTTTGATAGCAATCTAACATGTGCTTGATCATTGTTTCACTACTTTCTTTTTATTGTTTTACAAAAATATTAATTTGTATCGAGTTGGACATTTTAAACATGGTCTTTCATTGCAGATAGTTTGAGTGCTCGTCTAAACTTTTTACCTCTAAATAAGGTAAAAAGTAGTCTTCTCCATCTGTTTTTGCATTATTGAATTTATTTAATATTCAATAAAATGTTGAAGGCCTAATGTATGGCAGGCTCTGGGCTAGGTGCTGGGTAGCAGATATGAACAAGATATATGCTCCATCTTCAAGAATCTGTTTCTTAAGGAAAACATCTATTATTGTTACAAAGCAGTAGGACAGAATTTTGTACCAAGAGCTGTGACAGAGAGAGGAAAGACCACTTCACATTTCTCAAGAGGATTAGGAGAGAACACCCAGGATGGGTGACACTTAAAGGAGAAGAAAGTCACCGGATGAATAAAGAAAGAGGGATTCTGGACAGTGGAAAGGCAAATGGAATGTTGTGAAAACACAGTGCACTCACAAACTGTAAGTAGCTACATGGGACTTGAATCCCTGATATAAGAGTGAGGTGGGAGGTAAGGCTAGAAGAAGCCTGTTTGTTTCATTGTGCGAATATTTGTTGCCCTATCTGTTCTTCCTAATGGGAGGATTATAATTCTTTCCACATTGACCAAGTCAATTCTGGACTTAAATGAGTAAAAATAACATGATTTACTTCTGAGCAGATGCTTTAAAAGCTTTCATGGATTCATCCCAACCTCCTTCCCTCTCCCAAGACCCTGCTGTGTCCCAGAGAGGGGCTGTCTGTCAACTGAGGTCTTGTAATGGGGACTCGGGCAACAAAGCTGCAGCCAATCCTCAATGAACATAAAATGAGTGGGAAATAAACCTCTGATGTTGTAAGCCACTGAAATTTATCACCACAGGGAAATATAGTCTAGATGATTAGCCTCAGAGCCCAGTGTATAGCACATCCTAGCAGATGGAAGGAGAAACACAGAGGAGAGGTGTCATATTCATGTGTATATACATCAACCCCCAAGCACCAGTTGCAGACCCTCACATCACAGCCTCATAAGTAGTGGCTACATTCCTCAACTGACAGCCCCATTTTGAGTAGAGAATTAGGAAAGCATTGACCTCTAGGTTTTCATAGGGCACCTTGCTGTATTACACCAAATCAGCCGAGAAGAATGCCACTCTTTCGGCTGTGGAATTCTGAATGAATCTTAAAGCACACCAGCCAGGAATGATGCTATAACTGAGAAAATGAAAGACAACATATTGTAAAAGGAAAAGAAGCCCTGTTCTGCAGTTCCAAAGCTTTTACCAGATAAAATTGAACCCAATATGCTGGCAAATCAATGAAGGAAAAGCATGTTCTGAAAAATTGGTGGTGTACCAAGGGGAATTTTTGAACGGCATGCAAAATTTCACTTAATTTCTCCATCTCTGGAAGTCTAGTTGGTGTTGGTTTCCTAACTGACCATTAACATTGTCACTTTTTCTGTATCAAATTTAAGGAGGAAAAAAACCCACTCTTCAATTTACAAATTCAAAATTCATGGTTTTATGATTCATTCAGATCCCTCCCCAGTCCTTCAAGGGGCAGCTACCCTTGGTGCTCCCCCTACTCCCCAACCCCAGTGTGGGCAGTCAAATCCACTTCTGCCTATTGTTTCTCTCCATATTGGAGGGACGGTGGTCCCTCCAAAAGAGCAAGGATATTCCCCACAGCCTCAATCCTGCAGTCTGATGAGGAAATCTTTGCGATGTCAATACTCAGACCCACAGCTGGCATCGGTTATCATATCTTCCTGAATATTAACTCTTTGGATATTGATGTCTCTGAAAGGAACACGGGTATGGGTGGAAAAGAAAATATGGCCAGGTAAACAACCGTGGCTCAGGAACTCTCCCGACCCACTAAGAACCCTTGGGAATGCTCTGCCTGTATTCTTTTCCATTGGCAAGTACATACTGCAAGAGAATGTTTATGGTTATTCTATTCATAGGATTCTTTGTAATGCAAAATTTATTTTTATAACTAATGTTATCATGTATTATGTTGTATTGCATTAATTTCATATATATGTATATGAATTACATGTACATAGTATATATACTTGTATTACTTGTATATTATACATTATAGAGATACTTTTATAGATTATTTAAGAGAATAACAATTTTAAACAGGATCCTAAAGCTGTTTTATGAAGCTATGATTGGCAGTATTTGCAATATAATAAAATCCATTCTCAGCTCTCCATTCTGCTAAGGCTTTGACTTTTCTAGCAATTCAATTGTCATTTAAGGATGGCAGTAATCTTAAAAATCTAAAAATTGTATGTTTCTAAGTTCTCCTCTTCCTTTTGTTCCTTCCCTGCACTAACTCCTGTATTTGTTACTATATAAACTAGGTTACCTTTCTCTGAGCCAAAAATAACAAGGATCTCACAAATTTAAATTTGAAGACAGAAAGATAGTATCACAAACATATGAGGGTAAAACCAGTTAACTTAAAGTGACACTGGGTTGCACAGACATTAGTGTGTATCAATTTCTTCTTCATTAAAGAAAATTTTTAGGTAAACTATTATTTATCTCTAACAAGATCAAGAATCGAAATGGTGCAGAGAACTTTGAACCATATAACTGAAATCACTTAGAACCAGGGCCCAGAAAAGTACTAGCATGAGTGGTGTTCAATGCCCAGTGGGAGAGTGAGTTTGTTGATAATAATGGTCACTCCTGCTCAAGTGAAACTACCATTTGCATCAAAAAGATATGTATTTGTATCTATTATAGGATTTTTGAATTAATATTGTTTTTTACTATTGTCTTCAAATATTTAAAAATAATTTCTAAGTTAAAATTAATAATAATAAACCAGGGGGGCTATTTCTTTCCTCTCTCCTTTTGGTTTGTTCTATAAAAAGATAGGGAAGGGAAGGAAAGGGAAGGGAAGGGAAGGGAAGGGAAGGGAAGGGAAGGGAAGGGAAGGGAAGGGAAGGGAAGGGAAGTTACAAAGGCATTCTCATTGATTGTTCATATGTTTTTCTCTCTGTAGAGCTAAACAGTTCTCAAGTGACACCATAGTGTCATTCAACATTTACTGAGTTTAGGACAGCCATCTGGTGGGAAGTTAGGGTAGGAGACCTGTCTTGAAGACTTGTGTTTACATAGAGAACGCACTGTTTCTCCTTAGATATTATGATCACTTGGGGTGGCTGGGATCATAGTAGGGTTTTAACTCCCCTTCCCCAGCTAGTCTTGACACTATTATGCCTGCATTCAGATAGGCTGCATGTTTGTCACATGTCATGTACTCTCCTAGTTTATGGGACTACAACGGTAAACAAGGTCATTATTCCTCCTCCAATGAGCCAGCAGAGGATGTGGGAAAATTTGTAAGTTGTTATAACAGAATGTGAGGACAGTATGTAACAACAGGCCAATAGAAGAGGTACTTAAACCAGTATGGGATTAGGGGTGGGAGTGACCAAGGAACTTACATCTAAACCAAGATCTGAAACAGAAATAAGGGTTAGCCTGCCATAGAGGGGTAAATTGAAACTGGCATTCCAACGCTAAAGGAACAAAGCAAGAAGGAAAAGCAAGATGGTAGGACAAGTTTGTTTGCACCAGAGGGGCCTCCTTTATCATAAGGAAGGCCGAGATATTGTGCTTGACAATATTTAGAATTAGAAGACCCATTTTTCTGAGAGCAAACCCAGTTCCTATCTTTGGACCTGAAAAAGTATTACAGAATTAGTTAGAGAAGGGCTGTTCTTAAGGCTCCCCAAAGTAGTGGGACAGAAAGACCAGGACTAGCAAGTCAGAATTCAGTGCTGCCATTTAGCAGCTGTGTGACCACGAGCAAGCTACTGAACCACTCTGGGCTTCAGCTCCCTCAACAGCAAATATCACATCCCAGTTATACTGAGGACTAAATGAAATTGTGCATGTAAAACGCAAGTGTCCTCTTGTAGGTATTCAATAACTGTGTGCGCCTTCTTCATCTCACCTCTTCCAATTTAATTGCAAATGACCTTTGAGAGCAAAGGCTTAGCTTTCCACTCACTACACACACAAACACACACACACACACACACACACACACACACACACACACACACACACTCATCTACAATTAAGTTTCTATCCAAGAATTCCTCAGTAATTCTCTCTAGCATTGCTCAGTCATTTTTACTGGAGCCACAGGTCCAGGAGCGCAAGTTGCACCTTAGCTTTTTCTGTGCCACCCTTTCCTGTCAAGAGTTTTGATGCTGGAAGTGGTAGATGTAGGGTTAGCACAGACCCTGCCAGTAAATACAATTAGTCCTGTCCACACTATGGCTGCCTCTCTAATCTCCACTAAAAGAAAAAAAATCAAAGCCACATGCTCCCACCTTTGATTTTGTTTTGGTATTTTTGAAATGAAAGACTTTTATAAAGTTCTCCTATCTAAAAATATCTAAGCAAATTGATCAAGCTTACAAATCTGAAAGAACATTTATGCAGTTGTGTTCAAAAAATCTGAGCTTTTCAAACATATTAAAATCTGCTGATCCCAGAGATGGTTTCACAAGCCCCTCCTTAACATAAATTATATATGCTTCACTGCTTCAAAGTCTCTTTAGCATTAGCACAACATTTCTTTCCTTTAAAAATGCAACAGATCAAAAGAGAGTTGGAAATATTATCTGAGGTTATATAAAACAAAAGAGACACTGCTAACAAAATAAGAGTGCACTCAACCAAAAGAGAGAATGTAAAGCCTCAGGGAATGAGCTGGGGCAACCCTGTGAATCTCACCAAGAAAACAAATAATAAGCAAGAGAAGTTAATAATGAATGAACAAATAGATTGGAATTGGGTGCTCTAAACCCTACAGAAATAAAAGCCCTTCTCCTGTCTGTTCTGACTTTGGCACTATTTCTCATTTATTTAAATCAAGGACAGTGTATATCCTGGGCTGACCCTAGAAAATACATGGTCTTCAGAAATTCCACTCTATGAAGAGTTACGAGGCAAGACTCAATATATAGGGGTTAGATTTTAATAAAGTAAAAATTAAGAGTTTATCCAAAAATACTCTCCAGTTTAGAACCTGGGTTTTCCTGCAGCATAAAGAAATCCCAGAGGACAGAGCCAAACAGAGCATACTCTCAGCCAAGGAAAAGCTAAGTCAACCACTACTGTTTATACCTAAACATGTAATTATTATAGTTGCTGCTGCTGAAACCCTACATGCTCTGCTAGGTGATCACCCATCTATGTTTGGGGAAATTCGAATAGAACATCATTCAGCCAGGGATTGGTGGGAGCATCCATGGTAAAAATTCCTTAGTAAATCCATCATTGGAAAAGCCCACCAACAATCTTTCAAAGTATATAAAGCATTTATAAGTATATTATTTTCAAATGAAAAATAAAAACTGAATCTCAGAGATTAAGGAACTTTCTTAAGGTCATACCCCTTAATCTAGTAAGTAACAGAATTAGAACTTGAACCCTAAACTTTGACCCAAACCTTTCAGCCTTGTCGTGACATTTGTCAATCTCCTCTATACTGTATATTTTCCTTCATTTAAACCTAATTAAGCAATTATACATAGCTTGAATAAAAATGTATATGAAATAAATTAAGCCTCTGTTCACTAAAATCCAGAGTGTGGGCATTGTAAGCTACTATTAATAGCATATTAGTATAAAACATTTCATCTTACACTACTTTACAATATGTTACATGGCTGTAATATATTAATATCCTCACTTTGTAAATTGGACAACTGAGACTCAGTTTATCTTCTGCAAGTCACACAGCCAGTACATGGCAGGTACAGGACTATCTATACCCAGACTTTCTAAGTTCAAGAGAAGCTTGTCTTCCTATCATGTTTCCTTTTCAGAGTATTCCACTATCTGCCATAGCACAAAGTTTAAGAAATGGTTTCTCTCTTTACAATGACCACTTCTAATGTTCAAATTATATTCTGATGAAAGGTCTATTGGCACTTGAGCTCTTCCTCAAATCAGCACAAAGTGTGTAGAGTCCTCTGGCTGGATCAGAAACTTGACTCAGGAACAGATGTTCTGTGACAACTGAACCATCTATTGCCTGCTGCAACTCTCTTGCCTGCTCTGAACTTGTGATCTACTGTCTGTTCGGGCAGATGATACTTGTCATCTCTTTATCACTGCCCTGCTGTCTGCCATAGTCCCTAAGATATGTTTCTTGCAGACATCTTGGCTTAGGCAACTGAAACTCCTTCAGGCTTCTTCCTCATTTAAACAATTTTTTATTTGACTCTCAGGAAACTGGAACATCCTTCCTTTGATATGTAAAATTATTATTTATACCATTGAACAATAAATAAGTTCACCTATGGAAGCTCAGAGAAATTGCCTTAATGTATCCTTAGCAATATAACTCTTGCAAACTGCTTCATTGAGAGTATTTTCCAGATTGATAATATATTCATTAAGGTATAGACCAGAACTTTTCAGAAAAATTTCCACAAGATTTGGAATAGCAGTTTGACATCACCATTCGACAAATCTGTGATACTATTTATTCTTTCTCATAATATGAGATACAGCTATTGGCTTCTTTCCTTCCTTCCTTCCTTCCTTCCTTCCTTCCTTCCTTCCTTCCTTCCTTCCTTCTTTCCTTCCTTCCATTCTTCTTTCTTTTTTTTTCTTGGCAAGGGTGTCTTTGGCTCAGTTTCTATGACAATCACCCTATAGACTGTTTTCACCTTTCAAACATTCACTTTCAAATGGCAGCATATGTTTTCTCTATTTACCGAGGCCCAAAGATTTATTTTTTAATGCTCCGTATTCTTCCCTCTAACCTGTCTGTAGGCCCTGTGGTAGCCCATTAGCCCAGATTATTCCTAAACAACTATCAAATTCTACTACCAAATACTATGATTCTATACTCCCCCATGGAATCTTTGATTTTAAAATCTCTGGCTGGAAAAGAAGGCACACAAAACATGCTAATACAACAGAAGCATAAATTCATGAAAGAAGTTAAGGGCAGATATAAAAATTGAAATAAAACTAGTTTCATTTGCTCATTTTCTCAGTTTCCAAGTCTTTTCTTCCAAATCCCTGTACTTTCTTCCCTCTTTTTAAACAACTTATTAAAGTCCAACCTTTGAAGAGTTTCCACAGACATTGCTCCACAAATACTGGTTAGAAAGACATGATTTGCTTTCAACTTACTTATAAATAAGATTTAAAGAATATCTTTGCACTCCATACTCCCTACTGAAAAGCTGATCTTCAAAAGCTAGCAGAAGGTTTTATCATGAAACTGAAAGATCTTCCTTTATTTAGGTGAAACTCACAAGTGTTACAAACACCGAGGACCTACCCATTTTCAATTTTCTCCAAAATGATGTTTGAGAATAACTCTTAATGAGAAAAAATAATTTTTGAAAATGTAAATTAAAAGAAGTCATCATTTTCATTAATTAAAACTTTTTTTCAAATAAAATCCAGTTTGGTAAAAATTTAATGAAATTCATATCTTCATACATTACTGGTACCAGGCTAAACATTTTCTAAGCACTCTGCATATACTAACACACTTCATCCTCACAAGTCTATAAAGCATACAAATGAGGAAACTGAGGTGAGGTTAATTACTTGCTTACGGTCATACAGCTAGAAAATTGGTGAAACAGGATTTAGATCTAGGCTATCTTGTTCCAAGGTGTAGGCTTTTAACCATGATGATGCTAACTTCTTTTAGAAAAGTTGTTTGACAAAATAAACCAAAGGAATAAAAATATTAATGCATTTTGAACTGGTAATCTCACTTTTAGGAAATCCTATTGAGACAAGAATACAAAATTGTTGCTATTTGTATTCATGAAGATGTTTATCTCAGTATCATAAATAATTGTAAAAAATAAAAACAGTCTAACATTTAGCAATAGGACAATAAATTTTGATATTTTGAATTATGGAAATATTAAGCTGTCTTTCAAAATTATATTTTTGGATGCAGAGTAGCAACCTGAAAAAAAGTTGGGAAAACAGTTATAGAATTCTATTTTTACACTGATAATAACAAATTAGGTTCATAAAAAATAACTTGAAATATTTTTAACTGACATAATGTGTGTAATGAAAATCTATTCTTTGCTTCTACTTGCTATGTGGGCAACTACAGCTTACTTCACAGAAAAACTACATTTCTGAAAACATTATAAAACATATATCTGTATATTAAGTCTTCTCATACACATACAAATGCAGCAAAAAAAAAGTGATTTCAATATTAAATAAGAGACAGATTATCTAAGAAAGTCTTGAGCCTAAATGCAATTTCTAAAAAATCTCCCTAAGAATTTAACATTTTGATTAGAGTATAATTGTCACCTCTTTGGATGGCATTTGAAATGATGTTTCATGAGTTGATAAAATATTTAAACCATTAAACTAGTCAAATTCCCAATCTAAAAATTCATACTAAAAAAATGTTTTTAAAAATTGTATGAAATGAAAATTATATACTAGAGTATATAGGAGAGGGATGTAGCCTTGAATAGAAAACTTCCCTGACGAAATCAAGTTTATACTGAGACTTGAGTCAGCAAAGTAAAGATGTGATGGAAGAAAGTTCAAATCAACAAAACCATATGAAGACAGTCCATGGTTGTGGGGGAATATGGCTGATTTAAGGTTTATGGTATTGAAAAATATCCAGTTTATTTAGAGTGAGACAAGTGTAAAATAATATCCATGAGTCTGCCAAATTGGTCAAGGGCAGATCCTTGAGTACTTTAAAAATAACTTAAACAATTTTGCTGTAGATCCTAAATTCAGTGACAGCCTGCCAAAGAGAGTCAGAGTAGTTTTGTATTTTTCAAAAGTTGTTCTTGCAGCTATGAAGGCGAGGGGAAAGAGGAGAAAGATGTAAAGGAAAGCAAGAGTGGAAGCAATGGTCCACCTAGAAGGCTTCTTACTATGCCTTCCAGGAAAGGATGATGATTTAGAAGAGAGTAATGGTAATAAGCACAGATTCAAGAGATAGTAAAGAGGTAGACACAAGCATCATAAGGTCAAGGCTGTGTGCACTATTCATAATTTTCTCCTGAAGCCTAGCATAGCACCTGACTATGAATGAGTAAGGGCAAATAAAAGTTAAATTATATTGTATAAGAAAGCAAGAAGAATTTAGAGTTTCCTTGGACAGTGGTTTAGTAGTATTTGTAGGGCCTGGAAACAGGAACAAAAGCAGGGATATGAACAGATTCTAAAGAGAAAGCCCAGCAGTGGGACATTCCCCGTGGCCATCAAGGCCAAGTCACATTAAATCAGAGATGTATTTAATTTTGTGTTTTTACTGGCTATAAAATCAGCTGTACATAATAATGGCCTTGTAGAGTGGTGTTGGGTAGAGGAAGAGAGAAAGACATGAATTAAGTAAGAACTATAGAGAGCACCCCAGGAGATGAGAGAAAGGACTGGGAACAACACAACCCAAGAGGCTTGCTTTATAGGTTGATTCAGGAGAAAAAGGCATCACCTTCACCCACCAACCTCCAAAAACCTCAGGGAAGTTCTGAACTGCACTGGGATTTGAAGATATTCTGTTCCACCATAATATACTAAGACAGGGAAAACAGAAAACACTGATAAAGGAAAAATTTAGGTAAAAATAGAAATAATTTTAGTTTGGAGCTATTGAGGTTTCAGTTATACATCTAAGTATGCAAAGTTTTATGTACACAATGAAATTTAGAAAAACAGAAATGCTTAATAATAATAGAATGGGAATACTTAAGTAAATCACAATATAATAACTTGATGGACTATTATGGAGTCAGAAAGAAATTTCAGCAACATGAGACATTCTTATATAAAGTTAAATTTTTAAAAAGTTATAAAATGTTTATATTGTTTTATCTACATTGGCACTGTGAACAGGATACAACAGGACAGTATATAGGCCAGTCATGTATTTTATTTAGTCATCATACAGCAAGGTTTGAACTCGAGTGCCTTAGATGGAGTGTGCATTTACAATCATGCAATCGTCCTCACCACTCCCTATCACTTTAAAATCTGCTGCATTGAGTTCACAAGCTGGGAAAAGTTTGTTCTAAAATTGTTAATACCAGTCTATGAATATCAATATTGTTATGATAGAGAATCATAGGAAACTTTCATTTTCTATGTATTATTTATGAAAATGATTTTTATAACAAGTATATATTATTATTTTTGTTAACAGAAAAAAACTCAGATATTTTAAAAGAAAAAATAGCAGAAGAAAAAATGTCAAAATGTTAAATGGTAGAGATTGAGTGGAGTTTGTTTTCTTCATCTACATTTTATAGTTTATAATGGACATGTCACTTTTATAATCAGATAAAAAATATACGAAAAAGCATGCAACAAACATTTTAAAATCTTACTTAAGAGAAATTATGATTTGCTAATAGAATAATGCCAAAATTTGGTTATAAAATGTAAATAAAAGGTTTAGGATATGCTGATAACAAGAGCTACTGTCTAATGAAAAAACACCAGTTAAATCTAACAATCTGCCTATCCCCTCTCAATTTATCTAGAGCCCAGATATACTTTAAGACAATTTGAATTTTTCCTCATCAAGAAGACTACTAAGGGTAAAGCATCACTCCATAGTCATCTTTCTTTTTTCTTTCAGATACTTGGCAATTTATTGGATTTATCCAATTCTTGTAATATTTTTTGCATGAAAAAATTTCTTACTACATACTGTGTCATATTATTTTAGTGAATTTATATCTTGTCCCTCCAACTAGATCAAAAGTCCACAAAGTAGTAAATGTGTTCTATTTATCTCTTAGTGCTACGGTACCCAGCACAATGGATTGCACATATTAGATCCTTAGTTTATATTTGTAACCTAATTTGTTAGCTAAAAATTCCATCAATTTATGTTAAATTACTGGTATACTACAATATAATTTCTTTTATTTTTTTAGGCACTCTTTTCTATTTTACCTAGTAGACTTTTCTAGCCATTGGGATAGTTATTGTGAGTTAAAGGAGAGAAGAAAAAAAAGTGCCTAATAGTACATTCTAAACTGCAACATTTATATTACATTACATAGGTAAACATTTCCTGGAATTCAGTCAGCAAAAACTTAAAAGGATAAATATATTTTCCAAAACAGAGGAATTAATAAAGGATTAAAATTTATGTAAAGTGAGTCTGTGGCTTATACATACAGAACACATTTCCAGATTTATGAATTTTATAATAAAGAATTGCTTTATATTGATTTTCTGTATGATGATTGTTTTGTATAATGATGTAATTATCTGACAAGCTTACTGTCTGAACACTGGAGTCTTTATTGTTTCATGCAATTTTAAAGACCTGCTTCACAAGTCACCAAGATTTTCAGAGTCAGCAAAGATTCCATTTTTAGATATTTATATATTTTCTTTGAGAAACAATTACACTGGTAGCTAGCACAACTAGAAAATCATTTTTTATCCAATTGAGTATTGATTTATAATCTTTATTAGGAAAAAATTATTATTTCTTCATATATATATACATATACATATATATATTTCAACTACAATAAATAGCATTCTGTCTTAAATTATGATATTCAGTTGGTTTGCTATTCAATTGACTGTAGGCTCTCTATGGAAATGCCAAGGAAACTCTGAACTCCGACACAGGACATAGTCAAAAGGAAGTTAACTTCCTTAATGCTTCTATTGGAAAACAATGGATTAATTGACCATTATGTAGAGAAACTAGATTTAAATGTTTTAAATGATAATTAAGAAATATGAAGTCATAGAAGAGTGCCACAACACAAAGAGTTGCTTCCATCTATAATATCCTCTAAGATATTATACATGAATAGAAATATCATAATTTTGGCAAAGTGTTTTCATCCCGTAGGACTCTAAAATTAAATTTAAATACTCTATTAATGAGGTGGGGATACCTCTAAGACCCTAGTTTTTCTTTCAGTTTTGTACATGTAAAACTAGCTCTTTTCCCAAACAATATATTTGTTTCTAAACTGAAACCTTCTTGCAAAAATGCCAATTCAAAGGAGCAATGTAAATAACATTGTAGGAAGATTTGAAGGAAATGAGAACACTTTAGTGCAAGGGAGGGAGACTCCTGTGCTCCCATAGTACTCAGCCACATCCAAGTTATATTCCCTAAACATTCACTTGGTACCAGCTTTGAGTTAAATGCCACACTAGGTACAATGTATACATATGAATGGGTGATATGGTCCTGCCCTTGAGAGCTAACTGTCCTTCAAGTTGGCCCTAGAACCAATGACTATTGGAAAAAACAGATACTCTGGTATAAAAGCATGTAATGTATCCTTCCCTGTGGCTGGGATGGGGAGAGGGTGATGGTTTTTAGGAATAAAGGCAAAGTTACTGGTTTTAAGTTCTCACAGGAAGCATGTAGGTAAAAGTGATTTGTCAAAGGGAGATACATAGAGAAGACAAAATGTCCAATATATTCTTAGCAATTCTACCATACATTTAACTCTATAAGATATAATATTTACCCTCAGGAGCTCTCATCTTAAAAGAGAGACAAAATACTTTTTAAAAGAACTAATCAGAAACCAAATAACTCCAATAATCAGAAGTACCAATAACAATTTAATTATCAGGAATATAAGATAATAAAGGGTCTATTATAGCATTTTAAACTCTTCTGACAAATGTTTTTTCAGTTTTTAACTGTCCCAGAATTGTCAGCCTTCAGTTAAGTAGAATAGCCTATTGCAAACCCTGACCCTTTTTCACTGTATGTGAGAACACAAATTTGTGATATCAAGGTCCGCTTATGATGAAAATATGGTAGAGAAGAGGAAAAGACTTCTGGAAACTAGAGGGAAGGGAGAGATGGAAAAGTAAAATTGTGTGAGGAAGATAAAGACCCCTTAGAATTAGAGAAACTCGTATTATAACCTACAAAAACTAAAATTTTAAAGCATTTTTAAAATCCCAGAATTCTACAGCCAGTTAATAGGGCCAGAGAGGAAATAATTATCTAACACTGGGGAAGCAATTTCTTTAATTGAAACAAGTAGTAAGGTTTTTATTGTTGTTTTTTCCTTTTTTATAATCCCACCATGATTACTGTCACAGAAATAAGCCATTCTTAAGAAAAAGGCAGAACAGCAGCATTTTACCAGAGAACATCTGAGAAGAGAAGATCAAGTCTAAGAAAGCAAGGAAGACCAATTGGAAACATAGACCAGATTTAAAAAAAGAAGAAAATCAAGAAAGAATAGGACAGAGATTTAACAATTCTACTAATCCCCTAGTGAAGGGCAATTGACATTAATACCATGTACATTGTATCTTCATTGAACTTAGTTTTAGACATACCTGTATATATTTCTTGTTACTTGTTTGATTGACATATATAATTCATTTCAGGGAATGAATTCATTTTCATTTAATCATTTTTGTTGCCATTATAAAACTGTTTAAATAACCTTTTAGACCCAAATTGGAGCCTGCCCCAGATGCCACATTAGCAAACCGAAACTTAGATAAATTTCATGTCCCTGTATATGCTCTGCTTGGCCAGAAACATAGTATATCCAGTCAGCCAATCCCCAAATGCCAAGCCCATTATGGGCCTTCTCACCCCAAACAAGGGTGTCTGTGTAGCCCCATCCAATCGGGTAATTCCTATTTTTCTTTTCCTCGTTCTTAATATTTTATCCTACAAAAGTTTCCTGCCTTCTATCTAATTTCGTAGTCCTCCAAAAGGAGACTGTCTGATTTATGAAGTGTCAAATACTGTAAAATTTATATCACCTAAATTATCTTCTTTAATTGTTTTTTAACAAAACCTAAATTTAAAGAATCCCTTCAGCTACTTGTGCAAGTCACTCTAACTAAGGAGACAGCAGTGAAGATTTCTGTATCCAGAACCACTCACCTAGTCAGTAAATGTTCCTTTACTGATTGGGGTCTATGGAAATAAATGAAGGCTACCAAATGAGGACAAGCGCAGGCTATTTATTCAGAGCTTTCCATATCAAGTGAGTCAGGCACCATCATTTGTATTTTGAGAGAGACTCATAGGCATGCAGAGGAGTGGAAGAGATTGGGAAAGGGAAGATTTCAGGTATACCCTGAGCAGAGGCTGTTGGCGTGGAAAAGCTGCGGGTGGGCTAACTACAAATGGGGCATCGATGTGATTGGCTAAGGGAGTAAATCTTTGTCTTTCTCTGTTCATTATGTATTATTACATAGGAAGTGAGGACAAATATTAAGGAAGCTGGCAGTTATTGATCAAATCCTGGCTATCTGAGCCTGATTGATACAAAGGTTGTAGTTTGGCTTCTGGAACTATTTGCTGAAGATTACATGCCAGAGTTCTATTTTAATATATGGTCTGACCATTGTATGTTTGTATATTCAGTGTCTCAATCCTTTGAGTGTGGTACAGATACCCCACCCAACTGAACTCATCAATTGTTCGTATTTATCTCCAATGGCAGGAATACATTTCCACTGAGAAAATGATGATTTCTTACCTTTTTTGACGCCCAAATTATCCAACACTGCCAGGGTGAATTAAAATAAAGTGAACAAAACAGAACAAAACAAAATGCTGAAGTAAAAGAAAGTTGACTGCAAAAAGGAATGATGGCATCCGAAAATGAATTTGAGTTTCACTTGTGGCAGAGAGTTCAAATTGCATACTAAGTGAGGCTGAGAGAGTTTAATAGAAACCATACAGTGGGTACTGGGCTGGAAATCTTAAAGGATTTCCATTGGGCATTATCATACTGATCTTTAGAGTAAATTGAATCTTCTATACTTTTGGGGGGTCAAATATGGCAAGCTCTATTAAATTCATTTTGTGATAAGAGTAGAAATGTAATTAACAATCTCATTGATACTTTTTAAAATGAATGATTGTGCAATTACTTTTTCCTTAGAAATTGAGGGAATCTGAAATGGATCCCCATCCCTAACTGTATCCATTCTCAAGCTCTTAATGTGACTTATAAGGATCTTCTTGATCTAGCTCTTCCCTGCCTCTCAAATTTGATCTCCTATAACCCCTTCTTCTACTTCTCTGACTCTTCCCTCACACATAAACAAACCTGAGCATAGATTGTACTAAATTGCTGGCAATCCCTTGAATACGACCTGCCTTCTCATGTGTCCGTGAATGTGAAAATATTTTTCCTTCTCCTTTAAATTCTTTCTTATACCTCTGTCTGCTTGATAGCACATTCATCCATCAAGACTCTGTGTACTCTGGGAAGGTTTTCTTGATCCCACACATAATGGAAGGAAGAAAGGAAAGAAGAAAGGGAGATTTCTTTTGAATATATTCCAAGAAAAGATAATGCATGAAAATACCAATTACCAAATGGTATTGAGAGAGAACATGTAGACTTCAGAGTCAGTCAGATAGATTTACAAACTGTAACTAAGCAGATTACTTTATCTCTCAATCCCTTTGAACTATAAAATACGGAAAACAATCCCACAGATACTATGTTTTTTTATAAGATATTATAAATTTCTTCTTCTCTTCCTCACTCAAAAGAGCAACATTATTAAGGATTAACATATCTATTACATAATATAAATTTTAGAATTTATAAAGAACAAGTACTTTTTAAATAATTATTTTATTTAATCTTTAAATCAATCCTAAAAAAAGTTGTATGTATTATCCTCAGAGAAACTGATGGTCAGAGAGAAGCTTAGTGGCAAAGTCTGAAATCTAGTCCAAGTCCTCTTTCCCATATTGTCATTTAAACTGATTCCCTTGACTTGAAAGGCCCTGATATTATGTCATTGTTTTTACATTTTGACAAATCACCAAGCTAAGCAGAAGTGAAAGCTCAGAAATAAATTACGCTTTATATTACCAATTTTTTTAGGCCTGTGTGTTATAGTGCTTGTTCGTTTTCAGTTTAAAATTTTTTCTGAGACATCTGAGGTTGCTGGGTAAAATTACATGTATCCCTATTGTTTAGTAAGGAAGTATATGTTCTGGTAAGAATAATAATTAGTAAGCCATGGAAATGGAACAAAACAGTGCATATACATTTACATAGCTTTTAATAGATGGTTTCATGTGTTAGATTATTAAGTGGTCAGAGTTTTTAAACTATTTTAATGCAGCAAGACAGCTAAAGACTAGCATAACCATGTTGCTAAAATAAAAGAGTTGTCTTTTGAAAAATGGCCAAAATATATTCAAAAATCACTTTGAAACCCCTGAAGTGATGAATAGCATTTTTCAACAGTTGTAGCACCCCTCATTCTAAAATCTTTCATCCCTTCACATTCCCAATTAAAATATGGCAAACATATACTGATTGGAACAGTTTTCAAAGTACATTAAAATCTTGTTTTCTAAAGTCTTCTCAGAGAAAAGCTTTTTACTAAGAAAAAGCTACCCACTCACTAAACTTGACTGTATTCAGGATTATTGGTCTAGCCATTTACATCTATCCTTCATCAATGGCTAGAAAAAGATCACTAGAGGGTCCATTCATCTTCCTTTCTGAAATTCTTTACTGAAAGGGAGCTCTGGAAAATTATTTTTTATCCTAGGCAGGGCAACACCTAACATTTATGGAGCCTAAGGCAAGGGTATAAATGGAAGCCTATTTCCTTATGTCTACATGTCTTAGAGTTATAATTTCAACTAACAAAATTTTAAATCGAATAGCTTTCATCATCGTATAATGAAAGTTTGAAAACATACTTTTATAACAACATGGCAGGCTGGGTTTGAATTTGGAATTTTCAGATTCCCATAGTAGAACATGGTGATGTAGGAAAAACAGACCCTCACCTGCTCCCCTACTCCTCCTTCCTCTGCTTCTATCCAGCACAGTGAGCTCTCCCTAGCATGCATATGCTAAGCCCTAAATTCAAACCCTCAGGCCTCGTAGGCTCTTGGCCTCGCCCCAGGTATAGGGTGTGCATGCTAGAGCTATGGTCTACCCTCGGAAGTCGGTAAAAACAGGAAACCCACATAGGACTTGAAAGCAATTGCAGAGCCATTTGATCAAGGAATTTTAGGGTCTTTGTTACTCAGTGCATGGTCTGGGTTGGGGGTGGGTGGGTTTCAGGCTGCATGGACCCACACACTCCTCTCTCTCAAAGATAAAGTTGCCAGAGAGGGGCCCTCAGAACCACAGGGACCAGAGTAGGCCCCTTGTGCTCAGGTTTATGTCCCTTTATTACAAAAATAAATGAACGTTTTCCTGTCCTAAAGGCCATACCACATGTAGAGGTGCCCCAAATTTCAACACCAACACTTGCCATTCTAAACATTCCTCTACTACACATTTAAAAAGCAGATTACAAGAAAGAACGCAAGGCATAAACTTATTGCTCTACTGCAAATATTATATTGATATTTTCTTAAATAATTTTAAGGGGCTAATTGGTAAAATCTCTGAGATTTAATCTTCCAGTAAGAAGCAGCAACATTTCATTAATATTAATTTACCTAGAATCTGAAATCCTTAAATTAGAAATTTTACAGAGTCTTCTCTATAACCCCAACATTTAATGGATTTTTATTTACAAATAAGCAAGTAAGACTTTTGCCTCCAACCAAAATAAGGTAGCAAAGACCAGATTTACATACTCAGTTAAAACAAGAAAAAGAAATAAAAAAGAATGTCAGATGATGAAAGGTGGAAGACAGTGATTTCTAAGGTGAGAAAAAAAATGAAGTTAGCCTCACAACTGCTCCAACTAATTGTTTTTGAAAAATTTATCAGGCCACACCACAGCAAGGGGGAACCCAGGTGGAGCTCAGCAGATTCATTAAATACAGGAGACAACGTTGATACTAAAGAAAGGCTTATGCCTTTCTAGTAAACAGTACCAGAGAGCTGAGAGCTGCAAAAATAGAGAATTCTGGATACCTTCAGAGGATCTGTCTAAAGTACTCAGCTAACTACCGATCATGCATGCAGATGCTGAAACTACCTAGGCTGAACAATCAACCAAAAGGAATAAAAGGAGTACAGCCCAGTGCACACACATGACCAAGGGGAGTAGAATTTTCCACCAGTCACAAAGGAAAATCTCATGACTCATGAGGCATTTGCTAAAGTGCTCAGAAGATTATTACCTCACTGGTGAAAAATAATCATTATTAAACTGAACACTAACATGGCCCTACCAAGCAAATCTCAATATCAAGACATGAAAGGACAAAACAACTTCCATTTAAATTAATTACATCCCAAAATTAAGTTTGATAATATAAGAATAAAAAAATATCCAGCCCTTAACAAGGGAAAAATTACAATATCTGGAAACCAATCTGAAATTACAATATACTCAGAGAAACCGGAAAATACAACATTATGTGGAGAAAAGTCAGTAAATAGAAACTGACCCAGAACTGACACAGATGTTAGAATTAGCAGAGAAGGATATTACAACTGTTATAATTATATTCTATATATCCATAAAGATAAGTAGAGAAATAGAGGATATAAAAAGGACTAAAACCAACTTGTAGAGATGAACACTAAAATAGATTAAAAACACACTCAATTGGATTGACAGTAGATTACATATCACAAAAGAAAAGATTATTAAACTTGAAGACATAGCAATACAAACTTTCCAAAATGAAACAGAAAAGATCACTAAACTATGAGACAACTTCAAGCAGTCACATGTATACATACAGTTGAAATTCTGAAAGAGAGGAAGAGGAAAACAGAAAAAATTATTTGAAAAATAATATCACAATTTCTGGTTCCTCATGTAAAAAACTTTGAAGTCACCACTTCATCCTTAAAACAAGTAAAAAGCTATATAAACTTAAAAATCAATAACTCTTCTTGAATATATAAAAGAGGGGAGAACACAGGGAAAATCACTGCCCCAGAGACTGGAGAGACAGAAGGGCAAATACAAGGGGTTTCAGGTTACCTGAACATAGACTCACAAGCAGGAACTGGTACCGGAGTGGAAAAATCTAGATTGTAACTAATAAATTTCTGAAGGCTGACTGTGGACAAGTTTGAGAGTTAAAAACTCCAAAGGACTCAGTCATGGGGTGAAGGAGGGTGTGTAAGATATTGTGATATTTATCTCCAGGAGCTTGAACAGTTTCTCATAGTAAACAACAGAGAAAAATCCCCTCATGTTTCCAGCAAGGGGAGGATAAAGGAATTATTTTACAATGTGACAGAAAACCGTTACTCTTAACAAGGTGGCCTCAGGAGAAACTAGTTAACCAGAGCCTAATCTGCTGAGGTATTTTCAGAGCCTAATTGACATGGGAGAAGAGGAATACCCAATCCCAACCCTCTCTATCTTGTTCCACCTACAGAGGGAGAAAATAACTGAGAAACACTTGTAAAGTTGACAATCCAGAAGTATAAGCTCACAAAATACTGACAACTAAACATAGAACTATAAATTACTTCACCTCCCCCACATCTTCCCACCACATTACTAAAGGGCCTATTTGAAGCAGTTTATTTTACTCAGTTCAGCATGTCTGGCTACCAAGAAAAAATTACAAGTTGTATCAAAAGGCAAAAAAACACAATTTAAAGAGACATGGTAGAGAGGTTGGAATTATCAGATCAATAATTTAAAACAATTATGAGTAATATGCAATGGCTGTATTGGATAAAGTTGACAGCATGTTAGAACAGATGGGCAATGTAAAATGACAGACGGAAATCCTAAGAAAGATCTAAAGAGAATGCTAGAGATCAAAAACAATGTAACAGAAATAAAAAATGTCTTTGATAAAATAATTAGTAGACTAAACATGGCTTGGTAAAAATCTCTCAGATAGAGGATATATCATAGAATCCTCAAAAAAATATCCAAGGACTGTGAGATGACAACAAAAAATGTGACATATGCATAATAGGAATACCAGAAGAAGAAGAAAAAGGAACAAAGAAATATTTTAAATAATAATGACTGAGAATTTCCCCAAATTAATGTCAGTCATCAAACCTCAGATGCAGGAAGCTCAGAAAACACCAATATAATACATGCCTGAAAAACTATATTTAGATATATTATTTTCAAATTTAGAAAATCAAGAAAATTAAGAAACAGAATAAAATGCTGAGAGAAGTCAGAGGAATAAAACACCTTACACAAAAAGGGCAAAGATAAGAATTACATCTGATCTCTCCTCAGAAATCATGCAAGCAAGAATAGACTAAAATATTTAAAGTATTGAGAAAAAAACCCACCAACCTAGAATTTTGTACCTTATGAAATTATCCTTCAAAAGAGAAAAAGAAATAAAGACAGTTCCAGAAAAACCAAAAGTGAGAGAATTTGTTGCCAGTACACTTGCCTTGCAAAAAAATGTTACAAGAAGTTCTTTAGAGAGACAGAATATTATAGGTCAGAAATTCATACTTACATAAAGTAAGAAAGAGTAACAAAAAAGGAATGAGTAAATGCAGAAAAATCTTTTATTTTTTTATTTTTAAATTATCTACCAAATAAGAGTTTTTTAAAAAATATATACTAACAATGTATATGATTATGCATGATTACATACATATTTTATGTATGCTTATTAGTGGATGCTTATATATGCTAATATGAAAATTAAATGAATGACAATAATAATACAAGACAAGGTAGGAAGAAATTACAATGATTTTGTTATTATAAGGTAGACACACTTACCATGAAGAGATGCAGTGTTCTTTTTTTTTAAATACACTTGGATAGCCATAAATATGTATTACAAATTTTAAACAACCATTAAAATTATCAAGAAAAGACATATAGTCAATATGCTAAGAAAAGATAGAAATGGAATAATGTAAAAAATGTTTAATTTTAAAAAGGTAGAAAAGTATTAAACATAAAAATAGTGAAAAATAATAAAGGCAACAAATGGAAACCACTACTGAATATGGTAGATATTAATCTAACTATATCAATAAATCTATGAACATCAGTGGTCTAAATGCACTAAATAAAAGGCAAAGATTATCAGAATAGATCAAGAAACGAGACCCAAATACACATTGCCTATAAGAAACCCATTTTATATATAAAGACACAAAGATTAAAAGAAAAGGAATGTAGAAAATACAACAC
>CM053504.1:50615844-50737815 GCA_028627145.1 Eidolon dupreanum | reverse complement strand
ATAACTTTCCTTTCTCGAGAGTCTGCTGTGTCTGTAATTAATATAGGTACTTCCAATTTTTCATGATTATTGTTAGCGTGTTGTATTTTCTACATTCCTTTTCTTTTAATCTTTGTGTCTTTATATATAAAGTGGGTTTCTTATAGGCAACGTGTATTTGGGTCTTGTTTCTTGATCCACTTTTACAGTCTGTCTTTTAATTGGCATTTAGAACACTGACATTTAAAGTGATAATTTATATATTTAGATAAATATCTATTATATTTGTTACTATTTTACTATTTTCTATTTGTTGAACTTGTTCTTTGTTCCTATTTTTGTCTTCAACATATTTTCTGCATTTTGTTTTTTATTTTTTTTATATTTACAAATTATTCTCCTATTGCCATTTTTTTTTAAATTTAAAACTCAAAAGGAATATTATTGATTTGATACATTTTTTAATATCTGTCTTCTGGTTTTTCTTAGATTCTCATCTTCGGCACATCACAGTGTTGAAATTCTGTGAGCACTTTTTCCTACCTTCTACTACAATTTCAGGTTCATTTCTACTCTTCGTTTTTGTTCACCTCTCCCTCTTCTTTTCACCAAATAGGGACATCTCCAAAAATACAGTCTTCAATTCTTCTGCCTTTATCACTGTTTGTTAAGCCATAGAGAACTCCAAATTTTCTCTTCGTAACTCCAGCTATCAGCTCTACACAGATCATTTCAAAGATTCATTTCCAGCCCTGCCTCCAGAATACTACTCTTGAATGCTGCATCTCTACCCCAAATTCAGCATCTCAAAAATCATACTGATTACATTCCCCCTCAAGCCTGTTCTCTTCTTAACTTCACTACTTGTATCAATTCACTTCCCAGTCAAAACATATCATTGAAGCCTGTCTTTTTTCTCCATCTATTTAGCCAAGTGTTATCTATTTTTCATTTCTCTTTTGAATAATCTCTTGTTGCAGTCCCTTTCTTTCCACTATCATTATCTCAATTTAGTCCTTTATCATTTTGTGTTTAGACTTTGAAATAGCCTCCTTATTATTCTCACCACAGTAATCTCTTCTGACTGTCCCTTAAATATATTTTGCTGCTCAACATCATCTTAAATTTGGATTAAGAATGCAAAATCTTGGGCTCTACCCCAACATGCGGTATCAGACTCTGCTTTTAACAAGACTGCAAAATGATTCATGTTTACCAAAGTTTGTAAAGCTTTTTGCTTATTTGTACCACAATGCCCCCTCACAAGAAGGTCTTCTCTTTTCAAGTCAAACTCTCCAAGCTCAGAGCTGTTCTCCTCCATGAGGCTGTCTCATACCACTCTGATTCACCATGCTCACTCTCACAGAACGCCATTTGCAAGTTTCCACTTATTTTGACACTTAATATTCTATTTCTCTTTTCTCAGAACATGTTTGCCTTCCCCAACTAAATTGCAATTACCTAAGCAAAGGTTTGATTTGCTTTCCCCCATATACCTGGATAGATGATCGAATAAACTATTTCAATACTTTTTAGACTGAAGATCATTTGAATGTTTTCATATTTTAGAAATAGTTGATTTTATTCTATACCATATCCTACTGACTCTTTAAAGTTTATTTTGTGTCTCAGAAGAATATAAATATATATTTGTCTCCCTAAATAAAGTGATTGAAACATTGCTACTTGTACCATATTTTCCTAAAAATAATAACTGAGTCATTGATTTATCTCTATATTCCAAACACTTTCTAATTTATTGTATTTAAACCTTGATACTCAGCAATGAAATGTGTTCTATTGTTTTCCAGATGCATTTTACAGAGGGAAAAATTGAGGCAGAGAAAAGTTAACAATCTTTCCCAAGGTCATACAGTGATAAGTCATGGAGCCAGGCTGGAAATTCATAATGATTCTTAACCATTATACTGTTGATTCCAATTAATCAGAATTATAGGAGAAGTTAAGAAATGTAAAGGTTAATTATAAGATGACTGTAAGACATTTGATTCTTTTTGAAAGAAATTAAATATGTATAGAAAAGACTCTACTTTTAGAATATTAGGTAGTTCTTCTTCATCACTATCTGTGCATACATGTGACTCTATAGCAGCATCTCTAGTTGCTTTTAATGTTAAGCTAGAAGAGTTAAATGATAATCATTTATTTACAACCTTTAGAATTTACTCTTACTTAGATATGTGTCAAGTTTAGTGCCCTCAGATAACTAATATTCTACAGAGAGTATTTTTTTCTGAGAAATCTATACCAGAATAATGATTTATTGACTAACATTAATACCCCATGGCAATGTTGTGATTACTAGAAAATCTAAAGTAACCCAAACCTTTAACAAAATTAAACTTAATAAGAAAATGGTGCAAAGGTCAAGGAATAACCCAACCAATATCTTCTTCACACCTAAAGCATTACAGAAAGAGAAATTTAAACTGATAATTACATTCAGTAGTATTTCAGAATACATAGAACAGAAGAATATATAAAACAAGCCTCTCCATGACCTATGTATTTCATAATGTATATTCTTTTTAATAGCCTACTCCACAATAGGAAATGGTAGAGCTTAGGAGCCTGGCAGGCCTGAGGCTCAATCTCAACTAATTATTAACTTTGGAAAAGTCAGTTAACTTCTTAGGACACTAGTTTCCTAAACTGAAAAGTACAGATAAAATGTCTCTGTTGCGAGGCTTTCTAAGAATAAGTATATAATGTCTATAAATTTCCTTAAGATGTTTAAAATATTATAGCTAACATTACCACTTCAGGCACGGTAGTAATCAGTCATATCACAAAGCTTACAAATAGGGAAAGCAACATACTTTTAAAATGTTCCTATAGAGTGACTTTAGCAAGATAACAAAATAGGAAGCCCCAGCCTTTCTTTCCCAACAGAGACATAACTTAACAATAATATACTGTCTAAAAATCCTTTAAGAGGACTCCAGAAAGTAGTTAAAAAGTAATAATATCCCAGGCAACTGCAAAGCCAAGATCAGCCACATAAAAATGGATAAGAAAAGGTATTGCGTGTCACCCATAATAGCCCTTCCCCCAAGCCAGCTCAGAAACAACCCTAAAAAAATGGAGACCTAAGAATTATCTGGCAAATAATCAAAATAATCATCATAAAGAAGCTCAATGAACTGTAGGAGAAAATGGTCAACTAAATAAAATCAGGAAAATGATACATGAACGAAATGAAAATATAAACAAAGAGATCAATACTTTTTAAGAAACAAGGCTTCAGGAATTGAAGAATACAATAACTATACTGAAAAATTCACTAGGAGGGTCTAACAGTAGATTTGCTCAAACAGAAGAATCAATGTTTGGGGGCAGGCAGCTGAGACAATATTTTAAAAAGTCATGGAATTGGATTCATTTGGAAGATGGTGGACTAGTTAAAATCAGGATTCACCTCCTCCCATGTCCACATTGAAATTTCAACCAAATTATAAAATAATAAACATGGAAAATAACCTGAAGTCCAGTTGATCAAAACACCTTCGTCTGATAATATAAAGGAGACACATTAAAGCCGATAGGAGGGGCAAAGTCACCAATCAGGGCTAGACCTGCACCCTCTGGTGGTGGAAGATCACTGGTAGGGAAAGCGAGGCTTCAGAGGCTCCCTTGAAGGAGAGGGGGGTCTTGGCCTCGTTTGGGGGCTCCCCAGCCCAGGGTCCCAGCCCAGGGAAGATGATTCCAATAACTTTGACTGTAAAAACCAGAGGAGATTTCAGATATCTGGGTGAGATGGAAGGATGGATACTGAAAGCCTAGACGCCCCTTTAAAGGACCCATGCACAGGCTCTCTGACCTGCAGCCACTTACCAGGGATACTGGTGGTGGGTCAAAGTCTCATGCAGGATTCATACCGAGAAAGTCTGCATTACTTGGCACCAGAAATAGGGATGGAAGGGCAGCCACCATTGTCTTAGTCTCACCCTCCTACCCAGCAATCTACAGACCTGGCTAGCTTGACTGTGCAGACCCCTCCCACAGGGCCATTAGGAAGCAATGGCCTGAAAAGATCAGCCAGCCACACCCAACCTGCAGAATGCCCTGGGCTTTTCTTGCTAGATGGCTGCCATACCCTAAGCCAATGCAGGGTCAAGCTTTCCCAGCTGGCCGCCAGCACTGTTAGAGTTCATTTACAAGATAGTTTCAGGCAGATCACTGCTGCCAAGATGAACTTAGGCGTATCTTGGCGATTGGTGGCCAAGTCCCAGACAGCAGTCGGTCTTGCTATGATCTGGGACTTCTGCGGGAATGTACGAATGGTTACCAAAGTTGCAGCAAGACTGAGGCTGTATTGATCTGACTGTTATTGTCTCTCTGAGAACCCGCCCCACCCTATCCACAAATTGCTTCAAGTAGCTCATTTATGTGAACTACCACAGCCCTGCCACTCCTCACTCCCCCCCCCCATCTCCCAATCTATAAAGGCTACAAACTTTGGCTAGCACAGGGTGGGCATTGCATGGAAATCAGTTGCAAGCAGACTTCTGCTGACTGCAAGAGTTGCATTAGTGCATTCAGAGAACTCAGGGGTCTGTGGGACCACCCCAGATGGCAGCTGGTTTCACTGTGATCTGTGACTATAGTAGGACCGCCCAGGCACATAAGTTTCAACAAAACTAAGTCTGTATTGGCCTGACGGCCCTTGTCTCCCTGAGATCCCGCTTCACCCAAGCCACAAAGTGCCTACAGCCCATTGACAGGCAGCCTCCCGTGCCCTGCTTGGCTCTGGGATTGTGCAGTCAGCACAAGCAACAGACCTTGGCTACCTCAGTGAGTGCATTTCTGGGAAAAGAACTGTAGGCAGACCACTGCTACTTGTACAAGCTTCAATCTCTCTCCAGGGGATTGCAGGGGTCTGTACTGGTCAAACGGCCCTTGACTCCCTGAGCTCCCACCCTGTCCAACACACAAAGTGCTCACCGTATGTTGATAGACAGTTGTCCCTACCCTGGGGTGGTTCATTCAGGCCCAAGATGGGCAGGAGCTGACTTTACTACAACTGGAAACTTGTACAGGAAACCACAGAGATACCTCTGGTATGTTAAACTGACACTGTAGTGGCAGAGAAAGTTTATTTAATAGACCCAGGAGATTGCCGGAGTCCCTGCGCCACCCAACACACATATCACCCAGAGGCTTTTCCAGTTTCAGAGACTTACGGGCAACTGACAAGCAGTGTCCAACCTAGAGGAGCACTGGTCCCTCTGCTAACATGTCCTAGGTCAGGGACGGGGGATAACTGGATAGCTGCCTACAGCGTTATCCATTCCATTTACCTATAGATCCAGCATAGGCAGCAACCATCTGTGGATCATTTTATAATTCCCACCAGATAGCCCTGAACAATCAAAATCAGCAGCTTACTTTGACCTACTGGGGATTCCCTCCCAAGAGGCCACAAAACCAATGCATCTGGAGGCTGGCACTAAACCACAACAAAAAAATTCCTGACTAGTCCCATTAGTGGTACATACAAAGCATGGTTTCAACAAGTACACAAGCCTGGTAGAGCAAATCCCACTCAGTGGGGTCAGCCTCCACACAGAAACTCTTACCCTGTGGGTGCAGCCAATTCCCACAATTAGTCAGCCTGAGCATTAATTCCATCCACTGATGTACTAACAACAATAAAGACTTGACAACAACAGATGATCACACATAATCCACACAAAGATCATGTCAAGAGCCCCAGGCACAGGAGATCAGGGAGAGTGTACCAATGGACCACACAGGACACCTTCCGCATTAGGCCATCTAGCCAAGGTTGAGAGACAAAACAAATATTCTTGACACATAGAAACAAACACAGAGAGGCTAATAAAATGAGAAAAGAAAGAAACATACCACAAATAAAACAACAGGAGAAAACTCCAGAAAATAAGCTAAATGAAATGGAGGCAAGCGACCTGCCAGAGAAAAGTTCAAAATAATAGTTATATATTTAAATTTGATTAATTTAAATTTAAATGTTAGAGACACATGAGGCTAGTGTCTACCATATGAAACAGTGTATCTCTAAGTGATCTTATCCAGTCTAAAATATGGCTTCCAAATTATATCCCCTGCATATCTTAATAATGTATCTGATTATTTGCTCAGCATTTCAATATGTATGTCTAAAAGGTATCTCTGTTTAATCTATCTAAATTTCTGATTTTCATCGAAAGTCGGTGGCTTCCCTTGTAGTTCCCATCTTCATTAAAGCACACTTTTGTATAGCTATACTCCATAATATATCAATATAAAATTCATAACATTTTTACCTTCAAAAATCTATAAATTTTCACCAAATCTAGAACTGTACCTTAGTTAGAGAGACATTCATTTTTTACAAATTAAAAATCAAATAGTTTTATGAATAAATCAAAACTATCCATCTAGCTTCTCTCTTATACAACCTAAATAAAGAAATATGTATGTGTGTAAAAATAATAATGATGATGATGATGATGATGATGATGATGACGGTTTTAAGGGTGCTTAATAAACTTAGGGGGAGAATGGATGAGCACAAGGAGAACCTCAATAGAGAGCTAGTAAAGGACATAGAAATCATAAAAAAGAACCAGACAGAAATGAATAATATAATAATTGAAATGAAGAATACATTAAAAGGATTCAACAGTAGATTGGATGAAGCAGTAGATCAAATCAGTGAATTGGAAGACAAGGTAGCAGAATACACTCAATCAGAACAACCAAAAGAAAAAAGAATTTTAGAAAATAAGTATAGTGTAAGAGATCTCTGGGACAACATGAAGCATAATAATATCCAGATCATAGGAGTACCTGAAGGAAAAGAGAGAGCTCAAGTGATGGAGAATCTATTTGAAGAAATAATGAGAGAATACTTTCCTAACCTGGCAAAGGAATTAGACATACAAGTTCAGGAAGTACAAAGATTCCCAAACAAAAGGAATTCAAACAGACCCACACCAAGACACATCATAATTAAAATGCTAAAGGTCAAAGACAAAGAGAGAATCTGAAAAGCAGCAAGAGAAAGACAGCTAGCTACCTGCAAGGGTACCCACATATGAATGTCTGCTGACTTTTCAATGGAAAATTTTAGGACAGAAGGGAATGGCAAGAAATATTCAAAGTTATTAAGAATAAGAATCTACAACCACGAATACTCTACCCAGCAAGGCTTTTGATTAAAATGGAAGGTAAGATAAAGAGCTTCCCAGACAGGAAAAAGCTTAAGGAATTAATCACCAACAAGCCAGTATTACAAGAAATGTTAAAGGACTTCTGTAAAAAGAGAAAGGGTAAAAGAGAAAATAGAAATAACAAACACGAATAATAAAATGGCAGTAACAATGTACCTTTTAATAATCACTTTAAATGTAAATGGATTAAATGCTCCAATTGAAAGACATAGGGTAGCCAATGGATAAGAAAACAAGACTCATGCCTATGCTTGTCTACAAGAGATGCACTTCAGATCAAATGACACTCACAGACTGAAAGGGATGGAAAAAGATATTTCACACAAATGGAAATGAAAAAAAAAGCTGATGTAGCAATTAATATTAGATAAAGTAGGCTTTTAAACATAAGTTATGAGACAAAGAAGGGCATTACATAATGATAAAGAGATGGATAAATCAAGAGGGCATAACCCCTAGTAAACATATATACACCCAACATAGGAACATCTACATACATAAAGCAATTATTGACTGACATGAAAGGAGAGATCAACAGTAATACACTCATAGTAGGAGACTTTAACACCTCATTAACACCAATGGACAGATCTTCCAGGCAAAGAATCAACAAGGAAACAATGGGCCTAAAAGACACACTAGATTGGATGGATTTAATAGATATTTCCAGAGCATTTTACCTAAAAGCAGCAAAATATACATTCTTCTCAAATGCACATGAAACATTTTCCAGGATAGGCCATATGTTAGGACACAAATCAAGTCTCAATAAATTTAAGATTGAAATTATATCAACATTCTTCTCTAATCACCATGATATTAAACTAGAAATCAACTATAAGAAAAAAACTGGAAAATACACAAACCCATGGAGGTTAAATAACATGCTACTAAACAATGAATGAGTTATTAATGAGATCAAGGAAGAAATCAAAAGATACATAGAGGCAAATGAAAATGAAAACATAACAACTCAAAATCTATGGAATATGGCAAAAGCAGTCCTAAGAGGGAAGTTAATAGCAATTCTGGCCTACCTCAAGAAACAAGAAAAAGCTCAAATAAACAATCTAAGTTAACACTTAAAGGAACTAGAAAAAGAACAGCAAACAAAGCCCACAGTGAATAGAAAGAAGGAAATAATAAAGATCAGAGCGGAAATAAATGAAATAGAGTCTAGAAAAGCAATACAAAAAATTAATGAAACCAAGAACTTGTTCTTTGAAAGGATAAACAAAATTGACTAACCCTTAGCTGGACTCATCAAGGAAAAAAGAGAGAGGACTCAAATAGATAAAATCAGAAATGAAAGAGGAGGAATAACCACGAACTCCACAGAAATACAATGGATCATAAGAAAATACTATGAGCAATTATACACCAACAAATTGGACAATCTGGAAGAAATGGACACATTCCTAGAAACATACAATCTCCCAAGACTGAGTGAAAAAGAAACAGAAAATCTGAACCGACTGATTACCACCAATGAAATAGAATCAGTAATCAAAAACCTCCCAAAAAACAAGTCTTGGACCAGATGGCTTCATAGGTGAATTTTACCAAACATTCAAAAAAGAATTATCACCGATTTTTCTCAAACTATTCCAAAAAATTCAAGAAGAGGGAAGTCTCCCTAACTCCTTTTATGAGGCCATCATTACCTTGATTCCAAAACCAGGCAAAGGCATTATAAGAAAAGAAAACTATAGGCCAATATCTCTTATAAACATTAATGCAAAAATCCTCAAAAAATATTAGCAAACCAAATTCAGCAATACATTAAAAATATCATACACCATGATGAAGTTGGATTTATTTCTGGGATGCAAGTTTGGTACAATATCCACAATTCAATTAATGCGATACACCACATTAACAAATAGAAAGATAAATATCATATTATCATATTGATAGATGGAGAAAACGCATTCGACAAAATCCAGCACCCATTTATGATAAAAACTCTCAGCAAAATGAAAATAGAGGAGCACACCTCAGCATAATAAAAGTCATATATGACAAACCTACAGCTAATTCAATGGGGAAAGGCTAAAAGTGTTTTCCTTAAGGTCAGGAACAAGACAAGAATGCCCATTTTTACTACTCTTCTTCAACCCTATATTGGAAGAGTTAGCCACAGCAATAAGACAAGAAAGAGAAATAAAAGCTATCCAAATTGGAAAGGAACAAGTAAAATTCTCATTATTTGCCAATGACATTATACTATATATAAAGAAGCTTAAAGATTCCACCAAAAAAATTGTTAGAACTGATCAATGAATTCAGTAAAGTAGCAGGTTACAAAATAAATATTCAGAAGTCAGTGGCATTTTTATACATCAATGATGAACTTTCAGAAAGAGAAATGAAGAAAACAATCCCATTTACAATTGTATCAAAAGCTATAAAACATCTAGGAATCAAATTAATCGAGGAGGTAAAAGACCTATTCTCAGAAAATTATAAGTCATTGAAAAAGAAATTAAAGAAGATACAAATAAATAGAAGCATATACCATGCTCCTGGATAGAAAGAATCAACATTATTAAAATGTCCATACTACCCAAAGCAATCTATAGATTCAATGCAATCACCATCAAAATACCAATGGCATTTTTTAGAGAGCTAGAACAAATAATCCTAAAATTTATATGGAGCCATAAAAACCCCCGAATAGCCACAGCGATCTTGAGAAAGAAGAACTAAGTTGGAGGTATCACACTACCTGATTTCAAACTATACTACAAGTTTACAGTAATCAAAACATCATGGTACTGGCATAAAAACAGATATATTGATCAATGAAGCAGAAAAGAAAACCCAGAAATAAATCCACACCTATATGTTCACTTGATATATGACAAAGGAGGAAAGAATATATGATGGGGTAAAGACAGTTTCTTCAATAAATGGTGTTGGGAAAATTGGACAGACATGCAAAGAAAATAAATTGTACCATCTTCTTACACCGTATACAAGAATAGACTCAAAATGGATTAAAGACTTGAATGTAAGACCCAAAACCATAAAATTTCTAGAAGAAAACATAAACAGTAAACTCTCTGATATTACTAACAGGAATTTCTTTTCAGATATATCTCCTCAGGCAAGGGAAACAAAAGAAAGAATAAACAAATGAAACTACATCAAACTAAAAAGTTTTTGTATAACAAAGAAAACAGTCAACAAAATAAAAAAAAAACAACGGACCGATTGGAAGAAATTCACTAATGATACATCTGATAAGAGGTTAATATCCAAAATATATAATGAACTCATACAATTCAATGACAAAAAATAAACAATCCAATTAAAATATGGACAGAAGACCTGAACTTCTCCAAAGAGGAAATACAGATGGCCAATAGACATATGAAAAGATGCTCAGGGTCACTAATCATCAAAGAAATGCAAATTAAAACCACAATTAGATATCATCTCACACCTGTCAGAATGACTATCATCAATAAATCAAAGAACAAGTGTTGGCGAGGATGTGGACAAAAGAGAACCCTCACACATTGTGAGTAGGATTGCAAATTGGTACAGCCACTATGGAAAACAGTCTGGAGATTTCTCAAAAAATTAAAAATGGATAGACCTTTTGATCCAGCAATTGCACTTCTGGGTATTTATCCTAACTAAAACATTGTTTGTAAAGATCTACATACCCCAGTATTCATGGCAGCACAATTTACAATAATAGCCAAGATATGAAAGCAACCTAAATGCCCATCAACAGATGACTGGATAAAGAAGGTATGGTTCATATATACAATGGAATATTACTCAGCCATTAAAAAAATGAGATCCTACCATTTGCAATAACATGGATAGACCTAGAGGTTATTATGCTGAGTGAAATAAGTCAGACAGAGAAAAATAAATACTATATGATTTCACTTATATGTGGAATCTAAGGAACAAATGGAACAAACTAATCAAACTGACACAAATCTAGAGGACAATTTGGTGATGGACAGAGGGGATGGGAGGGCTGGGAGAATGGGGTGAAGGATTTAAAAAATACAAATTAGTAGTTAATAGATGGTCATGGGAATGGGGAGCACAGCATAGAGAATGCAGTTAGGATTAACAATATATTGGATAGGTGGAAAACCAGAGGAGAGAAGGAGCAATTAGGGTGATCGTTTTATAAACTATATAAATGTTTAACCAATGTACTGCATACTTGAAACTAATAAAAAAAAAGTTATGGAATTAAAAAAAAAAACAAGAATCAGCAAAAGAATAAGGACTTGAAGATAGGTCATTTGAAATTATCAAGACACAGAAACAAAAAGGAAAAAGAATAAAGAAAAGTGGAAAAAATCTAAGGGACTAATGGGACACACATAATATGTACATTATGTAATTACCATAATAATAGAGAGAGAGAAGAGGCAGAGAGCATATTTAAGAAATAAATATCAACTACTTTCCAAATTTTAGGAAGGAAACAGACAATCAAAGTCAATAAACTCAAAAGTTTCCAACTAAGACGAACCCAAAGAGGCCCACACCAAGACACATTATAATCAAACTGTCTCTCAATTTTTGGTTATCTGGAAAGGCTTTCACTTTTTCTTCATTTCTGAAGGACAGTTTTGTCAGATACAGTATTCTTGGTTGACATTATTATTTTTTCAGCACTTTGAATATGTCATCCCACTCTCTTCTGACTTGTAATGTTTCTGCTGAGAAATTCACTGATAATCGTAAGGAAGTGCCCTTGTATATGTTGAGTTGCTTTTCTTTTACTCTCTCATAAATTTTCGTGTGTCTTTGATGTTTGACAATTTTATCACCAGTAGACCTGCCTTACAAAAAATACTAAAGTGAGTCTTTGGTGTTACAAAAAAAGAATGCTAGACAACCACATAAAAACTTGAAAATATAAAGCACTCTGATAAAGGTAAATATAGACAAATACTGAAACCTATAATATTACAATGATAGGGTATAAATCCATTTTAATTCTGAATTATAACTTAGAACAAAAACATAAAAATAGCTATAATTATAAAACTATGATAATAAATACAAAATATAGAAGATTTGTGACATTGATAACATAAAGAGGAAAGATATAAAGGAGTAGAGTTTTTCTATGCAGTTGAAGTTAAGTTGTTATCAGTTTAAAATATCTACAAATCAATAATAACAAAATAATGTTATTAAACAGTGGGTAAAGAACTTAATAAACATTTCTCCAAAGAAGATATACAAATGGCCAACGAGAATATAAAAAGGTGCTTAACATCACTAATCACTAGTAAAATGCAAATCAAAACAACAATGAGATATCACCTCACATCCCTTAGGGTGGCCATACACACACACAGAGAGAAAGAGAGAGAGAGAGAGAGAGAGAGAGAGAGAGAATAACAAGACATGGTTAAAAAAATGTGGAGAAGCTGAACCCTTATGCACTGTTAGTGGAAATGTAAAATGGTGCCACCACTATGAAAAACAGTATGGAGTTTCCTAAAAAATTTAAAAATAGAATTACCATGTGATCCAATAACCCCTCTTCGATTCCCAAAAGAACTGAAAGCACACGGGTTCATTGCAGCATTACTCACAACAGTCAAAATATGGAAGCAATCTAAATGTCCATCAATGGATGAATGTATAAAGTCAATGTGCTCTGTACGTACAATGGAATAATATTCATTATTAAAAAGAAGGGAAGCCTGTCATATGCTACAACATGGATGAACTTTGAGGATGTTATCCTAAGTTAAATAAGCCAGTCACAAAAAGACAAAAACTGCATGATTCCACTTATGTGAAGTATCTAAAATAGTTAAACTCTTAGAAACAGAGTATAAGGGAGTATAAGGAAAAGAGGAGTTTTATTCAATAGGTATAGTTTCAATGTAGCAAGACATATTGCACAGCAGTGTGCATATAGTAACACTACTGAACCATTTAAAAATGTCTAAGATAAAAAATTTTATGTTGTGCTTTTTTACCACATTGATATATATATATATATATATATATATATATATATATATATTAAAATTTGCCATGTATATATATATGTATATCTCCAGTTATTTCAAAACTATATCTCCAGTTATTTCAAAAACAAAGATAATTAGAAGATAGGCTAAAAGGACTTGATGATACTGGTTGCAACTGGGAATTCTCAATAGCTATAGTTTAAAATGGACCAGTCTTAATAGTTTATCATAGCAAAGCAGAAAAGGGACTTCCTGCTTTATTCCAGAAGTTCTTCTCACTCCCCATATCTTTTCCTAGAAAAGCTATTATAATGGTACCAACATAAAAATCTTTAAAATTTCTCGTAAGTTTCCTATATTGCCTTTAAGGACTAAAGATAATTTAAATAGGTTTTTTCATTGCCATCCAATTTTATGTCTGCCGGGTAACAGTAGTGAACTAAGATAACTATTATATCAAAAATGTGTTAAATGGTTGTTTAAATAATTCCTCAAGTTTCCCCTAAAGCATGGATAATTATGCATGTTATGAAGTGAGTTTTTATCCTGAATAAAGTAGAACATGAAACAGAATTTAGTGATAAAAATGGTTAGGATATCAGCCCTATAATGTCCTGGTTGTCATGAATGTTGAGATCTGAATTGTTACATTAACACTTGCTTAGAGTTTTATGGGTTCATTGTGAGTTGTTTTGTTTCTTCAGAATTTAGCCCACTGGTACATATAGAGGACATATGCGTGTTTCTTATTTAGAAAGGACATTAGGAAGAGCCAAGAGAGTAGTGAAGACCGCTAGTCACATTACAGGAATTGCCTGTGGTGTTCATCTTGCTTCGTCTGTTATTGGGCATACAGGGAAGGCTTTTCTTTTCTTTCCTCTTCTTTTTTTTCTTTGCATCTCTTGTCTTTTCTTTCCTTTTCTTTTTTCTTTTCTGTCACAATATTAATAGTGTAACATCAAAAGAAACTTGTAGTTATATATCTGGTAGGTGAGAATGTTTTCTATTTTGCTAGTATCATTTCTCAAGCCTTGAGGCTTATAATCAGAACCTAAACTTACTTTTATTATTACATATTATAAAAATGGTGAAATCATAATGTGAAATTAATAGCCAGACTTCTGTGAAAATCTCCATTCCAGAAGTCTGACACAGGTTTTGTGGTATCAGAACTAAAGGTTATTATTTCTACTAATTCCTTCACTGAGTCAGATACTACTGAATTACTAAATTATAATAGCTATTTTCACATTGTTCCTGCTGAGCCTTCCAACAGAGAATCATCTCATAAATAATAATTTTGTGTTGGTGTTGATTGTCAAGCCAATTTAAAGTAGCTAGAGTAGCTTGACTGTTAAAGTCGAAGGATTCAGTGAAATTCATACCTTTCCTACAAAATAATCTTGAGCATGAATCCTGCATCAAAGGAAAACTACCAGAGACAAATGAGGTGAAATATTTAATTGTCAAAAAACAGAGTTTATACACAGACATTATCCGGAAGCAGGTCCTGGGGACCGAGGTGGACGTGGAGCGGGACGGTGTGAATGTGCCCACCACTCTGGCCGAGTACTGCGTGAAGACCAAAGCCCTGGCACCCAACGAGGGTTCGGACCTGTTCTACGACAACTACTATGAGGGCGGCGAGACCGAGGCCAAGGCTGAGGCCGAGGCCGACAGCTGCTTCAGGGAAGACGAGGACTCCGGCAGCGAGGAGTCCTGACACCGCACATGACAAATATTTCCTGAGTACTCACTATGTGCCTGACACCATGGCTGTATTAGAACTATAAACATGAAAGACACAGTCCCTACTTAGGTAATATAATGTTCAAAGGATTAATTATAAAGGAAATTGTCTGCTTTCTGTTTTAAGTGTGGGAAGCACCTTAAGAGAGTGCTATGTGAAGAAAACTTTACTCTTTCTGGTAGGATCAGAGAAGGCTTCTGAATACAATATTTTTAGATGAATTTTGAGAGTCATACTTTAAATAGGTTCCTTTCTACTTTTCCATCCAGTGGAAATGGTGATCAACTAGGCTACCAGGCATTTACATCGATTAACTCATTTAATACCATGAGGTAAGTACTATTATGTCCTTCTTTGACAAATGGAGAAACAGAGACTTGGAAAAGTAAAGCAACTTGCCCAGAATCACAAAACTAGTAAGTGCATGGAGCTCAGATGAGATTCCAGACAAGCCAATCCTCGATGCTGCTTTTCTCACTATCTGCACATAGCTGTTTATTCTGGTTGGTAAGGGGGAAGGACAATGCAGGCAGATGAAACATTTTGTACAGAGTTCTAATTACCAGCCAAAGCATCGCACCATAACAGGGGCATATACCCTGTCCAGGAGCCACCCCGGCTTTTATCTTGTGGATTCTATAGGAAACTTGGTCTTGCTTTTCCCTCATTTCTATGTGTGACCTCTCATAATCAAAGGATGAACCCACCTGGACTCCATCTGGAGGCTTTTAACCAACCATCACAGTCAGAAGGACTAATTTTAACATTTGGTAGAAGGAATGGATACTGGCAGAACTAGAGGCCCCAGTTCTGAGGTGCATCACATTCTCCCTGCTTACCCCTGACCTTAATATGGGCTCTTATCCTATTCACAAAATTTAAGCCTCACCATGTATCCTATTTATGGAAACAAATCCTAATGTATTCTCTATTTCAGCAACCTAACTCAGGAATATATCTATGACTCTGCTTCCTCCAGCGTAGCAAGCCCTCTGTCACATGCTAGCCTAGTGCACACCCCGGATTTGCCAGGGTGCTCTTTTCTGCCAAAATGAACTACTTCAAACTCACCCCTTTCGAATTCAGAATCATTTAACTCAAACAAAAATAATCTACTTTTAACTATGTTACAGACAGGAAAACCAATATCGGAGAGAGAACATAATGAATTTGAAGCATTAAGTCTGGTATATCATGACATCTTAACGAATAGTAATGATATGAACATGATTTAAAAAGTAATAATCACAGAACTAAACTATTCATTTATGTGAAATTTGAGAACAGATAAAGCTAGTTATCATGATAGAAGTCAGAAAAATAGTTAACTCTTGGAGAGAGTCTTATTAATTATAAAGGGGAAAGAAGGAATTTTTAGGGTTATGAGAATGCTCTTTAAATCACCTTGATCTGGTTAATGGTTATACTTAAGATTTGAGCATTTTACTGCATGTAAATTATGCCTAGATTTTTAAAATTCAAAAATAAAAGAGGATAGACAGAGTTTGAGAACTGATTCATTTGATCTGTTTCTGATTTTCAAATATGTTTATCCTTAACCACTCAATACAGATGAATACACTGAATTTTTTTTTGTCTACAAAAGCATATATTCCACCTTTCACCATCAAATCCTACTAATATTACTTAGTAAAAAACAAAATTATTTAGTTAAAGTCAGAGAAAGACAAAATTTTCAAAACATTTTCTTCTCTGACCTAAAAAAAGGAAGCAAGCCTAGTAAGATCTGGCAACTGGCAAGAATAAACTAAATTCACCCACATTTTTTATAATAAAAATTCAATTATATAAATCTGGCTACATTAAGGTGATTGATATAAATTATAGTTGACATACAATATTACATTAGTTTTAGATGTAAAACAAAGTGATTGATTCAATATTTATATACATTCCAAAGCGACCACCGCACTAAGTCTAGTAATTGCCACTGTATAGTTATTATCATATTATTGATTGCATTCCCTATGCTGTACATTATATTCCCATGACTTTTTTTTATAACTTGAAGTTTGTACTTCTTAATCCCCTTCACCTTTTATGCTAATCCTTACATTCCCTTCTCTCTGGCAACCATTAGTTAGTCCTCTGTCTCTGTGAGTCTAATTCTGTTTTGTTTTGCTTGTTCGTCTTGTTTTTTAGATTCTACACATAAGTGAAATCATATGGTATTGGTCTTTCTCTATCTGACATCACTTAGCATAATACTCTCTAGGTCCATCTATGTTGCTACAAATGGAAAACATCATTCTTTTTAATTGCTGACTAATATTCCAGTGTGTGTGTGTGTGTGTGTGTGTGTGTGTGTGTGTGTATCTCACATATTCTTTATCCATTTATCTATCAATGGACACCTAGGTTGCTTCCATACCTTGGCTATTGTAAATAATGCTGCAGTGAACATAGGGGGCATAATTCTTTTCAAATTATTGTTTTTGTTTTCTTTAGATAAGCACCTAGAAGTGGAATTACTAGGTTGTGTGGTAATTCCATTTTTAATTTTTTGAGGCATCTCTATATTGTTTTCCATAGTGGTTGAACCAATTTATAATCCCACCAACAACGCATGAGAGTTCACTTTGCCCCACATCCTCACCAACACTGGTACTTTGTTGTCTTTTTTATAATAGCCATTCTGATGGGTGTGAGATAATCTCTTATTGTGGTTTTGATTTGCATTTCCTTGATGATAGCAATGTTAAGCATCTTTTTCATGTGTCTATTAGCCATAATTCTTTGGAGAATTATGTATTCAGGTCCCCTGCTCATTTTTTAATCATATTGGTTTGTTTGAGTTTTTTTGATGTTGAGCTGTATGAGTTCTTTATATTTTTAGGAAATTAACCCCTCATTGGATACATCATTTGCAAATACTTTCTCCCATTCAGTAGCTTGCCTTTTTGTTTCATTAACGGTTTCCTCTCCTATGCAAACACTTTTTAGTTTGATGCAGTCTTATTTCTTTGTTTTTATTTTGCCTGAGGAGACTTATCTTAAAAAATATTGCTAGGAGAATTGTCAAAGAGTTTACTACCTATATTTTCTTCTAGGAGTTTTATGGTTTCAGGTTTTACATGTAAGTCCTTAATCCATTTGGAGTTTATTCTTGTGTATAGTATACGAAAGGGGTCTAGTTTCATTTTTTGCATCTGTCCAGTTTTCCCAATGCCATGTATTGAAGAGACTGTCTTTTAACCACTGTATACTCTTGCTTCCTTTGTCATATAAATTAACTGACATTGTAAGCATAGGTTTATTTCTGAGCTCTCTGTTCTGTTCCACTGATCTATGTGTCTGTATTGTGACAGCACCATACTGTTTTGATTACTATAGAAGGTGGTTTATTTTTGCTTGGCCATCTGCAGCCAAGTATTAGTTAGAAAGAATATTTTTAAAAGAAAATCTCAACATTGTTATGGTCTCTTGCTGTTCTTAAGTTTTCTCCTCATTATGCTTTTGTTCCCTACCTCAGACTTTAAGTTTTGCTTATTCCTTATATCAAAAATTTAATATTGCATTTTTAACCTCTAAAATACAAATTATTTTGAAAAGTTCTGTTAAGACATTAAAAACAATTACCAGTTACTTAATTACATTAACTATTATACAACTACCATATAGAATCACTCTTTGGAACATAAGATCAATGAATTCAATGTCTTTGTGAGTATCATTTAGAAATGACAAAAGGATAAAATCGTGTTAAGCTAGAGTAAGTGAAAACAATGCATTATTTAATAATGTATGAACTGAATTCTGATTGCCTGCATAAACACTCATCAATCTTATCATCTTCTAGGGACACAGAGGATAAAATTCCCTATTACCTGACACAAAATAAATATGAAAAAGTCTTCTATAAATTTTTGGTTTTCAACTATACTAAACAATTGAAAATTGAAATGTAGTTTTCAATTATTCTCAAAATTGGATTTTGTCACAAGATGACAAGTTATATTTAGAGTATAACAAACTATTGGCTGGGATTGGTGAAGTTGTTGTAGCAACCACTAGATTTAATTTTTAAGCGCTTTTTCTCCTCCTCCTATCTTTCTCAGAAAAACAAGGTAAGGCTTGGCCCTAAATTAAAATTTTGGCATTGCCTGTATTTTGTTGAATTAGTAAGCAAATTTCATTATAGAAATTCTGTTTCATCACGTTTTATAAATTTGAGGTGTGAATAACTTGTCAAAGAAACTACAGAGTAAGTCTAGTTATAGAGTTAAAATAGAGTATTTTCTTCAATACAAACTCCTTTACACTTTTTTTAACACAGATCATTGTGACCTTGTAACAACCCAGCATTAGTGACCTCTCTATTCCAATGAAGTACTTGTTAAGACTATGGTAATTATTTGTTAATGTGTCTTCACAATTGGAAAATTGGCTCCACAAAGGAAGGGATGTCTTTTATATATTTATATCTCTAAGGCAAAGTGGTCTGATATGTAAAGGATTTCCAACACATAGATGATGGAATAAGTGAATTATCCCCACCTCCTCTATTTTTCTATTGTAATACCTGATTCTTTCCAAAAAAAAAAATCACTTTATTTTTCATTTTTCCCACAGTGTCTCTAACTCTGGCTTTCTCTTTCTCTTCCATAACATTCTTGGGCCCTAGACTCTAGTTTTAACTGATTTTGTTTTTCATTCCATACTAGTTTCATTAAGTCTCTCATCTTACTTAACTGTATTGTTCCCTTCTAAAGTGGCCTTAAAATTGAAATCATTAAGTCAAATCTTTTCCACAAAATATTAGAATCTGAGGGCTAGTAGAACCTTAGCCATCATCTAAGTCCACCCCTTCATTTTCCAGGAAAGAAAACTGAGAACTACAGAAAATAAGCAACTTGCCTCAAGTCATACATTATTTTTTATCAGTTTTGCTTTTTTTTTGAGTCAAAATTACAACTCAATACTTCTATCAAGAACTTGTCTCATTGGAGAGATAAGAAATTAAGGGCTAGACAAAATGAAAGACAATTTGGAAATAGAGCTGTCTTCACAAATAATAAAAATGGGCAGCAGCCCTCATTACAGTGCGCCTAAGACAAGTACACTATGTAAGGTAGTGATGCCAACTGCATGCCTAAGTGCCTGAAGTACTCCAACAGGAAACTAATGCATTAGTACTCCAAAATGTTGACTACAGTGGAACTTGTTGGTTTTTTTCTTCTTTCTTTTCCAAATTTTCTATAATCAATAGGCATAATTTTATGACCAGATAAAATTAACTCTATTTTTCATAGACAGGCTTTTTAAATGTTTATTTCAGAATTCCCTATTAAATATTAACATGTCCTTAGTAGGATAAACCTCTTGAGAGTCACAGAACACCTCATCAGGTCACTTGCCAACCAGATCATTTATGGAGCATCATTCTGAGGAAACAGGATACTAGAGTGGTTTGGGGGAGTGAGAATGACAGCACATGTGAATAGGCTAAAAATAAGCAGAAAGGACACACCAAAGATAAACCTCACTTGTCTTACAGTTTGGTCTAAAGCAGAATATAACAAAAAAATAGCCCATTGGCCAAATCCAGCCACCAGCCATTTTTGTAGATAAATTTACTACAGCACAGTCACACTCATTTGTTTACATATTGTCTGTGGTTGCTTTCTTGCTGTAATAGCAGAGTTGAGTAGTTGAGACAAATCATATGGCCTGCCCTTCACAGAAGGACCTATGAAATCGCCATCCAGATAATGTGGCCTCTCATGCAAGGTCACTCCATCCTGTGAGCTTCAAAGGGAATACCATGCCTCCACTCAGTGCATAAAGCGTGCTGACAGAGGCTTTCCTTTACATATATTTGCCCTAAATTTTCCATAACTTTCTTTTTTTGTAATGATATTCTAATTGATACACTAATATAAAGGCTTATGAAGCTAAATAAAATATTTGACCTATTTGCATCACAATGATGCTTTAAAAGGCAAAATAAAACAAAGGATCCAAATGCTTTCTTTCACTTCTCTTGGAAACATAAATATTTGTATATTTCTCTATAGCCTGTACAAACTCATTCTAGAACATTTCCAAGAAACTGAGAAATAAATTAAGCTATTCTTTTCTTTTTTAGTTTCGTGGTACTCCATTATGAACCATAATTTATACAGTTAATCCCCTGTTGATGGATAGCTGGATTATTTTTAGTCTTTAGGTATTATAAATGATGCTGCATTGAAAAACTTTACGCATTTGTCATTTTGCATTTTTTTCTAGCATATTTTGGGTTATGTAACCTAGAAATTTTTCAGTTGCTTTTCAGTATCCCAAGCCTAAACAGGATACATTGAACTACATAAATGACCGGCTTACTTTTTCAGTAGCTAGTGTGGCAGGTCACCCTTTGAGACAGGACTAGCTGTCCAGCTGTAAGGAATGTGGTTAGTTAACAACTTCTGTTTTCTCTTTTGTGGTCAACCTGGCTTCTAAGCCATGATCACGTTCTTCCCCAGGCTCCCCCAGCCAATGACTGAGAAAGACAGTATAAGAATCTGGGCATTTCGATGCAACAAGACACTCTTCTAATTTGAGAAGTTTTTGCTCTAGAGCTCCCCCGTGGGCTGGCAGAGGTTTTGTCAGGTCTGTATTGTGGTCTAATAGCTCTTCTGGCCCAATTATGTTTCTTGCCTTTTCTTCCACTAGTGTTATTCCTCAACAAACCTTTCATACTTCTAACTCTGTATCAACATCTGTAACCTAGAAATCCCATCCAACGAAGCTTGATTCTAGAGCTCCAAATAATGTGACCAGAATCTGATTCTTCTCTCTTTATCTCTTGGCTCCAACGTCCTCAGTTTTGATGTCATGCTAAGAATCTATGTGGGAGCAAGATGGCTGTAGCTCTTCTTCACATATTCTCTTGTGCAAGTCTAGCAAAAAAAAAAAAGACCTCATTTTCTGAAGTCTCATAAAAAACCTCATTGTTTTGGTCCTATTTTTATCTCTAAACCGTGATCAGGGGGATAGCATGTGCTCATTGGTTTAGGCTAAGAAAGGCCCATTCCTGGAACTAATTTGGGATCTTCTCACCCAAACCACATGGACTAAGAATGGAATTCTCCAAAAAAAATTGGAGCTATTCAAAGTTGCTGTTCCCTCAATCTGTATAGCCCTCTTGCCCCTATGTGACCTGGGACTTTGTCACACTAACATGCCTCCCAGACTGTGCTGTGGGACTCTGCCACAGAACCTCAGATAAGAGACTCTGCTTCCACAAGGCAAGTTCTCTTTTACCAACTGTGTGTCTCCACCAGGGACCCATTTCACACTCCTCTGCAAGTAATTCTGCCACATATTTAGAAACTCTTCTGCTGTCACTAACAACTTCCTGCAGCCAATGCATCTATCTCAGTCTCCTCAAATTCTTTATGGAACAAATAAGCATAAATTTTGTGGTTCTACCTGGTCCACTCCAAAGCACAAAATCATTATGTTCCTCACACAGGCAATGTGAGTTTCCACTAGCATCTGTCCCAGTTTCAAGGAACATGAGGAAGAAAGTTGAATTACGCCTGTCCCCAGAACTTCCCCTCTCTAGCTCTCAGAAATGCAGGAATAAGTTGCATTATTATCACTTCCTTGATATTAAAAGTAATCAATAAAAATATATTAATTTTATCTAGCTTGAATTGAGCTTCAGGGCTTTTATGTTGTACAAGGAACACTGAATCTGTACTAAAAATGAAGAAATATTTTTTAGGCTTTGAGGCTATTTTCTCCACATGTTTGGAAACATGATTTTATTGTTTCAGTAATAACTAAGTTCTATAAGCAAACTTAGGTTCAAGAGAAAAATGTACACCCTTAGAAACTAATCAAACTACAAATTTAATTGCGTTGCTTATCATACCCTGAATGGTCAATCCTATTGTCAAAATATATCGATAGTGAATTAGTAAATCCTACTCATTTTCCAATTAACAAATATTTTAAATCAATAAAAAAAAGCTTAACTCAAAATGTGCACAACACTCAGTGGCCTTGCCTGGAAAGAGAGAAAGAAAGTGAGATGAAATTTGCTAGAGGACAAAAGGTAAAATACATTTACTTAGAACGCTTTTGTACCAGGTAACAGCCTTCTCTCTACTGTCTTTCTACATTTTATTTATTTGTTGCCCAGCTTGTTTGCCTGTTAGTTAATAAAATGGGAGCATAAAGCAGGTAATGGTTATATTTGAAATATTCCTCATCTACCTACAGAAAGGTGGTAAATCTGTGATGTGAAAAAATATATTTTGAACAAGGAAAAACATAATTTTTTTAGTATGACTTTATTTTTTGATTTTGAAATCAATTTATGGACTATTGTTTTAAAACAGATTTTCCAAATAAAAAAAGCAAATTATTTCATTCAAAAATAGACAACCCAAGAAATATTAAAAGGTAATTTGTTATGATTGTGACTAAACAAAGTTTTAAACAGGGCTCACATAATTCTTAAAATTTAGTTGGCTCTCCTAAGTATTCTCCTCTTTATCTCTTACTCTCTCACACAACATCTCTCCCAATAGGGAATGTTGATGGTTAAAGAGCTGTTCCACAGTTTTCGAAACTCCTTAGATATTTCTGCTATTGTTTTGTGAAATCACCTATTGCTCCAAGGGAACCGGGCACTTGCTATGGGGACTGAAACAATCTGCTTTTGGCAAGTGATGGAAGATCCCATCTGCTACTGACATTTCCAAACTCTATCATCACAGCATACCTCAGTCTCTCTGTACTAAATGCATTCCTAATTCTCTCTCTTTGTCTCTCATCCCACCTCCCCTTCTCCCAAAGGATTGTTTTTCTCTAATAAGAGTCTTGGAATTATCATCTGCTATTCTCTCATGACCTATGCAGCAATAGACAATATTTATAATTTATGAATTGAAACATCTTCAAAGACTGAATGGATCCTAGGGTGTAGTCCAGGCCTCACATCTGTACAGCAGGTTAGAAAGTCTCATCCCCTTCTCTTCCTCCTGTTGGTATGCACAGCAGCCAGTCCTGCAACTCTGCCAAGTGACACATTGACTTTGCTGATCATTTGACAGTTTACTACCAAGGCAGGAAAATCCAGTCAATGCTTTCAGATGATCTGAGCACCCATGTAAGATTTTGGAGCAGCAAGGTTATTTGTTATATGACCTCACCTGTCTTTAAGGTGATTGACAGTCCAGAAAATTGAGTTGCCTCCACAAGCTGATTCATAATCTGCCCCATGTCTTTTGGTACTGTCAGATAAAATTGCCAGCACATAGTAATTCATAAGTAGCCATCTCAAATACTTTGTGGGAAGTTATATAAAGCACCTTTCTTCCAAGAATCTCAGGGAACTTGCTCAGAAGATCTAAAATATATCCTAACAGTAGCATTCAAGTCAGATATTACTTCTTTACTTGCAGGAAAACATTAAACACGTTGAGGTAAACTTTAAGCTCATTTCAAAGACATGATTCATGTAATTACTAATGGGAAATTGATCATACCAAAAACCACAAATGTAAAATCCCCTGCCATGCTATCATCAGATTATCTCCAAGTGCAAATAAAAATAAATAAATAAATTGTGACAAGTAAGATTTTTTGCTGCCAGTTCCAGTTCTTAAAATTCAACAAAGTTAGAAAGAAAAGTTGGGATTCATCTAATAATGAGTAACTTTGAAATTCTTAAAGATGTACCCACTTGTCAAAAGTTACAGTTTTATAATCCATTCTGAGTCTCTTTTCCATCAATATTTTGCCTTTTAATTGTTGGTGTCTATAAAGGCCATAATGTGAGGAATATCCTAGCCAATTCTCAAGAACTTAAAAGTAACAGAAAGTAAGTTGCAGTAAAGCTAATAATGTATATACACAATTAGATGGGAATGAGCTTCGAGACTTTCAGTCCCTCTGAGAGTAATCCAAACACTGTATAAATGGATAACCAGAAAATTTGCAAATATCTAACACTCAGTCTAAATGGACTGAATGAAATCTCCAAATTAGAACTAGAATGTGACTGGAAGTTAGTAAACAGTAACAACTCATATGATTGTAATTTATCTGGAGGAAGATGCTAAGAACAAAATTGCAATGGAGAGATTATAACATAGAAAGTGGAAGAAATGAGAACTTGTTTATACCTCACTATCCTGAGAAGAAACACTTAATCCAGAAAAAAAACCAAACTACCCTTAGAGAGAAAATAGTATAAAGAATGTTGGCTTTGGAATCTGATTGCCTGGGTTTGAATCCAACCTCTGAAATTTGCAAGCCCTGCAGCCTTATGAGAGTTACTTAAACTCTGGCTCCTCCTTCTCTCATCTACTTAGTAGGGAGGACACCTTCTAGGAGTTGCTGGGAGCATTTCTGAATCAATATAAGTAAAGCATTTATAATGTACCTGACAAAGTGATTAATAAATATTATCATATATTATTATAACTCCATTGTGGCTCAGGAACAATTCAATAGTCTTCATCAGCTGATTGAAATCTTCAAAATTACCCACCAGCCTTTGCTTTAATTCCATGGTTACCAAACAATCTTTAAATTATTAATTTGGTCTTCCAGGTATCTTGATGCAACAAAGAGGGTGGATGAAGCTATTAATATTCCTCCTCATCTCCCCCTACTTTGAGATATGATAAATTAGCAGTCTTGCTTTGTGTATTTTAGTCTCTTTTGTAATGAGTAGCATGAGATCTCTCAGTCAGCTCAACTCCAGCACATTGACAAAACCAGATAAACATCAACCTAATGCCAAATGTGGGGTCTCTGTGAGAATATTAAACCTTCACTCCTTTCCCTAAAAACATTCAAACTACCATGCTTTTGCTTTTCTACCTGCAATGTCAGTTAAAATATCCATGCTGTAGAATAAATATAACACTCTTAATCCATTACTGTGAGTTTATTTAATTATAAGAATGATGAGCTTGAACCCTGAGATTAAGCTTAATTTAAATTTGAATGGATGCTTTACATCTTTTGCTTAAAAACAAAATAAAATTGATCCATCATATTGAAAAGAGGCACTTAGAGCTGATTTTACTGATTAATGTAAAACTTTAAAAATTATTCCTCATTAGGCAGAATGAAATAAAGTAGGAAAATGCAGATGCTGTGGTAAAATCTTTAATTTTAAAGGTAATATATTCTTAATAAGTTATCCTCAACAATCCCTTCTGCTTTTCTATATTTATGTATTTTTATAATGGTATTTTTTGGAGAGTCCAATAGATATAGTAAAATAATATTTTCTTTAACAAAAAATAAATATTTCTAAAATTTATTACTCATTCTTCCTCAGCTTAAGTAAAAGAAAGAAAGAAAGAAAGAAAGAAAGAAAGAAAGAAAGAAGAAAGAAAGAAAGAAAGAAAGAAAGAAAGAAAGAAAGAAAGAAAGAAAGAAAGAAAGAAAGAAAGAAAGAAAGAAAGAAAGAAAGTCTGCCAACGTAATTGAATTTTTCTTGCTGGATCAAGGATTGTCATCGTGAACATTAATTATTGTGCTATGCTGTGCACTATGGGATTATGATATATGGAGTTGATTATTCCTCCTCTGAACCTTCCCCAACAACTGAGCTGTTTTATTTTTCCTTTCTCTTTCCAACTTCATGTCTGTTATTTACTGTCTTCTTTTTACCTTTGATCATTTCATGTTTATTTATTTTTTTTAGCTATATAAGAAAAGGAACATAGTTAGGAGTCAAAACATAATCTCCTCTTCTTGCCAGCTTACTTCTGAACCAAACTGATCAGAAAAGTATATATAAATGAATAATCAAATATTACTTTTAATATTGATATCACTGATATTCATGAATGTGATTTAGGTTCTGACAAACCTGAGGTTCTTGAAACTGAACTTCAGAATATGACAGACTTGCTGATCAATACCAGGCTGTGTTCTAGGTGTTGACCCTCTGAAAGGTATAGGATAGAGGGGCAGACCAGAATTCAGCTTCCTGTAAGCAGCTAGTTCTCAAAAAAAAAAAAAAAAAAGCTAAAATTTTGCCTTTGAATTAACCAGTAACTTCTTAAAGGGTGAGGGGTGTAGAGGGGCCAGAAACATACCAGAGAATATGTTTATATATGAATCAGTTAACAATGGGAAAAGAAATTCTATCCCAAAAGAGCTGAATAAGTAAAGATTGGAACCTCACCTCTACCAACAGCCACGTGAAGATGATCTCAATCAAACTACCAAATCTTACTAAACCTCAATTTCTTTGTCTTTAATATATATATATATATATATATATATATATATATATATATATATATATTATGTGCCTCTTTCAGAGAGTTATTGCAATGATTAAATTAAATAATGTATGGCAGAGTAAAGGCTCTCCATAATTGTGGTTGTCTTCACTACCACTGCCCTCCCTCTCCCCGACCTCTTCTTGCCTGTTCCTTGGCTTTGGTACAAAGGAAACATGCCATGAGTACCTCTGCAAACTAATGAGCTTATCATTTTGTTAGTGACTTATCGGTTACTTAGGTCATCTTAGCTTTGGCTCTTCTTGTTCATCATACCTTGTGTTTAGAAGCTTTTCAGACTTACATTATTTGGAAGCTATTTAGGGATTTATTGTTACTGGGTAGCTGGTAGCAAAATTCCTCATTCACTACTTTTTAAATAGAACAGGAAATATTAAGTCCCTGAGTTTACAAAAATAGAAAACATGATCCCACCTTTTCCAGGAGCTCAAAACCTAATTTAAAGACAGCTATAATAATCGCGTCAACTCTAATACATTTGTGGTGGACAGTACAGTTAGAAGAGCCAAATTAATTGAATAAAAGCAACAACAAAAGATTGCTGTTATGTATCTGATATGGGAGGGTGTGAAAGAGAGTCTAAGTTCAATACTGAAGTTCAAAGTCCATATTCACAGGGCCAAAATGGAGATGGAAACAATATCAGTATTTTAGAATGACTGAGTTTCTTAACATCAAATGAATCACTATATCTGAAATCTTGCAACTTAAATAAAGTCATAGAACCTACAAACTGGACAACAGTCCCCAAGGAAGAGGCTAGCATGATCCAGATGACAAGGGTAGGTTTCCTAGTCTGGGGACTGAGATTCAGAGACAGATTCCAGGCTTCAGATAGCTAATAACAAGTGAGATTTGGGCAAAAATGGTCACTTGAACACTCCAGCCACAACAATAGTAAGTTAGGTTCAATACTATAGACCAATTCCAGGGTGATCTCAGGAACAGCCAGTCACTTAAACATTGGTTAGCTGACTATTTCCTAGGCAAAGATGAGTTGAGAAAGAGATGCTACTCATACATCCATAATTCATTTGTAAATGCATGCATTCATTTATTCACATGAAAACTCTCTACAGAGCACACTCTTATATAGAGAAGGCTTTCAAACTTAGACAAGTCTGAGTCCAAATAACAGCTCCCCACTTGTATAGTCATTTGATGCACAACATTTATTCTACCTTCTTTCAGTTCGGATTCTTGTCCTGAAAACTACTTCTCCCAGTTTCCCTTGCAACTAAAGTTCAACATGTGTTTTAGCACTCATGCGATATTTAGAAAACAGATGTTTCCAGAAGACACTTCTGCAGCTTCTAGGGATATAGGGATCATATGGATTTTGTTTCTCTAAAACAGCATTAGCAAAGGTCTGAGTATCCAGTAACTAGCTTAGTTGAGAGGTAGGAAGCAGATTATCCATTTTGCTAGTATATGTGTTGCATGCTTGGCTTGGCTCTGGAGCCACTAGTTCTGATGTCAGCATTTAAACCCCAGATCACAATTACAACAGTATGGTGTTGGAGCAGCAACTGGCATAAGGCTTCAAAATTCCTACTTACCCAAATGCAGTATAGGTGAAATTTCCCTTGGCTAGATAGTGCTGTGGTGGTGTTCTGGGGGTCATTCCAGGATGCCCAGGTTAGGGGATGCTGCTTCAGCTCTTTCCATAATTTTGTAAACACCTAAATTTCTTAAAATAAATCCCTTTTCATTTAAAACAACTCGAGTGATTTCTGTCCTCTACAACTGAAACTTCATAAGTTGTTTTCTCTCTCTTAAATCCAGTTTCTTCATGTAAAAATAAATAAAATACCTCTTACCTTGCAGGCCAGTTGTGATAACCAGTGATAATTCATTTTATGTTGTGAGTAGAAGGTCAGTAAAAGTAACTGAAGAAGGCTACATAGAGGCCTGTACATGGGTCTTCAGCACTGTGGACAGTTCTGGCTTGGCAAAGCTTGTGCAACACATCCCAAAATGTAACTCGCCAGTCCCTCCCGCCCCAGAAATCTTATTACTTTCTTCAAGATTAAGTACTCTCCTTCTCAGATCAACCAAACTGAGAGACCACTTCTTCCCCAGGTAGTTGACACCATGAAAAATTTCACTCCTCTGAAAAGTTCCGTAACCCACACACTGTTCCCTCCACAACTGCAATCGCCAAAATACTATAGCATAATACAGTAAGCACAATAATATAACAAGATTTATAAACAAAAAGTAACAGGACAGTCATTTACCTACAAAGTGTATTACTCAAGAATTGAGCTGAGCCTGATGTATTGAATATTTTTTTAATAAATAAATGACAGAAAACATGCATGAATGAGCCAACTATGTTAAAAATTATTTTAGATCTTTATATTATTGTTTTCTACTACTATTTTAGTAGTAATCCCAGTAAAATTTTCGTAGTTCAAAGAAAACGTAATTAGTTCTATGTCATGCAATAGTTTAAAGTCACATTGCTTTTCTTCTTTCCTTAGGGTATTTAGTTCTTTTAATAAAAGTCAAAATAAATAAGTGGGACTATGTCAAACTAAAAAGCTTCTGCACAGCAAAAGAAAACATCAACAAAACAAAGAGACAATCAACTGAATGCAAGAAAATATTTGCAAACAACACTTCCGATAAGGGGCTAATATCCAAAATATATAAAGAACTCATACAACTCAACAACAAAACAACAAACAATCCAGTTTAAAAACGGGCAGAGGACCTGAACAGACATTTCTCCCAAGAAGACATACAAATGACCAACAGACATGTGAAAAGATGCCCAATTTCACTAGCTATTAGAGAAATGCAACTCAAAACCACAATGAAATACCACCTCATATCTATTAGAATGGCTATTATAAACAGGACAAGTAATAACAAGTATTGGAGAGGTTTTAGGGGAAAAGGAACCTTCATACACTGCTGGTGGGAATGTAAATTGGTATAGGTGCTAAAGAAAACAATATGGAGTTTCCTCAAAAATTTAAGAATAGAGCTACCATATGATCCAGTAATCCCTCCTCTGGATATCTACCCCCAAAATTTGAAAACATTTATAATAAAGATATATGCACTCATACGTTCATTGCAGCATTTTTCGAGGTGGCCAAGACATGGAAACAACCAAAATGCTCTTCAATTGATGACTGGATAAAGAACTTAGCCATAAGAAAAGATGAAATACTGCCATGTGCGGCAATATGGATGAATCTTGAGATTATCAAGCTAAGCAAAGTAAGTCAGACAGAAAAAGTTGAGAACCATGTGATTTCACTTAGATGTGGGATATAAAATTGAAAGCAGCAATGAACAAGATAAACAAACAGAGACGCACAGCCACAGAAACAACTTAGTGGTTACCAGAGGGAAATGGGGGAGGGGAGAAGTAAATAAGGGTAAAGGGGGTCAAATATATGGTGACAGAAGGAGATCTGACTTTGGGTGGTAAACATACAATACAATATACATATGATGTATTATTGAATCGTACACTTGAAACCTATATAATTTTATTAACCAATATCACCCCAATAAACTTAAATTTTTAAAAAGTGATGGTTTATCTCAGTCACAGTATCCTAAATACAGACAAATTTTAGGGTGTTTGCAGCACTGGTTTAGCTCATTCATGGTTCCTCAAAGCAAAAAAGAGCCATTATAAAAGAGTTCCTGAGTTAGATGCCCTAATCAATATGACCTACATATCATAATCCAGAGAACTTTATTAAATTTCCTTATATAATTCCTTGTCCAGAATTTCTAAAATCCCTAGTTCTCCTCATCTTATGAAGCAAAGAAAAAAGAGGAATGCTACTGGGAAAAAGGTCTGTTACTTCTAAGTTTTGAGTATAAGGATGCCTAAGAACCAGTGTTATTAATTTAAAGTCACAAATCCCAGGTAAAAATTCAAACCATTATTCTCAAATATATATCTCATAGTAGTACATTATAATGAAGTCATCATTGTAGAATATCTTGTGTCCCTGGAACACTGCAAGGTAGAAGCTTGACAGGAATTACAGTATAAAGTATTTTACAAATCAAGTTTTCATAAGTGATATTTGGAGCCAATGATCCTAAGGAATCTCTGTTTAATATGTGATTTAAAGAATATGCTGTATTTAATTATATGAAAATATGTTCATGGTATTGATGATGGAAAAGACTAATTATAAAACAGTAAGATTTCATGTTTGTTTATATATTATTTAATTATACAGAAAACATCCTGGGGAGTGCTACATATTAAATTAATAATAGTTATCTCTGGATCATAAGATTGCAGAACTTTTTTTTCCTTTTTTTCTGTGTGGTTACTGGTATCTTCTAAATGTTCTAAAATGAGCTTGTCTGTCTTATAAGAATAGACCATTAGTATTTTAAAAGGTATATGTGAAGAATGTACTTAATCCTTCTTTTTTTCTTCTCTCTATCTGATTTCTCTGATCACTCATCTCTCTGTTAATTCACCTGATAGTCAGTTCCCACTCACACCATCCACACTACAAGGGTTGCTTTGTTACAATGAACACCAACCAACATTAATTCATCCTAGATAAATTTTGGAAATTCGGGTCATCCTAAAGACATATTCATGTACAACATAGTACATTTTTTGCATGTTCCTGGGCTTACAGAATCTCTTCTGTGCCCTATAAACTAAGACATTCTCAAGCATTTCAGTTAAAAGGTATACTTATAACAAGTAAATATGTTTCAACTTCTCAGTGAATGAGCTGAAAATATACATTTGTATATAAGGCAAACTGAGGGCCTGGTTCATAACCACCAAATTTAGAGGTGTTCTGCAAATATAAAAACTAAGTCCATGAGGGTAAATAAATATTACTTCCACCCAAAGTCTCCTATGATAAGGCAAAAGTCAGCACCTAAATGATAAGAGTAAAACTATTCCCACATTTAGATGCATATTTCTACCAGTTTGTGGGGTTACCTGATTTACAGGGTACTGCTGTTGTATATGAAGACTAATACTTATTTAATTGAAATATCCAAGGGTAAATGACACAATGGTCTCCATTAGGGTGTTATATTTCTGTAGGTAACCTCTTTTCTCTTATGTTACTTTATACTTTTCAATGAATTTTCATATTAATAGAAGGCTGCAGGTTCATGAATTCAGAATCATAACACTCTGCTTTCTCTCATTTATCAACCACCAGCAACCTTACTGGGTAGTCACTTTAGTGCTCTATTATCTGCTTTCTCCACTATAAATGACCAGGGTGCACTAAATAGCACATTTTCCTTTATTAATTTCCTCTCATAATCAATGAAATCTCTTTAGTCTATCCTTAGTTACTTCATTTTATAACTTTACCCTGTGTTATAAAACAAAAACAAAAAGCTTTGTAGCCCTTTGTACTCCTAAATACATTATCTTACTTGTCCCTCACCACAATCCTGAGAGGTAAAATGTCTCTGCCACAGATCTCTCTGCAGATATAATGGATAGAACTTAGAAGACTGGCCAGGCATTGGGTTAATACTTAAGATCCAAGGACCAATGATCTGAAGTTCCTGGATTTATCTAGAAAAGCATTTGTAGTCAGGTAGCAAACTTATCATTTCTAGCTAAATGGCAGAGACATAATATAGCTTAACATGGTAGAGCTCACCCTTTTCATCCTGGCAATCTCCTTTAAAATGATCTAGTCCAACCACCTTACTTTATAAGGGAAAATCCACAGTTCTAGACTCTTTCCTATAAACACAGTTCAAAGCATTTTCTCTTTTCAATCTGAGTCTTCCTTCCTCAATCAATTGTGCCCATCTAGAATGAATAATTTCCTCTAGAGACCAGGGAAATAGATGGAGTAAATTCCACTGAATCCCTTTGTAAATGGTATGTAGTTTATCTGGTTGTCAGGTCTTTTCTTTAAAGGTCAGTCTTCCGTGGTAAGAAACTTTCAGATGTTCTTGTTAGAAATAAACTGAGTTGTTCGGATAATGAGGAAAATATAATTGTACATGAATGCTTATTCTCTGGAGGTTTTCTCAATTTTGGAGATTTTATACATATACACACACAAATATATATACAAATATACAAATATATATTCATACAAATATATACACAAATATTTATATATATGCAAATTTTGAGATATAAATACATACACAGATATATATATATTTGTATATATGCAAATTGATCACAAAACTTGAAAATGCAGAGTATGACAAAATAAATACAATATATGGCAAATTGTAAGATTTTATTTATTGTTTTATCAATACTTTAATGTATAGAATGAGCTTGTCCTAAGGATAATTTTGTGTTTTCCTATCTAACAAAGGTCATTTCTGATGTTTTTTAACCCAAATACCAAGACCATTATCTTTGCTCTGATCTTTCTTGTATTCCTCACAGACAGCAAGGGATCTTCTTGTTCAGCAGGGACCTGAACAGAAGGCGGCTACCCAGTAGAACAAGCCCCAGTCCACAAGGAATGGATGAATAACAATAACTAAAATATATTGAGCATTGGCATTTTAAGTAAGTGCTTTAATGAATTAATTCATTTACCCTCACAGCAGCCTCTGAGCTAAGTATAATGTCAGAGGTTATGGAGTGAACGCTACTAAGGAAAATGCACAAACACTGGAAAACACACCACTGGAGACAGAGACAAAGGACAAGCTCCATATGATATAGTCAGAAGTATACTGTGAGGTAAAAAAAAAAGGCAGAAAAGAAACAAATACATTCCCCACATGGTCCAGTTCCCCTTGTATACCTACCAAGGACACAGTAGAGTATCTAACACATAGTAAATGCCAATAAAATTGAATTGGATGAAAAACAGTGTCATGTCAAAGGTCCGTTTATGAACCATTGATCAGAGAAACTAAGATTATGTATGATCTTCAAGGTCAACTGGAAGTCATCATTACACCCCTGCTGTTTTGTCCTATCTATGCCTAAACATTTCTAGAAACTGTAAAAAAAAGAAAGAAAGAAAGAAAGAAAACAAAACAAAACCAAAAAAAAGAAAAAGTTCACAGAGTGCCTACCATGTATTAACACTAGTCTAGTTGCTTTCTATTCCATCCCCATAATAATCTGGTAAGGCAACTACTTTTGTTTTGGTTTTACAGATGAGAAAACTGAGATATGAAAAGACTAAACAAGTTACTCCATGTAATTTTGCACAGTTAATAGATAGAGACATCTGGAAAAAAAAAACAAATATTCCAACTTCAAGATCAGCCCCCTTTCCACTAAACCAAAGTTTGCTGTTGCCAGGGTGTTACCTAATCAATGTACATGAATGTGTATAGCGTTCACTGAAAATGGTCAGAATTTCATTGTGTTTATCTTAAATTTAAACAGTTTAAATTTTAAATGTATGAACAAATTTAACAGTACTGATTTGAGACATAAAAATGTATAACTCTACGTCTAAATGTTCTTCAGTTGTAATTATTTTAAGTATTTGGATTTATTTTACTTAACAACAATAAATGTATTATTACAAGATATAGTCTATAATCATATTCTCTGTTTCTTGCTCTGCTCCTCATCTTAAAGATGTTATCACTAAAATAGAATAGAACAGTAAATAAAATATGTAGAAGTATAAATTCAACAAACTTGTCCTAAATGTCATTTCCAAGATTTAGGTACCCCCAGTGGATAGCATAATTCCCTTAATATGATTCCCTTAATATGATTATCATTTTAGGGAAAGAAACATATTTTTCATATACATCTCCCTTAGTAAGGTTATAATAGCTATTCAGATTTTCTGAAAACTTGACAGAAGCTACTAAAAGATTACATGTTGATTAACCCTTCCATTAAATATCAGCAAACAAAATTAAACATAGTTCACATTTTTCAATTGCCATACCTTTAGCGATTCCAGAGTGCTCTTTTAAAAAACTATACCTACCAAAAGGCAATTATACAGAAAAAAAATCTTGTATTGTGTTTCCAAAATTGACAGAAAAGAAAATTGGCAATAGAAAACAAAGAAATTAAAAAAAAGTCATTTATATTGAATATTACATTATTTGCAATAAATAAATTTACTCCTCATTTTCATATTTAAGAATGAGGCAACTAATACAATGCTTTTCCTGCAGTATGCCCTGATCATCATTATAATAACTCATTCAGCCTCTGCTACTAAGTATGCTGAGATCTTAAAAGCAAATAGGAGAGATGAGAATATATTAGGATGGGTGGGGCAAAGGCCAAGAGAAAATAATGTAAATGCTTTAGAGCCTTTCTGCAGACACAAATCAATATTGTGCCCTAGATCCAATATAAGTGAATGTCAATATCCAAAGTGTCTAGTATGGTGAATAGAGATCAGAGTAGCAGGAAACTGTGTAAAACCTAGAGGCAGGTTATAAGGGATAAGTTCTGGATAAAAGGTAATGTGCTCAGGATGAAGCAAGACAGAAGCCAACAGCTGAAAGCTCTGGAACAAGAAGTGCCTGTCAGGGGAAAGTTGTTAGGGCCCCAAACAGAATTCAAGTTCTAGCCCAATTACATAGCATGTGTATATGCAGGGGTTTTGAGGATATTGGGGACTAAGGCTATAGCTTCTCAAGGAGTTAAAACTCAGACATTTGACTAATTCCTCTCTTCACCTCCTAGAGAAGGTAAAGTACTAAATATCCTTTCAGATTAGTTTAGTATTGACACAAAGACTGAATGTAGCTATTTTTCCAGCTGAAATTCTTTAAGGCTTGATGCTGAATAGGGCTAAGGGAAGCTGGGATTGACATACTCTCTGAGTGTGATAGAAATGACAGATATGTGGCCCCAGGTTGCCTTTGGTTTTGCAGATTAAACTGATATTTATGGAGCCTCTTGCTGTCTGCCTTTCAGGTTATGTCTAGACAGAAAAATATGCCTGAAGAACAGTCAATCCAAAGCTTAACATTTTAAGAAAAGAATTAAATAAACTGCTATCAGATGGATATATTATGTCTAATCCAATCCCAAAATGATCCTCCCTTACCAAAAAAAAAAAAAGAAAAAAAGAAAAGAAAAGAAAAAAAAACAGGGGAGTGGGGAATCATTCTGGAAAAAGTCAATTCTATTGCACTGTGTGGTCAAGGCAGCTTATATTTGTCTCTTAAAATCTCTGCTCCAAAGAAATATTTACAATTATGGTCACTCACTCAGACAACCTGCCTCTTCCTGTTGTTTCCACATGAGTCAGAACCATTATACTGTGGTAACATGTATCCACAACAACAAAAGTTTGTTTCACAGTTTCTAAAACTTTCCAAATCACGTCTTCCTTAGCCTTCCAGTCCATCATGAAATCTACATCTCGTTTCTTAACCACTTGGGAAAGAGCATCTGTTCTATAGTCTCAAACCTACTCCCTTAATTTCAAGGGATTTTTCAAAAGTGCTCTTTTTACAACCACAACTCTGATTGAGTAAATCCATTGGTTGTATTAACAATGCTCTTTTCTGGGCATGTGATACCCTGCTTTGACCCTGAGTTGCCCAAGCTTCAAAAAAGTTTTCATTATTCTTGTTAATCTTGATTGTTTCTGAAACAAATTTCCTTAAACTATTTAGTTTTATTCAAAACTTTTCTGCCCTAAAGTTGCCCTGACTCTTCATTCATCAATTTCGCTACTAAGAATAACATTTAAAGAAGTAATCATAGAGGACCACAGAGACTTAGCTACAAATATATTTGTCAAAAAATGAAAATGACCTAAAAGTCCAGGTAAAGAGTTCAATTAAATAAACTATGGCATATCTACACTCAAGAATCTGTACAACCTTTAAGAATAATATGGAAGAATATGCAATAACATGAATCTTATTCACAGTATACTGCTAAGTAAAATAAATCGGGTAACAAAACAGAATGTATGATATATTTATTTTGTGTTTAAAATCATACATATCTATATATAATCACTTTTTGTATAACCTATTTTATATACATATATAAATCATTTTTGTATAAAATATGAAATAACACTTCCATACTGGCTTCAAAACATTTTCATGACAGAAGCCTCTAAATTAAAAGTGCAAAGTAATATGATTATCATATGAGTTACAATTTACTGAAAAAAAAAAGATTATTTAATTCTTGTTTGAGTCAAATAAATGACTAATCTGCATATTCCTCATCAACCATTAAAATGAACAGGAATTAAATAATCTTTTTTTTCAGTCCTATGGATTTAGACAGATAAAAGCTACACCAGTAAACCATCTTCTAATACAATATATATATAGAAAGAGGGTTTATTAACGTTTCTCATAGCAAAAATAATATTTTGGATCATTCATCTTCCTTTTTAAAAATTCTATTCAGATGTTTATTACTTTATTATTTAGTTATGATAAGATGTATGCTCTAAGAATTTATCCATTTCTTCTAAGTTGCCTATTTTCTGTTGTATAGTTGTTTGGAGTAGTCTCTTATAATTCTTTGTATTCCTGTGCTATTTGTTGTAATGTCTTCACTTTCATATTTCTTTATTTTTGATTTCTCTCTTTTTTCTTAGCATATCTAAGAGTCTGTCAATTTTGTTTATCTTATCAAAAACCAATTCAGTTTTATTTATCTTTTCTATTACCTTTCTAGTCTCTATTTCATTTATTTCTGCTCTAATCTGTATTATTTCCTTCCTTTTATTAATTTTGGGTTCAGTTTGTTCTTTTTTTTCCATCTAGTTCTTTTTTAAAAATTATTTCTTTTAATTAATCATCTGGAGGCCAAATTTAGCCCAAGCCTCTGCCCCTCCTGGGCCACCTGTTAAGATTCAGCAAGCTAACCCCAGATGCTATGCTTATAGTTGCCTCAAAAGGCCACACTAGAAACTGAGGCCAGCTGCCTCCAGTGTGAGTCTAGGTGCTGCTCAGCAAGGAGCATATGACTAGCTGAGGATACACCTGGATGTGACTTGGGTGGGGCCACAAGTTGGGGGAGGCAGGGTTTCAGGGAATCATCTGGGCTGAGGGACCTCTGTTATCCAGTTTGATGATGTCACAGCTATAGTGCACTGTGTCAGTGTATTCGGCGGTGGGGGGAGGGCTCAACAAGGAACAATGGATAGCATTGGTACTTCTGTACAAAGCAAGTCTTACCTATGCCCTCATTCTGACAATGTCTCTCTGTAAGTTCCTAGTGCCCCCTGTGCACAGCTGAATTGGCACTTTTGCTCAGAGCGAGCAGATCCATCACTGTGAAAATCTGATCATGAACATGGCCTATTTAAGAGGCTGCTGCAGCTGCTGCAGCCACAGCCACAGTTTTTCTCACTCAGCAGCTTAACATCGGGCAGCCCCATGTCCTCGCCCCATCCTATCTTCTGCTGTTGCAGGGCAATTTCTTGGATTTTTTCCTAGTTTTTACTTGCTGTTGAGCCTTGTTTCCTTCACAACTTTGATTTGGTTGCCAGAGAGATGAACAAAGCCTCTATTCAACACCCATTCATGATAAATTAAGTATAGAAAGAATGTACCTCAAAAAAATAAAGGCTATATATGACAAGCCTACAACTAATATCAGACTAAGGAGTGAAATCTGAAAGCTTTTTCTTTAAGATCAGGGGAAAAAAAACAAGAATGATCACTCTTGCTACTTTTATTCATCACATTATTGGATGTCCTAGCCAGAGCAATTAGGCAAGCAAAATTAATAAAAGGCATCTAAATCGCAAAGAAGATTTTGTCTGTTTGCAGATGACATCATATTATATACAAAATACCCTTAAAAGTCCATCAAAAAAACTGTTAGTAGTAATAAACAATATCAGTAAAGTTTTATGACATAAAAACAATATATAAAAATCTGTTGCTTTTCCATATCTTAATAGTCAACTATCAAAAGGAAAAATTAACAATCCTGTTTACAATTATACCAAAAAGAATAAAATACCTAGGAATAAATTTAACCAAAGAAATGAAAGACCCGTACACTGAAAACTATGACACCAATGAATAAAATTTAAGAAGACACAAATAAATGAAAAAAAGAATTTTTTGCTTATGGATTGGAAAAACTAATATTGTTAAAATGTCCATATTACCCAAAGCAATCTACAGATTCAATGCAATCTGTATCAAAATTCTAATGACATTTTCACAGAAAATGGACAAATCATCCTAAAATGTGCTTGGAACCATAAAAGACCTCAAATGGCCAAAGCAATCTTGATAAAGAACAAAGCTGGAGGCATCATGCTTCCTGATTTCAATTCTATCACAAAGCTGTAGTAATCAAAACAGTATGATATCAACATAAAAGCATAGATATAGAGCAATGGAACAGAATAGAGAGCCCAGAAATGCGTACTTCGTCAATTAACTTATGACAGAGGAGTCATGAATATACAATGGGGTAAAGACAGTCTCTTCAGTAAATGGTTTTGGAAAAACTGGACAGCCACATGCAAAGGAATGAAACTGGACCACTATCTTACACTATACACAAAAATTAACTAAAAATGAGTTAAAGACTTAAACATAAGACCTGAATCCACAAAAATCCTAGAAGAAACTTAGGAGGTAAGTTCCTTGATATGAGTCTCAGCAATAATTTTTTTGGATTTGACACCAAAAATAAAGGTAATAAAAGCAAAAATAAACAAGTGGGACTATATTGAACTAAAAGGCTTCTGCACACCAAAGGAAACTATCAACAAAATGAAAAGGAAATCTATAGAATGTGAGAAAATATTTGCAAATCATATGTCTGACAAGGGGCTAATATCCAAAGTTATAAAGAATTCATACAACTCAGTACAAAAAAAAATCTGATTAAAAAAATGGGCAGACAATCTAAATAGACACTTTTTCAGAGAAGACATATAGATGGCCAACAGATGTAAGACAAGATATTCAATATCACTAATCTTCAAGGAAATATAAACCAAAACCACAATGAAATATCACCTCACGCCTGTTAGAATGACTATTATCAAAAGACATAAAATAACAATTGTTGGTAAGGATGTGGAAGAAATGGAACCCTTATGCATTCTTTGTGGAAATGAAAGTTGGTTTAGCCACTATGGAAAACAGTATGAAGATTCCTAAAATATTAAATACAACTACCATGTGAACTAGCCCTTTCACTTCTGGATATTTATCTGAAGACAACAAAAACACTAATTCAAAAAGATACATGCACCCCTCTGTCACTGCAGCATTATTTACAATAGCCAAGATATAGAAGCAACCTAGGTGTCAGTTGATAGAAGATTGGACAAAGAAGATATATATAAAATGTAATATTATTTAGCAATAAAAAAAGAATGAAATCCTTCATTTCAACAGAAAATTTCTGTTGTCAGAATATAAAAGAAAATAACTTTCATGTATTATTATCTTTTGCTCAAGATTAAGATCGATTTACAACTCTTTAGTTCCCCAGTTGCTACTAATCTGACAACAGCATAGAGGCAAATAAGATCATTTATCCTGTGTTTTTATAGAATTAGTTCCTGTTTCCAAGATGTCCAGCATTTGTGCCAACAGATGTTATCAGTCAACAAAGCGATAATGTTTACAAAATAAATTGAGCAATGAGAAAATCACCAAGCCAGACAGAGACTAAGAATTTAGAAATAACTGTAAATTATTTACAACAAAGCACTACAAACTAAAGAGATTTATTTAATGCATTTATTTATTTTTGAATAATAAAATTTTTAAATTCTATTGAAGTTAATTTAGTTGATAAGTATCAAGTACAAAGACATTAGTGACTAAACCTTAACAATTCATTCAGTATAAAGTTGGAACCAGATGAAATCCCTGATTTCAAATGGTTAGCAGATGGGTAAGGTAATTATTTCAGTCTTTGCTAGGGTAGCAAAGGGTAGTAAATCAGATTTGGAGCCCCAGGACTCCTTTAAAGGGAGGTGATATTGAAGGGATTTAATGGTAGAGTACACATTAATTAGAAAAACAGGTGGTGGGAAGACGTTCCAAGCAGAGGGAAGAGCATAAGGGAAGTCATGAGAGCATGACAGAGTATGACCTAATATCAACAATGTTAGCAGATCTATAGTTTTAAAGATGAGTCAAAAGTGGGAAGTAGGAGCCAGATAATAAAGGCTGAGCTCAGTAGAACCTTTATGTTGATAAGGATGGAATATTTTGGGGGCCATTTCAAAAGAGAAGTGTCACGTTCAGCCTTGTATTTTAGCAGTGTGTAGGTTGGTTTGAGTAATGGGAAAGGGGAGGCATCAAAGTAAAGAAAAAGAGACATTAAAGCTATTACAATAATATAGATTAGAAGTAAATTAGGCTTAAACTAAGATAGTGACAGAAATTTGAGATAGTCAGATCTAAGAGCTATCAAGGAGGTATAATCTACATTACCTGTAATGTGGAGGAGAGTGGGAGGAAGCAATCTAGGATAATTATCAGATTTCTGGATTAGATGATAAGTGAACAGTAATGGTTTCAGAGACCAGGACAGGGAATATAAAAGGAAAATGGGATTGGGATTAGTAGGTGATTTTCAATTTTATGTACACTGAATTTGAGATGACAGAGAGTTATCCAACAGGAGATATTAAGTAGGCAGTTTAACATAAAGATATGACTCAGAAGAGACTACACCAGTTTGTAGTTGTCTGAAAGAAGAGAATAGTCTGTTTGATTTGCTTCTCTGAACCCAGATCCTAGAATAGTGCCTGGAAAATAGTGTTTTTTAGTAAAAAATCGGAGTCATTCACCTATTTGTGATTGTTGATATTATATATCATTGAAAAAGAATTGGTTTTCAGTCAAAACCCATACCAACTGAGACATCTGATAAAGGTAAGAACTCTTCTAGTAACTTAATTCCATCATTTGTAAATAGGAATACAATGATTACTTCACCAAGTTGTGGCACTACTTAATTAAAAAGCATATATGAGAACACTACAAATCCATAAAATGTTATAAAGATGTAAGGTTTGGTAATATTTTTTAATATAGAAATTTAAAATGTCACCATTTATTCTTCAATGTAAAGGCCGCCCAAAAACCCATTCTAATCTAGATTATAAAAATCTAAAGAGCAGGGACCAAAAATCTAGACCACAAAATGAATTAGAAATAGTTCCATTTGCTATTATATACTCCTCATATAAGTTATCCACAGACTCTCTCCATTTTCAATATATCTTTGGTATCAGGATACCTCACACAAGTGAAATTGATCCTGTATTTGTTCTTTTCTGACTAGCTTATTTCATTTAGCGTTATGCTTTCAAGGTTTATCTATGTTATAACATATATCAGAATTACCTTCCTTTTAAGGTGGAATACTATTCCATCATATGTATTTTATTACAATTTAGTTACCCATTCATCTGTAGATGAACATTTGGATTTCTTCCACATTTTGGCTATTGAGAATAATGCTGCTATGAACATAGGTATATAAACACCTCTTCGAGTCCCTGCTTTCAATTCCTTTGGGCATATACCCAGAAGTGGAATTGCTAGATCATACATCATTTGTTGAAAAGACTGTCCTTTCCCATCGAACAGTTGGCACCCTTAACAAAAAACATTTGACTGTATACATAAAGGTTTATTTGGGGGGCCCCTATTTTATTCCATTGGTCCATATGTCTGCTAGGACCAAAATGTTTTGATTACTATAGATTCGTGGTAATTTCTAAAATCAAAAATTTGAGATTTCCAACTTTGTTTTTTTTTTTCCAATATTGTTTTGGCTATTTTGGGGTCCCTTGAGATTCCATATAAACTTTATGCTGACTTTTTCTATTTCTGAAGAAATCATTAGAATTTTGGTAGGGATTACATTGAATCTGTAGATTTCTTTGGGTAGTATTGACATCTTAACAACATTAAGTCTTCCAATCCACGAACACAGGATGTCTTTTTATTTATTTAATTTCTTCTTTAATTTCTCTAATGATGTCCTATTATTTTTCCAGTTCAGTGTCTTATAATGTTCTTTACTAGATTTTGCATTCTACCTCTGTAGTGTTTTGAGGCCTTTTAAACTACTACTTAGTTTGATCCTATTTGATATAAAATTTCAGAAATTTGAACTCTTCAATGTATAATGTAAGAAGTAATGGGCTGTAGTAGGTCTTGGATAGTCTAGAATAGTTGGTGACATTATGAATTTTACTGCCTAAATTGATAAAATTATGCTTATGCAATGATGAAAAAAATAAATCTAAGACCTCTGAAAAAGGTCTCTCTAGCTCACCCTCAGAATCCTTCCATCCTATCTCTTTTAACAAGGGCTATAACATTCAATAAGGAATATGAGTTGTTATGGAGATGACAGAAAGTATAACTGGGAGGACATGAGATAAGATATAACAATAACTAGAATAGCATATAAATTTTTTTTTAATTTCCTTAGGCTTAAGTTTGGGTATAGCTTGTTTCCATAATACCACTAACCTTCCAAAAGTTTTCAGTAAATTTCTTGAAATTCCAAATGCCTTAATGTTCTCTTTCCTATATCCCCTAAGGAGTCATGAACACAGGGCTGAGTTTCCAGCAACAGATTTTACAAGATATTGGAAACTGACAGCCAGTATATAATAGGCCATGAATGCATGAGAATATCTGGTGCCCTGTGAGATATCTAAGTGACAAACGCCCTGTTTTAAAGGGGACAATCTGAATTTATCTGATTCTTGATCTCCAGAACTGAAATTTGAAATTACAGAAATATTCCAGCAATTAGGAGCAGTAACTAAAACAGAGAAGCTACAATGAAAGGGGGTTTGAGCAAAAAAAAATTAAAATTAAGTTGGGTTACACAGTAAGAGAAACTAGTAATAATCAGAGCTGTTAGATAGATGAGAAGATACAGAATAGAAACAGTGGGAAAGCCAATTAACAGAAAAAAGAGAAGCAAGAAGATACACAGAAAATGCAGAGACCATCATAGTAGCTGAGCACATTAATGGTAGTGTCCAAGTGACTGTCCTAGATTTTTCTACTGCTTGAGTCTGTAAAACCCACAGAATCCAAGTCGGCCTCACCTGGCCCTGCTGTACTACGGTATCTTCTTTTCCTAGAGGGCTACCTATATAACTAAGAACCCCATTTTTTCTCATTCCAAAATAACCCCTCTTGTACTTGAGATAACTTAAATGATTTCTTATTCCTTTCAACCAAAATATCTTAAACTAAATATACATATTTTTGAAAGGTGAAAAAGCAAATCAGGAAGGAAATATTAAATAAAGTAAGAAGATAGAAGATGAAAACACTAGTGGTTCGGAATTCCTTGCCCTTTTCTCTTCTCTCTCTGTACCTGTGTGATTACCTTCTCTAAAAGTTCATCTCCAATATCCATGTTACTGACCTTATGGTGCCTCCTCAGAGCTCTATTCTGTGTTCCAGATTCTATAGCTAATTAATTGCCTGCTGGACAACTCCATCTAGATATCCTCCAAATGCCTTGAACTCAACCTTTCCAAAATTTCCAAAGTCAGCTTTCCCTCCAGTATTTCCTATGTCAATTAATGATGCTTCCATTCATTGAGCTTCCCAAACTAGGGAGTGGGTAGCGAAAAGGTTGGTATTAGCCTTGACACAGTCTTCCTATTCTTCCATATCCAATCAATCATAAAGTCCTATGATTCTATTTTATTGATATCTTTAAAATAAGTGCAATTTTTTACATTTTAAATGCCATTCCATCATTTTCTCCTACTAAAACATTGTAATAACCTCTAATTGGTCCCCTCTGCTTCCAGACTAGCCCAGATCCTATCCATTCCCCATGCTATCATCAAAGGAATCACTCAAAAGCAGATCCAGTCAACTCACTCAACAACCTAAAATGGCTCTTGAAAAACTTCTGACTGAAGTTAAATCTCCTTATAGAAGGATCCATCATGAAAGGCCCCTCTCTGTCTCTCTAGCTCACCCTCTGACTATTCCCACTATTCCCGTCATCCCACAGCCTCGCTGATTCATCCATACTCTAATACTTAACATTTTCTAGTATTGGCTTTGCTCTCTCTCTCAGCTCTTGCCCTTTGGACATTATTTTCTATCTAAAACATTCATCTCTGTCTCCTCTCTTAACAAATAACTCCTACTTATCTTTCAGGGCTCAAGACTACAGCTACACTGGGAACCCCTCCTATGGGCTCCATTAGTGTTTTCTCGGGTTATTTATTTGTTATCCAGCAGTGAAGTGTAAGCCCCTAGAGCATTGGTTGTCTTTGCCATTTTATTCCCAGGCTTAGCTCAGTACCTGGCACATAGTAGGAATGCGATATACATTTGCCAAATGAATTCAGTATTTCTTTTACTAGAAGTCAGATTTTCAGGTTGAGGTTTAAAAGAAAATCCAATTATAGCAGCTTACAAAGGAATGGAAATGTAGGAGTGGCACAATTATAAAATGAAGTAGAATTGAAGATGAAATCATTAAACAAAGCAAGGTATCCCTTTGTTTGACTACATGATGCCCTGCCATCCTCCCCCGGATCCAGTCTGGATTATGTTTCTCCCCAAACCCCTCACCCTTCTCACAACCCTAACTATATTGTCATCATGTCTCCGAGTGGTTTACCCACTACTCTGTGAGACAGTGACCACATCTTGTTTATCCTTTTGTCTCCAGGTCTTTATAAATGTTGAATGAATGAATGAGACAAGGTCACAAATCTTTTGCACTAAATGACATAACATCAAAATATATAAAGCAAAAACTTATAAATGAAAGCAGAAAGGACAGTTATGCAATCATGAGATATTTTAGCATAACCACTATCAATCTATGACAAATTAATTCAATAAAAAATAAATAAGGGCATAAAAGAATTGAACTATATAACAAGATTACATTAATATATGCTGAACTTGTTACCGTAGAAATAGAAAATGCTTCTATAAATCAAACATTTACAAAAATGAATCATGACTAGGCCACAAAGAAAACAACTTATCCCGCACAGTACAAATGATACAGAATAAGTTCTGGAAGGAAATCCAAAAACAAAAAATAAGGAAAATAGAAATAACAGAAATTTAAAAAATATCCAATCATGTGGAATATAAATTATATTTTCCTAAATGATTAAAACATTCTGCTAAAAGGAACATTTAAATTTAAAGACAATGGAAGTCAAATAAAAGCAAGTGAATAAATATGAGTAAATAAAATTTTAAAGCTAAACAAATCAAAAAATACAGCAAACAAAATTAAAAAGCAAGCAATAAGCTCTGAAAAATATTTGCCAAAAACATAAAAATTAATATCCTTAAAATCAAAGATCTTACATATTGGTGAAAGAAATACCAATACTACAATTTTAATGGTAAAAGATATCAATATGCAATTCGATAATAATTAAATTGAAAAAAGTTATTAAATACTTAAATAGACTAACCTCACTAAAAAAGAACTGCAATTTAAAACAAAATGTCATTTTTGCCTATCAAATTAGCAAAATATTTCAATTTTTATTGTTTTGTTTTTTAAATGCTTGTTTCACACAATGATAAGATATAGTGAAAAACATACTCTAAACACTCTGTTTAAGGCAATGTCCATTTGTTCAGTATTTGTGGAGAACAACTTCGAAATCTTCAATGATGGCCTTATAAAGGATGGCATTATTCAAAGCAATAATTCCCTTTCCAGAAATCTAGCTCAAGATATTTAGCTAATAGTTTCCTCAGATTTATGCATAAAAATAATTCATAGCATTATTTATAAAAACGAATCAGAATAGGGAAATGGGAAACTATGATGCATATGTATAATATCATATTCTGAACCCATCACAATAATGCTTATAAAGTTTTTAATGACATTAAAATATTTATAATCATTTCAGTAAGAGTGCTATAAAACAAACCACCCCAAAAATTAATGCCTTAAAACAATTTATATTTCTCACAGTTCTGTGAGTTAATTGTGGCCAGGATCCTGGGACAGCTGGAAGTGCCAAAGTGGCCACCCTCATATTCCTAGACCTTGGTTCTCTTCCTATGAGTTGCTCCACAGGTTTCTTAGACTTCTTCAGAGAACTGGAACTGGAATCCAAGAAGAAATGTTCCAAGTAGCAAAAGTGGAAGCTATGGATCTCTTATGGCCTAGCCCTAGAAGTTATATAGCAGCACTTCTGCTGCATCTAATTGGTCAAAACAAGTCCCAGAGCCAATCCCCAATTCAAAGGAAGGGAAGAGAAATTGTATCTCTCAGTGGGAGGAGCAGAAAAGAATATGTGAGCATTTTAATCCACCACAGTAATATGACATTAAATGAACAAAAAAGGATTAAAAATAATATATACCAATATGAACTCAACTCTGATATGTAGTATTCATACATATTTATATATGTTCTATGAATAAGAAAGCATATTATACATAGATTTATATTTTACTTATGATAAAAAAAAGACCAGAGGATAAAATATTACAAAGATCATCTCTAGCTAGCAGAAGGAGTGTATTTATAATGTTCTTAAATTCTAGTCTTTGCAAAGGAATCGAAATGTCTTACTTTTTCAACTGGAATGCAAATGTAATTTTAAAAATATTTTCTTCCTACAAAGCAACATTTAAAGCCATTTCCTAAAAAAAAAAAAAAAAGAAAAGAAAAGAAAAAGAAAAAGAAAGAAAAGAAAAGAAAAAACTAGAAAGCACTAGAGAAAATTGAATCAGAAATAAAGAAAAACTAACATCAAATTGAAAAGCCAAAAAAAAGTAAGACCTGTATAATTCTTTTCTTGACTGTACAGAATATTGAGACAATTGAATCATCAAACATTTCATAGTAGGTTTATGACCATGCTGAACAAATATTTAACTGATTTTTATCTTTCATTATACTTGCATTATATAGTGAATATTTTTGTGCCTCCTAGAAGAAAAAAACAAAGCAAACTTTTCTTGTTTTCTCCACATAGATCTGAGCCAAGATAAAATAGGTGCAGCAGAAGCCTTGAGGTAGAGACTAATAAAAATTGAAAAAATTTAGCGATGTACTATAACAAAATCTAAAAATAAAATAGACGTTATCAAAAAATAAAATTTCACTATTATTTCTCCTGATTCTATGATTTTACAAAGTTAAAACATGAGATGTTTTGTTTTCTTTTTAACAAAGTCACCACGCTATTTCAATACAGCATTATGAGGGAAAAAAGCATGTATTCCTCTTATACAACCCTTTAGATAGATGTTATTTTCAAGGACCCAGAGATGCTATGCTATTTAATAGCTTCACTAGCTTTTCCAGAATTGTCAGGAGAGCCCAGTTTTCATCTTTGCACCCTGAAAGCTGGAAGGTCTAGAAATATTCATGGCCCACACCAAAATGTATGGATTTGAGGAAATAATTCTTTCCACCTCCAGAAAGCAATCTGTGCTCCCACACAATTTAAAAGGAGAAATACTGGAAAAGCATTAACGCCCCACCCCCCAAAAAAGTATGTGTTTCTGCTGTTGTGCTGTTTACAGATGTGCATCTACTGAACTTTAAAATATCACCCCTTCTCAGTTGCTTATGGACATACATCAGGTGAAGCCTCTTTGCCGAAACCTGAGGATTCTAACCCCAGGCATTGAGTAATCCTCACCTCCATCTTATAAATGAATTCTTAGCATCTTTCTCAAAACACTTGTTGTATATGCTACGATAATCCCTCTGGGCACCAACCAGTAATGATGCATACCATGCAGAAAATATATGTGACATATGAGATTATTTTGAAATCATGAAACATAAAGCTCTTTCCTAGGGTCATCTGTTCAGCAGAAAAAATCCTATCAAAGCTTTGGTAATACATATTTTAGCCTCAGTTAAGCTGTTTCAAACTCTGTTACATAATTTCTGTACACTAAGAGGCATTTCAGCCTCTTTAAACACTAATGAGATCCCCAGAGATTATCCTAAAAGACCTCTAATCCTTCCCTACTGTTTCATTACTGGTTCATACATAATTCTTTTCCTTTCATTAAGCTTCAAAATTTTTTTTAATAATTATTTTAGTTGTCAATGGATTCTGAATGGTTTGTAGTAGAAGACAAAACCACAGCTTAATTTGGTTTTGTTTGTTTGTTTGTTCATCTTAGGGATTTATTTTAGACCTTTGAGATGCTTTCAGTTTTCATGACTGATCAATCTCATTCAAATTCAAATTTTTATTGACTTGCTACATTTTGGTAAGAGAAATTTAGTGTGCATTGGATACCATTTTGTTTAACGACTAGGTCTTTCTATACCTAAAAGTAAAAATGAAAATTAAAACTTTATGACACATTCAAATAAATTCATTTTTACAGACATACCTCAGAGATATTGCAGGTTCAGTTAGAGACCAACCACCACAATAAAGCAAATATCATAATAAAGAAAGTCACATGAATTTCTTGGTTTTCCAGTACATATAAAAGTTATGTTTACACTATGCTATAGTCTACTAAGTGTGTCTAAAAAAAAAATTAGTATACATACCTTCATTAAAAAAAAAAAACTTTATTGCTAAAAAAAAATGCTAACTATCATCTAAGCTTTCAGCAATCAATAATCTTTTGGCTGCTGTTGAGTCTTTCCTGGATGTTGTTGGCTGCTGAGTGATCAAGGTGGTGGTTGCTGCAGGTTGGGGGATGATGGCAATTTCTTAAAATGAGATAACAATAATGTTCACCACATCAATTGATTCTTCATTTCACTTGACCACTTAGAGGCCATTGTAGGGTTATTAAGTGGTCTAATTTTGATATTGTTGGGTCTCAGGGAATAAAGAGGTCCATGAAGGGGTGGGGAGAGTGACCGATAGGTGGAGCAATTAGAATACATACATTTATTGATTAAATTTGTTGTCTTATATGAGCACAGTTCATGGAGCCTCGAAACAATTGTAATAGTAACATTAAAGATCACTGATGACAGACCACCATAAAAAATATAATAATGATGAAAACACTTGAGATAGTGCAAGAATTAACAAAATGTGACAGAGACACCAAGTGAGAAAATGCCATTGGAATAATGCTGCCAATAGACCTGCTCAATACAGGGTTGCCACAAACTATCAATTTGTAAAAGCATAATATCTGCAATATGCGATAAAGTGAAACAAAATAAAACAAGATATACCTGTAAATACTCCTCAAGGTTCTATATGGCAGCAAGATTTTTTTCACAGTCCTATTCCACATTTCTGACCTGATCCACATTTTCCCCCATATATCCTGTATATTAAAAAACAGAAAAATAAATAAATTAAAAATAGAAAATAAAGGGGAATGAAAACCTACTAAAGCAACAGGATTTAAGCAAACCAAAAGGAGGTGGCTTTGCAATATGACAAGGAACCTGGGTTCACTGGAAAATAAGGCTGAATATCAAACAAGCTTCTGAAAATTTAACCTAATGATACTCAGCTAAAAGTTAGGTCTTGCTCAGTCTCACTTTCCTCCCTCCTTCCTCCTTTTTTTCTATCAAAAATACACAAATAATCTTCCTTGTCCAACGTTTCAAATTTAGCTAACCAAAAACTTCAACTAATAAATTTACCCCATTCCCCAATCAAAAGAATAAAGTAGTTCCTGTTTTCAACACTTGAAGTGGGAGCTTTCTTTTTATATAAGCTTCTTAATAGCTAGAGCTTTCGTTGTTAAAAAAAAAAAAAAGTATCATTTTCCATAAATTAAGAACATGCTCAAAATGAGTTCACTTTAGTGTTACAGATAATGAGAAGAATAAAAGAATTCCCATTTTTTATAATAATTTCATTGTCTGTCATACAATCTTTAGACTTCTTTTGTGTATATATATATATATATATATATATATATATATATATATATACACACACACACACACACACTTATTTCCACAAAAAGCATAGATCCTTACCTTCGGACAGCAAAATATAAAGTTGCATTTAGAAGATAACATTTCTGGATGTTCTTCCTCAGCAAAATGCTTTTATGTTTGACTAACAGCATAGTACTAACTTTAAGCATATGTAAATATCTCTTACCTTAAAGTGCTAGAGTTTTACAAGATTAAAAAAGGAAATAGGCATTTTAAAACTTATCTACATGATTTCCCCTGGTTTCTTATGTAAGCTATACCAGAGTTTAAATTGTTAGCCAAAATCACTCCGTAAAAAGTTACGTATTATCATTGCAAACTTAACTAAAGAAAGTGTTTCTTCATAGGGGAACTCAGACGAGTGTGTAAACATTAGGTTTATCTTTTAATTTTCCAACTCCTTTCTGAGGCAGAGGCTATATTTACACTAGGAAGAATTTTATTCCAGGCTGTTAAAAACAAATATATTTTTTTTCCTATTTCAGTGTTTCCCTATAGAAGAAAATTCAAAGTATTTAATCCCGCCATGACCCAAGATAAGAGTTCTCATTACTTTCATGCTGAAAGGTTTTATGATATATACTTCGTCAAATCAAAGGATAAAATGTCCTGCTATAAGATCTCTAATTATCTAAAAAAGAAAATAAAACTAACAAAAACCCTCCTGAAGTAACTGAGCCTTGAATTAAAGTTTAGCAAAAGTTATATAAAATCATTGTTTTGTTTGTATTCGTTTTTATCAGTTATATTCCATTTTAGCATTAGTTTATTTGGAATAAAATGGTCCAATTTTTTTTGGAGGGACATTATGAAATTATGAAAAAGCATCTACCCATACTTTTATCTTTAATATTTTATAATGTTTTATAATTTAAAAACTATTTAAATATTAAGCAACTTGACTCTTCAAGCAGGAATTGTCATATATTTTTATATCTATATGTCATTACTTAGGAACCTCATAATTTACCTTTTGCTAGGTAGGAAAATATCAAGCAGCTTGAAAAACAGAAGAAAACTTTTCTTTTTTCACAAGAGTTGGTGTCAGTCAATTACCCTAAACTGTCCTCTTCCACTGGTTATCACTGGAAAGCCTGGTTAATACTCTACCACTATCTCTTTCAGCTGCAGGATTTGGAGTTAATTATGTATGACAATTTATGTGCTAATTTCAAAGTATGTTATAATATTAAATGTTATCTAAATGCCACTTAGAAGGTATTATATTTAGGGCATAAACTTCATAATCCCTCTCTGCCAGATTATTGTCATTTTCTTTTTAGCAATGAATTAGATGTCCTTATTTCTTATTCTCCAGTAACTCAATGAACACTTAAATAACGTATTTGCATTATCAACAATACTTGTGACTATGTTCCTTAGGAGGTGCTCTTCAAGCTACTTATATATGCATTCAGGTATATCTGTGAGTCTTTGGTTTACGCACATTAAAAAAAAAAAACCTACAAAGCAGGAACAGTGTCTTCAACATCAGTGCTCTACAACTATTTGTGCAGAAGGACTGGTAATTTTCTATTATTATTTCTAATCTGTCATGTGGAGACATGGCTGGTACACAGTCACACATGCAGGTTTACTAATACACAAACTGATCTATACCCATTTGATAAGACAGCCCTAATCTAAGTTTGAATGTCAAGTTGCTGCAAATTTTCTAAGTACTTATTCTTTATTTCTGTACTTATCTTCCTTCAGGCCAATAACAAACTGTTCATGGACATTGAGTATCTCTGATCTACATTTTCCATATAGATTCATGACCTTCAGTACAAAATTGTGACCACGGGAGAAGCCGCTGCCTAACAGAATGACTCTTCAGAAAGAAGCTCCCAGCCTCATCAACTACATACCTTCTTCAATCACTGAGCCTTCCTGTTCATTTCCTTGCTGTTAACAACTACTTTACTTCCTTTTATATATAGCGTATGTCCAAGGATGAGCATTTCTAATGTAGCCTTCTTTATAATTGAATGACAGCTCATTTAAATGAGATGTCGTCTCCAACTCAAAATTAGAAGCTATATAACATCAACATGCTAAAAGTGTCTTAGAGAACAGATGCAACTTACATCAATGGTAACAACTTAAGTGAACAACTTAAATCAAGACAGTTTATAATACAGAAGTCAAAAATATAATAAAATATTTATGAAATATATGGACCTAAACCTTTGCTCCCTTATAAAACAGTACAAAAGGTATAACATAAGCATTTTTTAAAATTTTTAAAAATAATCAGTTAAAGAATATAAGTAACGGTGGACAACTTTTAAAACAGCACTATTTTCGTTGTCACTAACTTGAGAGAGATAAAGAAAAATGTTGGGGGAATGTGCTACTGCTTTCCTAAAATCCTCTTCATGGTCTAAGAAGGCTACTGAAGGTCCTAGGTGGTAACCTTGGATAGTAGTGGCAAGAACACTATTACTCTTTCCACATATCTCTTCTTAGAAATGAATTTTCTGAAATTCACTTGAATTTTAGACTGAGATTAACCTAATTCTTTCTCTGTTTCATAAAGAATTGAGCCAGAAAGATGTCCTAAGATCTTGCATCCCAACAAGTATATACCTGATGAAAATTATATATTAATTTATCATTATTATAAATTGCAAAGAGAGCTTCTCAGTATCCACTCTAATGATAAAGGAAGAATAACAAATACAACCGAATAAAGAAAAGTAGCTTTTATGGGAGACATTGCAATGAATGGATTTGATATTTTTTTTCACCAGAGAGTATTCTCTAATATTATCCTCCAAGATCTGATCTGTAGGAGGATACAAATCAGAGAATTATTCAGGCTCACAGATCATCTCTCCTATTTTGAATGCTGAGTGTTTTGAGTACAATAAAACAAAGTTGCTTTGGATTTGGAGACTATTTTTTCTCATTTCTATTTAATTCATTCCTTTCCTAAATATCACTGACTCATTTATTGGAACTTGTTACTTGTTATCATTTTTACTTTTTTTAATCTCCTTACTATGGAAATAAAATATACATGTAGGAACCCTGGGCTGAATTTACATCAAGCTTCACTGGTTGTAATATTACAAAATAAATCCTGATATACAGACTTGAAACTATAGACAGTTCTATGAAGTTGAGTTTCCAATTTATCTCTTTCCTAGAACCAGCCCTTAAGCACCCATCTCTCCTTTTCTTTTATTTATACAGACTTTCCATCCTCTTTGCTATACTCAAAACATAGATATCAGAGCCAAAATGCAATTCAGGGTATATGAACCTATGCCTTGCCTTCGGAAAACAAATATCTATTATCAAAAACCACTGGCTCAATGTTCACCTCTGAGGAGACTTAGAGACAAAGAAACTATACTTCTTTCTATTACTAATAGGGAGAGATATTTACCTAAATATGCATATATTTCTCATTATACTTCTACTTTTCTAATAAAATATTTACTTAAATTCCCTTTTAAAAATCCATCTATAGTCATTTCTTCCATTTACAACTCAGACTTTCATTCTTTCCCCCAAGTCTATATTTTTTTCTTTTGTATGTATTATCTCTGAAATATCATATTTGAAGGTATATGCTCTTCTGTTAATTTTTAAATTTCTTTTATAACATGTATTAACATAAAATTATTTTTTTCCTTTCTAAAAAGTTTCTAACCATTTTAGCTACTATTTCCCAGAGGACAACTGGGATTTGACAACAGAGATCTTTTCTGGACCCACATGTTGCTTTAAGCCAAATGCATTCTGAATGATTTGTCAGACAAGTTCGTAGGTAAGCTCTCTCTGAATAGTGTCAACAAAACCAACTCATTAGGCCACATGTTCACAGCTGCATCTGCCCTGTGACATACAACTGTACCTGTCCATCCTAGATAACTCATCAGAAGAAAGAAGGGCAGCATTTCTTTCACATTGCCATTAAAATGGGGTGTGAGGGGGTTGTCATTGTGAGGTGTAACAGGTGGAAATTTAATGGGCTATTATTCGTGGATACTATAGAAAGGTGTCTGCTAGAAATGCCCAAACCCTGCATGTCATTCACCATTCCTCCCTGCAGAGTTCTCTAGAGAGACATACAAGAGGAACATTAGTAAAGAAACTAAAGTATCCCTTGATTATTAATGAAGACAGGGCAAGAATCTCTGATAAGTGGTTGCAGTATATACCTTTGTATCTAAGTAGGACCATCTATTTTCCTTCAGTTCAAATCAGAATTTGTGGATCTTTCACCTTCTAGCCTGTGGGAAATCAAGGCAATGACCCAAACTCTCTACTATATATGGAAATAGAAAAGAAAAAAAAAGACAAGATAACTGGCCCTCATGCAGGACCCTGACTCAACCTAGCAACTCTGCCTCCTAGAGTAAAAGAGAAAAAGAACATATGTGGTGCATACTCTGTTAACACCAGTTACCCCGGCCACCTGCAAACAGCCAAATCAATCCAACTGAACTTTAATCAGTCAAAATGTCCTTCTCTTGTTTTGGGAAAGGAAAATGATAAGAGATAAAGGAAAACACTAGTGAAAGCCTAGTTAAAGCATTCTGTCCCCTACAGGCCTATGTGGTGGATTAAGTAATGTCACCCAAAAAATTCCTGGTTCACCCAGAACCTCAGAATGTAACTTTATGTGGAATAAATGTCTTTGCAGATGTAATTAAGTTAAGGATCTCAAGATGAGATCATCTTGGATTTAGGTGAGTCCTAAATCCAGTGACATGTTCATATAAGAGAAAGGTGAAGGAGATTTGAGATACATAGACACAAGGGAGAAAACAAAGAAGAAGCTGATATAAAGATGGAGGTAAAGATAAGAGTGATGTGTCTATAGGCCAAAGAATGCCAAGGATTGCCAGCAATCACCAGAAGCTGGGAGAGAGGCATGGAATGGATTCTCCCTCAGAGCTTCCGGAAAAAAGCAATTGTGTGATTTTGGTCTTCTGGCCTACTGAACTGTGAGAAAATACATTTCTGTTGCTTTAAGCCACCCAGATTATAGTAATTTGTTACAGCAGCCCAAGGAAACTAATATACTTATTAACACCCCTCTACTATATGATCATAAAAAATGTGTCCAGTTGGTCACAAGGTAAATTAGAAAAGAAAATATAAAAAAGGGTATAAATCATTCATCACAACCAATAAATTATATTTAGAATTTGTACCCTATTGGTGGAGGAGCAATAAAATTATTGTTGGATGTGTAATGGCTTAATACAGAAACCTGGGTTTGAATCCTAGCTTCACCACTTACTTGCTATATGTATTTATCCTGTGCCTCAGTTTCTTCATTTGTCAAATGAAGGCAATAGAATAATAGTATATACCTCAAGTGATTATTATATGAATTAAATGAGATACTATCCTAGCATATGCCTGGAACCTAGTAAATGCTTTAAAAATGTTTATTATCTCTTAATGATATGCTTTTAACCATTAATACATTAAGAAACAAAATGAGCATTAAAAAATCTATTCCAACATTTCTAAAGAGGAATGTCACAATATTAAGTAAGGATAAGGTATAAGTGGAATCTGAATAGGGCCACTGGAGAAAGAAAAGCCATATTTAGTAGCAATAAGCTGTTAGCAAATTATGAGATGATGAGACTTATCCAGCCAGATACAAAGAAGTACTTTCCTCATGTGAAATGATTTTCTTTTCCAGATTTTTAAGGCAGTTTTTCATTCATGCACACATACAAATAATGTGTTCTGAAACAATGCAAAAAATTTACTACTGAAATTTTAGAGGTCTGTAATAATTTTGCTTAATGATAAACACTTAAAAATTGATTCAGTTGATGGAGTAGCCTTGGCAATAACTTAAGAGTTTAAAAGATAGCATCAAAATTAGATTTTTCAAGTATTTATCTTGAACTGGTTATAGTAATCACCCTTAAAAATTGGTTTTGTTTTCTACTGTTTAGACTAAAAATTTTCTTCATTAAATCACTCTTAAAATACGCTGATGGTATAAAATGCATATAGAAATGCAGAGAAACTAGAGTATTGAAACAACTTTGAAAAAGAATAACAGAGTTGGAGAACCTACTAGTCCCAAATTAAAGACTTGCTATAAAGCTTCACTCATCATTGTGGTATTGGTGACAAAAATAGAGGAACGAACAAACAAACAAAGACAAACAGAGACTTGTGGACATGGACAACAGCTTAGTAGTTACCAGAGGGAAGAGGGGGAGAAGAGGAGGTGGATAAGAGTAAAGAAGATCAAATATATGATGATGGAAGGAGATTTGACTTTGGGTGGTAAATACACAGTACAATTTACATATGATGTATTATTGAATTGTATACTTAAAACCTACATAATTTTATTAAACAATGTCACCCCAATAAATTTAATTTAAAAAAAAAGACAAACTTTTTTAAAAATTGTGTCAATAAAACTGAATAGACTATTTCCGAAACAGAAATAGACCCACACATATATGTTTGTAATAGCTTATGCTACCCTAACAAATATCACAGACTGGGTGGCTTAAACAACAAACCTTTATTTTCACACAGTTCTGGAAGCTAGAAGCTTAAGATCAAGGTGCCAACAGAGATGGTTTCTGTGAGCCCTCTCTTCCTGACAGGTAGATGTCTGTCTTCCTGCTATGTCCTCACATGGTCCTTTCCTCTGCTGAGGAGAGACAGAGATGAAGAAGGAGAGAGAGAAAGAGAGAGCACATTTTGGTGTCTCTTCCTCTTCTTATAAGTTCATTTAACTTCAGTTACCTCTTTATAGGCTTTATCTCCTAAAATGTCACACTGGGGGTTAGGGCATCAACATATGAATTTGGGGGAATATAATTCATTCAATAACAGTAATAGATTTATTTTTTACAAAGTTATGAAGGAATGTCAGAAGAGAAAAAAGTCTTTTCAATAAATGGTGCTGGAACAATTGGATATCCACAGCCAACATGTTACAAAAACAAACTCAGAAATGAATTAGAGACAAAAACTAACCAAAAAAAATTAATTACAGACCTAAATAGAAGACCTAAAAGCACAGCACTTTCAAAGACACGATTTATAAAGTGAAAAGACAAACAACAGAATGGGAAAAAAATATTTGTAAATTATATATCTGATAGAAGACTTGTATCCAGAATATGTATATTAAAAACTCTCAAAACTGAATAAGAAAATGAACAACCCAATTTTTTTAATAGGCAAGAGATTTGAACAGACACTTTACCAAGGAAATTATGTGATTGTCAACTAAGCACGGGAGAAGATGGTCTATATTGTTAGTCACCAGGGAAAGACAATTTAAGACCACAGTAGGAAAACTTTGCACCTATTAGAATGGCTAAAATTTAAAAACTGACTATACCAACTGTTGAGAATGGAACATAACTCTGTTCTATTATTGTCTACCCAGCATCTGGTACAGTGTCTGACATCTACATATACCTACCTACATACATAACTCCTCTTAAAGTGAACTGGTAAGATAAGAAGAGAAAATCACAACAAAGGAGGAATTGTCATCAGTGTCAAATGCTGCATGGATGTAAGGTAGAATAAAGAGAAGAGCAAAGCTATTTAAAAAATTATCCATTTTTTTTATTTTGTGGATCATACTTTTAGTGTTTTATTTAAGAAACTTTGGTTTACCTAATGTCACAAAAGTTTTCTCCTATGTTTTCACAGATGAGCATGTAATCCAAGCTTGATGAATGAAAGTCATATCTGAACCCTCTTCTGTGATTGATTCACTCTCTTTCACTGAGATTGATAAATTGGTAAAATAAGAACTTACATCTAATAGGGCAACCTTTACTATTGTCCTATTAAAGTGTAGAGTTCTGGCTTGAGAAATATATATATATATTTCTAAACAGATCCCAAGAGAGAAAAAGAGGGAAATCCCTGACCTGATTTGCCTGGAACCAACATTAAGTTCTACACTTTTCAGTTGCATGACCCAATGCCTTCTCTTTATTTATGGAAATTTGAGTTTGTTTCTCTTATTAGTAACCAAAAAGTTCTGAGGAAAAGAGTGACCTTTTCTGGCACAACTTCAATATAAACAAAATGAAATTTCTAATACCTATCCATAAGATTACTGCAAGGAAAGAATGATAATATATGTCAATTGCTTAGCCCCACTCCCAACAAATTTCAATCACTGAATAAATGTAAGTGTAATGGGGCCAGTAACCAGACTGCAGCAGGTTGAAAAGAAAATGGGAGATAAGGATAGGAATGAGTATAGGCAAGTATTTTTGCTATCAAGAGAGGTGAAGAAAGGAGATAAGGCTGATAGAAGGAGATCTGGAATAAGAAGTTTTGAAGTGGAACTTCTCTTCTTGCGGTATTTCATTGTAGACAAAAATTTGGTTTATCATGTTCATGCAATATCGTACATACTAAATTTAATTTTGGTTGTTTGCCTAATACCTTCAGATTCTTAATTATTATTGCTCTGAGGCTCACTGATTTTATAAAATTTTATTACTTTAAGAGAATACATGAGAAAAGTACAATAAAACATTTATGAATTAGACCTTTGGATTGAAGACTTTAATGAAACTTGCTTTAAAATTAGTGAAATATTTTCTAGATGTTGCTGCTATTGATCCACCTTTCTCTGATATTGTTAAGATACAATTATATTAAGATGTTATGTATTATTCCTTGGTGCCCAAAGTGATCATATTAGAGACATATCAAGTTATCATTCTATTGTAATGAATCCAAAGCTCAAAATTAGAGTTTAGATTGATAGATATGATGGTAAACATGTCTCTAAGTTATAAGGATATTATCATCTTGATTCGTACTTCTTTATTATACAATGTTAATTATCAGTGAATCACAAGTTATTTTGTTATTCTTCCTAAAGAGGCATTATTTGAATTTCAATAATGGACTCCAGTATACACAAAGTCTCATTTTGAAATGCAAACTCAGTAATGGGATAGCTTATGACACTATATTAGAAACTCAAAATATGTTGATTTGAACCAAACTAATGTTACACGCTTCTCCAATTACCAATATGAAAATGCCTTATCCTATATATAATTTTATAGTGGGCATTGCTGGAGAAAATGGAGCGTGTCAAAATATGAACCAATTAAGCAGATCTATGATAACTAAATTTTTATTTGTATAACACCAAGAATTATAGCAACATAACTAAAAAGTATTGCCATCTATTTTTCAGCACAATAACAGATAATTTATTCTACTTTCTGTAAACCTCTAGTAAAATTCTCTAAATTGTATTAAAGACAACTAACATTTGTAGCTCTCATTGCTTATACAATCCTTTTACGTAAGTATCTCATTTGATCTCACTCAACTCTGTGAAGTAAATAAGATCTTTCAAAGGTGTGGAAAGCTAAAGTTCAGAGACATTCATTGACATATAAAGTGAAGGGTTACCAAAAAATGGAACGAAAATTCGAACTCATCATTCAACTCAAAATTTTATTTTTTCTAATACACCATATACACATACACATTTGTATATATATATTATATATATATATATACATATATATATATATATAAAATCTCTTCTAACAAGAAACCAAATGAAGTTTTCTCATACATATTTTAAAATAATAAAAATGAGAACACCATAAATTCTTCAGATCAGATCAAGTTTCATATTGATCTTCTGCCTCTTGCAGTCAAAGCTGTGCTTTCACAAAACATCTTTTAAAAAATTCCAAGGGCATTAGTCTGATCCATGGCTGTGGGCATCTTCCAGAACATATCAACCAGAGCATGTCCCTCTTTAACCTCAAAAGTCTGAGAACATGGATTGTGACTGCTTACCTCCTGCTAAGCACCTGAAACCTCCTGGGCTCCAATCTTTTCTGCAACCAGCAGGTTCCTCTGCTTGGATTACTCTTTTAATGATCAGAACCAGATGGTAGACAGTGAGTTTACCAGACAACAGGAGCTTCCTTTTCCATGAAGTCTGATTGAGTTTTCATAAAAGAAACATTATTTCTTTTTCGTACCTTCCTATAAACTTATATTCTTATACGTTCAATCCTAAAGAAATTTCTAAAAATGTTTTTTATTCAAAATGACTTTTATATAGATGTAAATTTGTATGTCATTACATGTGTTCTTACTTTCTCTCAACTAGATTATACAAATTTTAAACTCCAGGGATTGAGACAGGGCTGGTTTCCTCCTTCTCTACCCCCACTAAACTGTTTTATCCTTTATACACACTCCCCTGGTATGTTCTTAGATATTCAGTAAGCACTTGGCTAATTGCACTAGTTACATTGTAGACTGGGGTTAAAAGTAGACCTACACTCAAGGAGCATAAAATCTAAACAGATAGGCTTAGTTTAAAAAAATTACAAAAGAAATTCACTAGGGAATTTCATGACCTGCACAGCTAGGGAGTTAATATACCTGAGAGGAGGCGACGGAAGGATTGAGGAAAACACAGAGACAGGATATAGAAAAGCTGGGGCCAGGTGGGACAGTGCACTTTGCTCAGATACAGTGACCCCAAGGCAAGCTCGTCGCGTTTATTACATACTTTTGAAAGTCGAGGAGAGAGTGGGAGTCTTCTTCTAAGGACTTGAAACTTGCTGGCAGCAATAATTTCCCAAGGCCTGTATGTATCAGTTATCTATGCTAAACTAGAAGCAGCTGTCTGTTAACTGTTTCGCTTCTCTGTCCTTGGCAGAATGCTATACAGGCAAGCATGGCTTTGCCAATGCTTCGACCACAGGATCTGCAACACAGTCAAGTGTGGCTTTGCCAATGCTTCAATCAGGTCCCGCTCATATTTGGCTCTCTACAAGAGAAGATGATTTATAAATGCACTAGGAAATTCATTTAAAAACATTATTAGTAGTATGTCTTCTAGGGAGAAGTATCTATTCAGGTCTCCCTAGAGGACATACAAATGGCCAACAAATATATGAAAAGATGCTCCACATCGCTAGCTATTAGGAAAATGCAAGTCAAAAACACAATGAGATACCATCCCACACCTTTTAGAATAGCTATTATCAATAGGACAAGTAATAACAAGTGTTGGAGAGGATGTGGAGAAAAAGGAACTCTCATACACTGCTACTGGGACTGCAAATTGGTACAGCCACTATGGAAAACAGTATGGTGGTTCCTCAAAAAACTAAGAATTTATCTATCATATGGTCCAGCAATCCCTCTACTGGGTATTTACCTCAAAGACTTGAAAATCCATATCTGAAAAGATATTTGCACACAGATGTTCATAACAGCATTATTCACAGTGGCCAGGACATGGAAGCAACCAAAGTGTCCTATGATAGATGATTAGCTAAAGAAGCTGTGGTACATATATACAATGGAATATTACTTAGTCATAAGAAGAGATGAAATACTGCCATTTGTGACAACATAGATAGACCTCGAGGTAATCATGCTAAGCAAAATAAGCCAAAAAGAAAGAGTTGAAAATCACATGATCTCACTTATATGTGGGATATAAAGCTAAAAGCAACAAAAGAACAGGACAAACAAACAGAGAGAGACACAATGGACTATAGACTAGTGGTTACCAGAGGGTAGGATGGAGGAGAAAAGTAGACAGAGTAAAGAGGGTCAAAATATGATGACAGAAAGAAATCTAACTATGGGAGGTGAACACACAGTGTAAACATATATATGCCTTACTATTAAAGTGTTCAGCTGAAACTTATTGGATTCCATTAACCAATGTCATCATAAAAAATTAATTAAATAAAAAAAGAATTTATAAAAATTGGTTTAAGGAAAAAGACATTATTATTATCTTTAAATAAAGGTTTGAATTACTACTATGAGACTGTAAATAACTTACTTTATCACTATGTATATCTAAGGAAATAAAGAGTATTTGTATAGGTCTAAGATAAGCTACATATTAAAGACAGGAGTTTGGAAGAAAGGGAAAATGAAAAGGAAGCCATGCTAATAAAGGACATTCCAACCTTTAAATGAGTCCTAGGGAAAATCTTAGAGACCCAAATAGGATTGAAGCTCCTTCATAATTAACATGCTCTAGGTTGAACTTTACAAAACTGACATTTTTCGTTTGTCAAAAATGTTCAAATATTGAAAATTTCAGATTGTTTCTCCTCATGAATATACTCATCAAGTATACTCATCATATACTCATAAGTTATTCAATAAGCATGATTAAGTGTCTACCACTGGACAGAGAATACTGATGGAAGAATTCAACAGGTTACTTGATAGGCCATATAAAAAGGTTATCCCAACATTAAACAGAGTTGAGCAGTAAGTTTTTGTAAAGACAATATTTCTAAAGTAAATATAAGAAAATAATAGTCTCTCCTCCCTTCAATCCATTTGTAAATTATATGCTTCTCTAAAAGTAAAAAAAATAAATCACTCCCCAGATAATGACTTGATAGATTTCTTACAGAAAAATTAGACATATAATAATATGAGGTTGTAACTGATTTTTAGGGTCAGAAAAAATAAGCAATTATTAGGTTATCCTTTGAAAAATATCAAATTCTCCATTAAATCTCACTAGGGATAACTCAAAATATTACTTTTTTATTAACTCAATGAGGACAAGAGGTTAAATTATGCTTTCTATTTTTAAATCTCTACCTTTTCTCACAGTGATGTTTGTGTGTGTGTGAATGATTACCTCATTATCCAGCTATATCTTATCCAGTCCAACATACAAATACACACATACACACACATATACACAAATACAAAGACACTTCAGAACAATTTAATTCCTATTATAAATAACTTTCATTGCACCTTGTTTCTATAGCTGAGTAAATAAGATGCATATTTTATTTACTCATTTCTAAATGACTGGACAAATATTTTTTATTATATGGTTCAATTTCACAAGTTTTACCTTTTTAACATTAACCTATAAATTATGGGAAAAATGCTCATATTTTGACCCATTAGCCATTAGGCTTAAACTTAATGTATATACATACCCTTGATATTTTATTATTTAGTTAATAAAATGGATATTACTGCCAGCTCTTCCTCTGCAGATTGTCATACTCCCTTATATTTTCTGTTCATTCAATTTTAAGATTTCTAAACTGGATTTATACAAATTTCTTTTCGAAGATTAATACAAAGAGTCAAGGGAAAGAATTTGCTATTTCTCTCTGTAGTATATATGGTAGGGCGTTCCAATTCATATTTCTTTAAAGATATTTTAAGAAGTTATTGATTTCATCATACTTAATTTTAAGCATAAGAGCACCATTATGGCCTTTGTATGAAATAAATTTCATGCTGTCAAAGTTTATTCTAACCAAATGACAGTTATAGAATTATTTCCTAAAGACAGTATGTTACTAGCTATAAAAAGTCATTGAAATATTTTTAAAACTTTAAAATTTTTTAAGAAATATTACTGTCTTTTAAAAAGATAATATATAAGAAACATCCAGCTATAATGGTGTGAAGAAGTCAGTGAACTCTCTCCACAAAAATAAATAAATAAATAAATAAATAAATAAATAAATAAATAAATAAATATAACTGAAGAAATACAAGTATGCCGGGCTCTGAAAATTAATCAAAACCACATAAAAAAAATGAGAATAATTTATTCTTGAAAAATTGCTCAAACTTTGGTTAAGAACAGCAAGAGTCAGTGGCCTTTTTGCCTAGGGCTGCTTGCATTCACCCATCTCAGCCTTCATCCAGCTCAGTTGGCAAAAGCAGTGGCTTTACAAGTGCAGGGCTGTCTCAAGAAGACAGCAACTTTACCACCAGAGGGAATGTAGCAGCAATTTGCAGGACAGAAGAGTTGGTACAAAATATTCAAAGTGATGAAAAACAAGAACCTACAACCAAGAATACTTTACCCAGTAAAGCTATCAATTAAAATTGAAAGTGAGATAAAGAGTTTCCTAGACAGAAAAAAGATAAAGGAATTCATCACTAACAAGCAACAATTATAAGAAATGTTAAGGGGACCTCTATAAAAAGAATAAGGGGAGAAAAATTCATAAATATGAATAATAAATGGCAAAAACTATGTACCTATCAATAATCACTTTAAATGTAAATGGATTAAATGCTCCAATCAAAAGACATAGGGTAGCCAAATGGATTATAAAAGAAGACCCATACTGTCTAGAAGAGACACACCTCAGATCAAATGACACATATAGACTGAGATATTTCATTCCAGTGGAAATGAAAATAAAACGGGTAGCAATACTTACATCGGATAAAATAGATATTAAAAGAAAGGCTATAATAAGAGACAAAGAAGGGTATTACACAATAATAAAGGGATCAATACAACAAGAGGACATAACCCTAGTAAACATGCACACCCACCTTGGGAGCACCTACGTATATAAAGCAATTATTCACTGAATAAAGGGAGAAATTGATAGTAATACACTTATAGTAGGAGACTGTAATACCCCATTGACACCAAAGGACATATCTTCCAGAGAGAATATCAATAAGGAAACAGCAGCCTTAAATGGCACACTAGACCAGTTGGATTTAGTTATTTTCTAAGCATTTCACCACAAAGCGGCAGAATATACATTCTTCTCAAGTGTGCTTGAATCATTTTCCACATGTTAGGCCACAAAACAGGACTCAATAAATTTAAGAAGACTTGAAATCATATCAAGTATCTTCTCTGACCACAGTGGTGTGAAACTGGAAATCAACTACAAGAAAAAAAAAAGTGTAAAATACACAAACACTTGGAGGCTAAACATGTTACTAAACAATGAATGGCTTAACAAGGAGATCAAGGAAGAAATCAAAAGATACCAAAAGACAAACAAAAAAGAAAACACAAGGACTTAAAATCTATGGGACACAGAGAAAGAAGTCCCAAGGAAAAAATTTGAGAACCATATGATTTCACTCATATGTGGGATATAAAACTGAAAATAAAAAATGAAAAAGACAAACAAACAAAAACTCATACACAGATATTAGTTTAGTGTTCCCCAGAGGGAAAGGGGGTCAAACATATGGTGATGGAAGATTTCATTTTCAGTGGTGCAATATACAGATGATGTATTATAGAACTGGACACTTGAAAGCTATATAATTTTACTAACCAATGTCACCCAAAAAAATTAATTAAAATTTTTTTAAATATTAAAAAATTAAAAATTAAAGAATTAAAATAAGGTAAAATATAAAATAAAATAAAGTATCTTATGACCCAGCAATTCCACTTCTGGATATTGATCTCTAGACAACCAAAACACTAATTCAAAAAGATATATGTACCCCTATGTTCATTGAAGCATTATTTACAATAGCCAAAATATGGAAACAAGCTAAATGTTCATTAATAGATGACTAAGCAAAGAAGTTGTGGTTCACAAACAGAATAGATTATTACTCAGCCTTAAAAAAAATTGAAGTTTTACCATTTTCAACAATGTGTATGAACCTAGAAGGTATTATGTTAAGTGAAGTAAGTCAGACAGAGAAAGACATCTACCATATGATTTCACTTATATGTAGACTCTGTAGAACAAAATAAACAAACAAACAAAATAGGAGCAGACTCCTAGACACAGAGAACAAACTGGTGATTGCCAGATGGGAGGGGGGTTGGGGTAAAAAAAAGGTGAAGGGATTAAGTACAAATTGGTGTTATAAAATAGTCACAGGGGAGAGGAGGAAAAAAATGACATAGATGATAGAGGCCCTGTTCATCCCTCTGGCAACCAAATCAAAGTTGTGACAGAAACAAGGAACAGCAGCAAGGAAAAATCACCTGGGATGAACAAGTCATACAATTAGGAAGAAATCCAAGAAATCACCCTGCAACAGCAAAAGGTAGGATGGGAGCAAGGATGTGGGGCTGTCTGGTCTCAAGCAGCTAAGTGAAATGGAGGCTGTGGCAGTACAGACGCTTCTTAAAGGGGCCATGTCTGCAAGGGGATTTTCATGGTGACAGACCTGCTCACTCCGAGCACCAGTACTGATTCGTCTGCATGCAGAGGGCAACGGGGACTTACAAGGAGACTTTGTCAGAGTGAGAGCTGAGGCAAGATTTGCTTGGTACAGAAGTGCTGGCAGTATCCATTGTTCCCTGTTGAGTCCTGCCCCACTCCCATTGCGAGGACTCAGCAGCTACCATAGCCATAACATCATCAAACTGGATAACAGAGGTCGCTCTGCCCAGAAGATTCCTTGAAACCCTGCCTCCTCCATCTCCCTGCCTCACTCAAGCTACATCCAGGTCTGTCCTCAGCAAATCAGGTGCTCCTTGCTAAGCACGGCATCTGTGGATTGCTTGCTGAATCTTAACGGGTGGCCCCAGAAGGGTAGAGGGTTGACCTGCAGCTGAATTCTTCTCAGAACTGTGCCACTGGACACCTACTTCACAAACCCACACTAATAAGACCAGGAGACTTAGGAGCTTTTCTTAGTACATAGAAACAGACACGGAAAGGCAGCCAAAATGGGAAGACAAGGAAGCAAAAACCATATGAGAGAACAGGACAAAGATCCAGATATAATGGGGTCAAATAATCTAAGAGATGCAGAGTTCAAAACACTGGTTATAAAGATGCTCAATGAACTTTTGGGAAGTAAATTCAGCGAGAACTTTAACAAAGAGATAAAAAAATAGAAATGGAAATGGAAATTATAAAAGGGAACCAGTTTGAAATGAAGAACACATTATCCGAGATGAGAAGTATATTAAATAAAATAAACAAAGGAATAAACAAAGTAAATAAAGAAAAGGATCAAATGTCCTATCTAGACGATGGGAAAGCCAAGGACATGTAATCAGAATGGCAAGAGATAAGATGCCAAGACTATAAAAATAATTTAAGGAACATATGGAACACTAATTAGGTTCCAAATATCTGTCTGATCAGCGTAACTGAAGAAAATCAAAATGTTGAATATCTATTTGAAGAAATAATGATAGAAAACTTTCCTAACCTGGTGAAGAAAATGGACATAAAACCTTAGGAAGCTTAGAGAATTCCAAAAATCAGGGATCCAAAGAGGCCCAGACCAAGACACATCATAATTAAAATGCCAAAGATTAAATCAAAGAAAGAATATTAAAAAGCAGTAAGAGAAAAACAGATAATTACCTATAAGAGAAAACCCATAAGACTGGCAAGTGATTTCTTAAAAGAAACTATGCAGGACAGAAGGGCGTGGCACAAAATATTTGACAGGATAAAGACACAGGATCTACAACCAAGAATAATAGATCCAGCAAAGCTATCATTTAGAATTGAAGGACAGATAAAGAGCTTCCCAGACAAAAATAAGCTAAAGTAATTTATCATCACCAAGCCAGTATTACAAGAAATGTTGGAGGGACTTCTTTAAGAAGAAAAGGCATGTATCAAAACCAAGAATAAAGAATGGTAACAATTATATTCCTATCAATAAGTACCTCAAATGGAAAAGAATTAAGTGTTCCAATCAAAAGATAGAGTGGCTGAAAGGATAAGAAAACAAGACCCCTACATATGAAAAGAAAGAGGATGGAAGAAGATATTGCTCTGATGGACCTAGAAGGTATTTAAGTCAGACAGAAAAAGATAAACATATGATTTCACTTATATGCAAATTTAAGGAATAAAAAGAACAAACCAATCAAAAACAGACTCGCAAATATAGTGGACAATTTGGTGATGGACAGAGAGGAGGGAGGTTTGGGGGTCTGGGATAATAGGGTGAAGGGTTAAAGAAAAACAAATTATTAGCTGATGCATGAACACAGAGATGGGGAGCACATCATAGGGAATGCAGTTAGCATTAATACATTGGTTAGGTGGAGGTTCAGGGGAGGGAGGGAGCAATTGGAGGGACCATTTTACAAACTATATAGATGTCTAACTAATGTACTTATACTTGAAACTAATTAAAATAAAAAATAATTTAAAAAATAGTCACAGGGATGTTAAATACACCATAGGGAATAGTCAATAATATTGCAATAACTATGCATAATGCCAGGTGGGTGCTAGACTAACTGGGGGATCACTGTAAGTTATATAAATGTCTAACCACTATGCTGCACTTCTGTAACTAATATAAACTAATATTGAATGTCAACTCTAATTGAAATATTAAAATTTAAAAAAAGCTTTCATCATAAGAAAAAAATTATAACTTTATAGTGATGAGTGTTAATTTATTGTGGTAAACATTTCACAATATATACATATATCAGATCATTGTTATACACTGAAAAAAACAAGTACATTCATCATAGCATCAGAAAATAAAATATTTAGGAACAATATTAACAGAAGTATAAGTCTGAGCTCCGAAAACTATAATACATTTTATTTTAATTTTAAAATAAATTTTCAAAGTATATAGTACATTGGTTAGACATTTATGTAGTTTATAAAATGACCCCTCTAATTGCTCTTTCTCTGCTCTGGCTCTCCACCTAGCCATCTAGCCATTACATTAACGCTAACTGCATTCCCTATTACAACTTTATAGTGATGTGTTCCCCATCCCCATCACCATCTATCAACTAAAGATCTGTTTCTTTATATTTGTTTAATATTATCACAATTAACATTCTATATTTATTAAAAATGATTATTAACCAGGTATGTACTTTACTAGTTTTTCTAGGTAGGATGTTGGCTATTATATAGTTACACTCATTTTTTCCTTTGCAAGAACTAAACTGATTAATTGTTGTATACAACCACTAAAATGATATATCGTTTCTTTTACTGAAATAAACTATCTGTTTATGAAGTTTTCTATACATTGAAATGAATTGCAATAAAATACTAAGTTGTTTAGTTTAAAAGATGATAAAAAAGATTGAAAACTAAGGAATATCTATGGAAATTATATATGTAAAGCTGCCTCTGTATGGCTAATATTTCACCTTTTATTGAAGGTAGTCAGAATCAAATTAACCTAACTCAGATATGCCTTTGTATCAGACACAACTCCTGATCCTTCTCTCTGCCAAATGCAGAGAAACATCATTTCCTGGTAACTAGAGAATACAAATTCCTAACTCTGATTAAATTGCCTAGCATATACTAGGCATCCAAGAACTTTTTTATGTTTCAAAGTTATTTCTCCTCTAGAATGCAAAAGAGAAATTGCTGTAGTTCAAATGATGACTGCACAGAAATGTAACCTAAGTAGAAAACCTAAGACGCAGTTTTCCAAGCATGTTTAAATTCTCTGAAACAAGCCTTATAGCCAAATGAACACTACTCATGATAAGTTCACAGGAAAAGAGAAAATTGCTGGGATGTTGGCAACGTGGTTTTATTTTAGTTTTCTAGTGCAAGAAAATCCAGATTGGTCAATAATATTTATTATGTGTGTTATAAAGTAATTTGGGTCTATGTTCTGGTAAAGATCATAGTTACTTTACCCCCTAGACAATCCGAGAGATCTGCAGGCTGTGCTTAGTTCACATTACCACAAAGAGAGTTATTTCCTAGAACAGAGATATAAAAGGAAAAGAGGGGTAGAACTAAAATCTGACTTTCACTGGGTCAACTGGATGAAATCATTTATCACTAATTGGAACTTCAAACTGATTGAGAAAGCACTTTTAGTTCATGGTAGAGAATACCTAACTCCTAGAAGATAGCTGATATAATGCACCTTGTCTTTGAATTTACTCTAAAGATCAGAAATAAAAGGTATAAGGTAGTCATAAACAAGTTTCCCTAGACATCTCCATTATATATCCATTGTCCCCTTAAAATATTTTGGAAAAATGACAATGAAACTTGGGGTTATTTTTTTTTTCCCTACTGGTGAATACCAGAGTGAAGCAGAATGTCATCCCAATGACTCTAGGAGAAAAATGCATCCATTATCCACTACTATTTTGCTGCTTTAGGTTCTGTTGTTATTGATTGATTCTATCACCCCTTCTATCTGAAACAGCTCATCACTCTCGACCCAATTAGCAGTGTTAGAGCCATTTTAGGATGCTGCGATTTCGGGGTGTTTGCTAGCAGAGCATAACCTAGCCAACCTGAACTGATACACTCGCTTTTTAAAGAGAGACTGTGTATATATTCTTTTTGCTAGCAACCCTATTCTGAAGGACATACACATAGTAAACTGAGCAACTGCCAAGTCTGTCACATCTTCAAATAAACCCGGGTGATCAATGGAGCAGTAAATGTCACAGTTAAATTACCCTCACTTCAAAACCAACATTATTATCCCCAACTCAGACAGTGAAAGGTTAGATTACTTCTTAGATATTTTCAAAAGCTCAAGGAAGGATTTAAGATATCAATATAGCTTTGCTAATCCCTCAAAGAGTAACCTACATCTACACTATCTGCTTTGTATGCCTTTGTAATAATGCACAATTCAAAATATGATTCACACTGTTCTACTATCCTCCTCCTCAAGGCTCAAACTTCTCTTGAATCAGTGAAAACATTTTCAAAAAGTTTTGATCTTTTATATTTGAAAGGAAACTCCCCCAAAACATGAAACTGTATTTTCTGGGCATTGTGTGGGCTGCTTTGAACATTATATAACAAAAGTTATTCATCATCCTTACACATGCTTCCCTCAAATTAGTATAGAATTGATTGTAATCCAAAGTCCTACAAATGGAGTCAGAGACAAAAATAAAAATAAAAGAATACAAGAAAGAATTATTTCCTCATTTGTGTTAATATAGATAAATCTGTTCAATATGGAATAGGCAATTCTTCACAGCTTTATGCCATTGTATGATTTTAAGAGCATTGTGCATTAGTAATAGAAAAATTCTGTTTTCAACTTACTTTATAATTAAAACTCTCTTTTTACTTCTTTTCAAACCTAAACTTAGGTAGTGAAAGACTTTATGTACTGAAGCTGAATAAAATCCATCACATTGAAGGTCACATTTAGAACTTTGAACCTCCAATTGTTGAATGTTTCTTTTACTCTGCAAATACTGTAATCAGATAGAAGAATCTCAACATTATCATGTGAATGATAATCATTATTCTACTTGGCAAATTACGTAAATTTCTGAATTGGCAAACAAGGTCAACAGCTTTTTTGCACAGTCCAAGAATAAAAATCAAGCCTCAACATTTTGGTACTTCAGAGAGAAAATTCAAAACACATTTTTAAGTTTAGAAAATCATACATTTATAAACTATAAATGTGATTTTGAAATATCTAGTTCTTTCTTCTGTTTTTTCATAAAATCTGGAAAAGTATTTCTAATTCCAGTTGAAAACTATTCTTTATTCCTCTACCATTCACTTAAAAAGAAACGATGACTTAGAACACTGTTTGCTTTTATTTACATAAATAGACAATGGTTCTTAGTAGGTGCTTGTTCTTCTAAAAGTGATACAGTTGGCCATCTATATCTGCAATTTCAACCAACCGTGGATCAAAACTATTTGAAAAAAAAAAATGTTACATTGTTTCTGATGTGTAGTATGTAGTTAGACCTACGCATGGTTGCTTCTGTGCTGACCATATACAGATGTGGTTTGTCATTATTCCCTTAACAATACAGTATAACAACTATTTATATAGTATTTACATTACATTTGGTATTATAAGTAATCTAAAGATTATTTAAAGTATATGGGAGAATGTGTGTAGGCTATATGCAAATACTATGTCATTTTGTATAAGAGACTTGAATATACATGGATTTTGGTATTCAAGAGGGTCTCTGAAACTTATCCCTGTGAGATACTGAGGAGAAATTGCATTTGATTTCATCTATTGTTTTTCTGCTCTGATGTTAATATTTATACCTATCTCATTTCACATTATATTATACGCTTTTCCTACAGTTTAGGAATCTATAGTTATTATTATTACGAGAGTTTGGGGTTTTTTTTATATCACCTTTCATTATAGTCTGCAATTAAGACATTCATTTCTCAGGTTCCTTTTTAGCCTTCCTTAACCAATAACAGCAATAATGTTTGAAATGAAATAATCCTCCTTAATTAATATTATTTGTGATTATCTGGTAAAACTCAGTTTTTACTACACTTTGCAGTAAAGCGTCAAGTTCAGCATATGTTTTTCTATACTGAATTAAACTAGAAAGAATTCACAAATTCACTGGCACCCCATTATTGGACATTACCCATAACAAAACAGAGAGTCTCCATATAACCAAGTCTTCCCTACTCAGTCTTTCCATATTTCCACATGGATGTCTGTTTATAGTCCTGCCTCTTGATTAATTACAATCGCCTAATAAAAATGGCAGTTTACTTTATTTTGCATAGAATCAGAGAGGCCTGGAGAAAACAGTATGATCCACATCTACAGGGGCTCTCAGACAATATCAAATATTGCCAAGTAATGTTATTGCATTAATGCCACAAGAACATACAAATTACTAGTAAAAGCCATTAATATGTAGCAAAAACCTAAATCTAATGTTTATTCATGCTTATGTGTATATGTGTGCCTGTGTGTATGAATGATGTATGCATCTGGTATGTGAATACTCTTGGTGTCACGTGTGTATGTCTGTGTGACATCTGTGTGTGGTATCTTTATATATGTCCATGGTGTCTGTGTGCATATGTGTGTGATGTCTATGAGTGTCTCTGTGTGTGTGTGTGCATGGTATGTGTGTGCATAGTGTCTGTTGTGTGTCTGTGTGTATCTCTGTGTGCATGTGTGATGTCTGTGATGTGTGTGCATGTGTGTTCAGGAGAGACATGCAGTAGGACAAAAAAACAGAAATGAGAGAAAAGGGAAAAAGATGGATGGAAGAAAGCTAAAGATCATTTTCCCTCTTGCCGAGCTGATCTCTCCTACGGGATCAGGGAGTTTTGGAGGCTATAGGTATGGGAAAATAGACATTTTACAACCAGCCCATGTCACCTAAGCAAGTGTTCCAATAATGAAGAAAGCTCTGGAACTCCAATCCAGTGTAGCATTCATATCCCCAGTACAGCTGCACAGTCATAGTTTCTTTTTAGTGGTTTGATTTTTTTAATTTAATTTTATGGTGCTGTGTATATAAGAAGGTATAGATGACAGAAGGATTGAATCTTTAAAAGCTTGAAACCCTACTGAGTATAAACAAAAAAGAATTCTGTCAATGTCTATTATAGTTCTCTTAGACTGAAAAAAAATAAAATCAGCAGTAAGGACATATATTTTAGGAGACAAGAAGCAGGTTTGCTACTGAACTGACTTGAACAATTTTTAAATTAATATTTTATATGACAGGGAAGTGTCTTCCCTTCCCCTCCTCCATCTAAAGATTTTTTTAATAGCTCTCCCTCAAGACACCAGCTGGAAGTGTGACCCAGAGGTACAGGAATTTCCCCCATCCATTATCTATCAAAGCTTTCTCTTATAGCAGTAGCCATAAACTGGCAGATGTGGAACAAAATAAATTCAATTCAGAATTTTTTCCACTAACCTATATATCACTCTATGAAAAATAGTCTGTGTGTCAGTAAATCCAAGCTGGAAAAATGTCCTATTGTTTCTCCAGCCTCCAATTCACAAATCCAAATTAATAATAATAATAATTATTCTTATTCTTATTATTATTATTATTATTATTATTATTATTATTTCACCCACACAGCCCTGCACTGCCCCAGGGACCTGCCCCGAAAGATTTTCAGAGGAGACCATGAGAACGAGTTTCCATCTTTGGGATGAAGTGTACCAAAGCAAATCAAGTGTCTTCGGAATGTTCTACCCTAAGGAGCACACTTCTGTACTCCACAGACTGTTTGCACATTCCCATCATGAGCCAGGCTGCAGGGTGGCTTTGCCACTCTTTTCATACCTACAGTCCTGATATTTCTTTCCCAAAAGCCCAGACTGCATGACTAAAAGTTACTTAGGGCCACTTGATTATTGCCTTGTGGAGACAAAGTATAAAGAGGAAACACAGAGGTGAAAAGCTGCAGAATTCAAAAACATATTTTGTGTCCTCAGCCTTCAAAGTATAACCACCAAGAATGAGGTTGATTTAGGGAAATAATAACAAAAATATTATTGGAAATAAAATTTATTGGTAGACCTCTAGAATTTATTCATCTTGTGTGACTGAAACTTTATACTGTGGAACAACAACTCCCATTTCCTCCTCTTTTCAACCCTATCAACTATGATTCCAAAGTTTCTATGAGTTTGACATTGAACATGGGATTGCATATATCTTTTCAAGATACTGGTTCCAAGTCTTTTGGATATTTACCCAGAAGTGGGATTGTTGGATCATATGATAGTTCTATTTTTAATTTTTTGAGGAACCTCCATACTGTTTTCCATAGCAGCCACACCATTTTGCATTCCTACCAACATTGTATGAGGGTTCTAATTTCTTTACATCCTCACCAATATTTATCAACTTTTGAGTTTTTGATAATAGCCATCCTAACCAATGTGAGGTGGTATCTCACTGTGGTTTTGATTTGCATTTCCTTGATGATTAGTGAGTTTGAACAGCTTTGCACATACCTGTTGACCATTTTAAAGTTTTCTTTGAAGAAATTTCTATTCAAGCCCATTGCGCATTTTTTAATTGGCTTATTTGTTGGGGTTTTCTTATTGAATTTTATGGGTTTCTTATATTTGGAGAATATTAACCCTCTATCATATAGATAGTTTGAAAATATTTTCTCCCATTCTGTAGATTGCCTTTTTATTCAGTGACTATTTTCTTTGTTTACAGAGCTTTTTAGTTTGATGTCACCCCACTTGTTCATTTTTGCTTTTCTTGCTTGTGCTTTTGGTGTCATAGGGTTCTTGCTTTAGGATGAATTTCCTTAAGCTGTATTACTGCCTCAAAGGCTTTCTTTGTTAAAGCTTTTGTTGTATATTGGTAAGTCGCATAAGTTTCTAATTTATACTACCGGAGGCAATGGCAAGTCCTCCCGCTAGCATCAATTATTATTTTTAATGTAATAAGAATATAATAACTTTTCATTTTTATTTCACTTTACATTTCTCTGAACTAGAAAGCATAAGCATTTTCTCTCTAGTCATATTCTCTTATAGTCTCTTCAAGTAATTTGTAAATGGTCTTCTTCTTTGCCAATTTATTTTTAACAGGATTGTTGTGTTTTAATTGATATTTATTTTTTAATATAGTCAAGATATTAGCTTTTTGTAACATATACATGTATATGCCAGTTGTTTTATCTAGTTTTTTATTTGCTTTTATTTTAGGATTTTAATTTTTCTTACATAAACAGTCCTCTTATTTAAGTAAAACCCATTTAATTTTTTGTGTAATTTCTTCTATCAATTTAAGACTAGAAAGTACTTATACATACAGATATAAACTACTTGTGCATGTATTCTAACTTTTTACAGCTTGATAGTTTTTTTAATAATTTTTAATTTTTGAATTACAGTTGGCATACAATATTATATTAGTTTCAGGCATACAACATAGTGCTTAGACATTTATATAACTTACAAAGCGATCACCACAATAAATTCATTACCAATCTGACAACATACATAGTTATTACAATATTATTGACTATATTCCTTAGGCTATACTTTACATTCTCATTACTATTTTATGAATGCCAATTTGTCCTTCTTAATCTCTTCTTTTTCACCCATCTCCCCAGCATTCCTCCCATCTTGCAACCATCAAAATGTTCTGTTTTCTTTGTTTTGTTTTCCAGATTCTACACTCAAATGAAATCACATTGCACTTATCCTCTTCTTTCTGACTCACTCATCTCAACACAATACCATCTAGGTCCTTCCATGTTGTTGCAGATGGCAAGATTTCATTCCTTCTTTATGACTGAGTAATATTCCACTGTATATGTGTATCACCTCTTCTTTATCCATTCTTCCATTGATTGCACATCCAGGTTGCCTCCATATCTTGACTATTATTAACAATGCTGCAATGAACATATGCCTTCTCATGTCCCTTCAAAGTAGTGTTTTGGGTTTCTTCAAATAAATATCCAGAAATGGGATAACTGGGTCCTTCTTTATCTCTTGTTATAACCCTTGTTTTAAAGTCTATTTTGTCTGGCATAAGCATTGCTACCCCATCTTTTTTGTTTCTTTGTTTCCATTTTCATGAATCATCTTTTCTATCTCTTTACTTTCAGTCTTTGTCTTTTGATCTGAAGTGAGTTGTTTGTAGGCAACATATGTAAGGGTCTTATTTTTTATCCATTCAGCCATGGTATGTCTTTTGATTTGAGCATTTAATCCATTTACATTGAAAGTAATTATTGATAGATATGTAGTTATTGCCATTTTATTATTCATATGTTTTATCTTTTTTTTTTAATTCTTAAAGAAGTCCCTCCAACATTACCTGTAATGCTGGCTTGGTGCTGATGAATTCCTTTAGCTTTCCTTGTCTAGGGAGCTCTTTATGTGTCCTTCCATTCTAAATGATAGCTTTGCTGGGTAAAGTCATCTTGGTTGTAGGTCCTTGCTTTTTATCATTTTGAATATTTCATGCCAATCCCTTCTGGCCTGCAAAGTTTCCGTTGAAAATCAGCTGACAGTCTTATGGGAGCTCCCTTGTAGATAACTAATTGGTTTTCTCTTGCTACTTCTAAGATTCTCTTTTTGTCTTTAATCTTTAGCATTTGAATTATAATGTGTCTTGGTGTGGGCCGTTTTGGGTTCATCTTGTCTAGAACTCTATGAGCTTCCTGGTCTTGTATGTCTATTTCCTTCACCACATTAGAGAAGTTTTCCATCATTAATACTTGAAACAGGTTTCAATTCCTTTCTCTCTTTCTCTCCTCCTTCTGGTATCCTTATGATGAGAATATTGGTATGCTTGATATTGTCCCAAAGATTTCTTAAACTTTCCTCATTTTATTTTTTGATTTTTTTTCTGTTTTGATTGGGTGTTTTCTGAAACTTGTCTTCCAAATTGCCAATTTGATCCTCTGCTTCATCTAATCTATTAATTCCTCCTAAGATATTCTTCATTTCAGTCATTGTATTCTTCATTTCTGCCTGCTTCTTTTTTATATTTTCTATCTCTATTTTTTATGTTTTCTATCTCTTTGTTAAAGTTTTCACTTAGTTCATCTAAACTTTCCCTAAGTTCATTGAGTATTCTTATAAGTGGTGTTTTGAACTCTGAATCTGGTAGATGCTTGTCTCCATTTTGCTTAGTTTTTTCTAAAGCTTTGTTCTATTCTTTCATTTGTGACATATTTCTTTGTTTCCCCATCTGAGCTGCCTCCCTATGTTTGTTTCTATTTATTAGGTAGTGCTGCTATGTCTCACACTCATAGTAGAGTGGCCTTATATAATAGGCATCCTGTGGGGACCAGTGGTGTAGTCTCCCCGACCACCTGAGCTGGGTGCTCCAAGTTCGTCCCTTGTATGTGTTGTGTGTGCCTTCCTGTTGTAGTTGAGCCTTGGTTGCTATCTTTACATCAATGGGAGGGATTGACTCATGGGCTAATTGGTTGTGATGACTAGCCAGTGACTACAATGGAGGATCTGTTGCAAAGGGGCTGACCCTACAGAGTAGAAGTCACATTAGCAGGGCTCTGGTGCTTGCCCAGTCTGCCCATTGGATGTGTCATCCTTGGATGTGGCCCTGGATTGTGCTCTGGCTCAGATCAAAGTTGGTCACTGAGCGTGCCATCCTGGGGCCTCCAGAGAGGGGCCCTGACACAGGCCAAGGTCTGCAGCAGTCTGTCCTGCCTGGGGCCACCTGGAATGAGCCACCAATTGATTTACTGATGGCCATGACCCACAGTGGGCTTGGTGGTGCCTCAAAAGACTAAAAGAATTGAGGCCAGCTGCCACTTATGCCTGGCTTGGGTCTATTCAGTAGAGGTATGGGGCACACAGAGGCCAGATACTCCTCATTTAGATTTTGCAAACCTTTAAGAGACTTGAGGAAAGTTTTCAGCATAAACCAAGATAGGTCATTTGTATGGAAATCTACTGGAAGTGGCTTGCGTGGACCCATAAGTTGTTTAAGGCAGAGTCTCAGGAAATCAGCTGGGCAGGGCAACCAGGGTTAGCCAGGTTGATGGAGACTCAAATATGGTGGTCGACTGTGTCTGCATGCTGAGAGGGTGGAGGGCTCAACAAAAGAACAATACCTCTGCCAGCACTTCTGTCTGGGAGAAAGCTGCCCCTCCAGCCTTTGCCTTGAAGCCAGACAACTTAGTTCCTTCTTGTATGTTCTTGGCGCCTTTTGAGCCACTACCTCAGCACTGGAGCTCAAAGCAAGTGAGTTCATCACTAAGTCCACCCATAGACCCCTTAAGAAAAATGTCTGTGACATCAGCGGCCCTCTGTCTCACTCAGCCATAATCTCTGATGGTTTTTATAGCCAGAAGTTGAGGGGACTTCTCTTCTCAGCACTGGAACCCTGGGTTGGGGAGCCCAATGTGCATTCAGGACCCCATGCTCCTCTGGTGGGACTTCCGCAGCTAAGATACCTCTCCTGATTCTTAACTACCACCTGTTCGTTCTGCATCTCTGCCCCTCCCGCCAGTCTCAAGGTGGCCTCTTCTGTATGTCCCCAGTTGGAGGATTTCTGTTCAGCTAGACTTCAGGTGACTTCCTATGCTGTCTGTCCTGGACTTTAGTTGTAATCCTGATGTGGTTGTAAGAGGAAGCAAGCACAGTTTTTACCTACTCCTCCATCTTGACCAGAAGCCCTAATTCATTATTTTATCCTGATTTTTACCATGTGTTGAAAGGGAAAACTTCTGATTACATCAGTTACATAAGGGATTTCATAGTACTGCCAGCTAAAAAAAAGAAAGAAAAGAAAAGAAAAAAAAAGAATTTGAAGAAAACCTTGACAGTTATAACACATAATATAAAGTTCAAACTAGGGCTTTTAATCAGAAGAAAGATTTCCAGAAATCTCCCTTTTGGCAGAGTGGGGAGGAATTTCCAGGGTGGTCTGACAAAGTAGTCAAAATAGAAGATTAATTGAAGAGCACCATCGAAGAATTATTGTTGCAAAATAATTATCCTATGTAAAATAATCAAGACATCTAAAATTTTACCATTAGAGTAACCTAAGGATACTTCTTCTTATACCATCTTTGAAAATGTAAATATTTTCAGGAGAAGTAACACATATAATTAAACTCTCCTTGTGATTTATAAGAGTTTCCTTCTCATGAGAAAAATTGAACATGTGAAAAGCATTAGATTCCTGAAGAAAAGGGAGTTTAAAGGAGTATGAATAATACCAAAACTTCCGTTAAAAGACGATTATTCCTTGGACTGACATTTTACTGATTTTTTTCTAATCCATAATTTTCTTCTCCTCTCATTTTCCATCACCATCATTCTTCCCACATAAACCTGAGCTCTAGACTTATTTTTTCCAGGAACAGGAGGTACAGCTAATATCCAGGCCTCAATTTTCTATAAATTAAATATTTGAACAAAATGATCATTTTGAAGTTTTACAATTTGTAAGTGTTGAGATTTTAATGGTGTTTTTGAGGGGTAAAGGTAAAATGTACTACCAACTGTATTGATTACTGAAAGGCAATATGAAATTTTAATACTTTCTTTTTAGGACAAAGAAAAATAAAAGTGTTTACTGTCTAATCTAAAGTAAAAATGAAACATCCTGAAACCTGACATTTATTTATGGTATATTGAGTTGCTATTTTTGGACCATTGGACTTGAGAAACTAAATAAAATGTACATCACTTTGTTTTAAAAATATTTTTTCAGGCTGGTTATCATATGGCAGGTTGAATACACACAGTTATTTCCTCTCTCTTGTAATTCTCCATTAACAAACTGTAAAGAAGATTTTTTTAAAAAGCATAAATTTATGAGCATAAAGATATCTGGAAAAAAATCATTGTCAGAGGTTGGGGAACAGACAAATGAATAAGTGAAGTTCAGAGGAATTTTAGGGCAGTGAAACTACCCTGTATAATAGTACAATGATGGATACATGTCATTTTTCCAAACCAGAGAATTTACAACACCTAGAGTGAATCCAATATTAACTATGGACTTTGAGTGATAATGATGTGTCAGTGTAGGTTCATCAATTATAATCAGTGTAACTCTCCAATGAGGAATATTTATAATGGGAGAGGCTGTGCATATACAGGGCAATGAGGTATATGAGAAATCTCTATACTTTCCACCTAATTTTTCTATGAACCTAAAACTGCTCTAAAATTGAAGTATATTTTTTTAAATGACAGTAACATTTTGGGAGATGCAAAGCAAAGCATGAATGGATATTTACTTTGCAGAATGGAAAAAGCTGAATCCTAAGTTTTCAATGAAAAAAAAAAAGCAAAAACCTAAATTACAAACTAAAATCTTCAAAGATCTCAGAAATCGGCAGCTCTAGGAAATTCTGGTATTAAAAATAAAGGTATATCTAAAACTAGGAAGAAAGTTAAAAGTTTAAGAAGGCCCAAATGAGCTTCATTACTTTGTTCAGCTGAGTGACTGCCACTCCTTCATCCCACAGAATGAGAAAATAGAGATCCTCTGGACTGGAACACCAAGTACAGTTGAAGTGAGGGGTACTCATAGTGAATGATTGAAGGGATATCATACTGAAAGAAACTGAATGTGGAAACCCTAACTGGCAGGAGACTAGAAGATCCTTATATGCAGAATCTGACCAATGCACAAAAAATAAGCTAAAGATATTGATATTTTGAAACAACAAAATGAAACAATTAAAATAAGCTCAGCCTGATGTGAAATCCATTATCAACATCACCTACACATGCAATCAGCTTCTTAGCGGACCCCACTTAAATATTAATTCAGTCAAGGATCGACAGACTTGGAAGAAAGACTCTTTAGGAAAGAGATAAAACAAAGACAGATAATGTAAGTTGAAGAAAATAGAAACCTCCCTTGTTTCTTTAAGAAAAGGAACATTTTAAATTGTATTATCAATTTAAAAAGAAATAAGACTTTATATCAGTGAAACATAAATATAATACTGCAGAAAGAAACTTTCAGAAAACAGAAATGAGCTTTGAGAATTTTTTAAATGGTTGAAGAAATGAAAAACTCAATCGAATGACTCAATGATAAAGGTGAGGATCTCTCTCAGAAAGTAGAACAAAAGAAGACGAAGTCATAAAAATAAGAAAGAAAAAAGTAAGCAAATTAGAGGCTAAGTTCAAGTGATCCAACGGACATCTTTCCAGAATGGAAGAACAAAGAAAACAGAAATTTTCCCAAAACTGAAGGATATGTTTTCACAATGAAAGAATTCATGAGAATTGGATAATCCATAAACCCAGAATTGGATAAAAATAAGCTTACTCTAAGGCATATCATCAGAAAATATGAGAAATCTAAAACAGAGAGACTGCTCTTAAAACTTTCAGAGAGTAATGAAAATCAGTTTACATGTAAAGGATTGAGAACCATATTTATTGGATTACACTTCTCAGTAGCAACACTGAAAGCTTGAAAGACAATATCTTCAAAATTATGAGACAAAATTATTTTCAGTCTAGAATTCTATATCTGACCAAAATATAATGAAGTACGAGTCAAAAATAAAGGCATTTTCAAATATATTTCAAAAATTCGTCTCCTAGTTACCTCTGAAAAAGCCACTAGATGAATAAACCAAGAAAGATGAACACATGGGGCCCTAATAAAAATGATCCAACCAACAAGAACTTTCTCATAATGTGAAAGAGGAATGAGCTAAGATATCAGCTTTGCAGAAGGCCTACAGAGCAACCAGTCTAGATAAGAGCAAGTCTAAAGCTTCATTTGGAAAGCATTTGGGGAAGATGGCAAAGTAGGAAACACCAGGAATTCACCTCCCCACTTGGATACAAATTACACCGGCAGAATCTATCTGATATAACTATTTTGGAACTCTAGAGTCTATTGAAGACTTGCCAGAGGAAGACTTAGACAGTAAATTACAGTTAATTTTATTCCATTTCAATTTCAGCTCTTAGCTCTGCAGCAGCTACATATACCCTCATCCTCCAGTCCCATGTCTGACAATTAAATATGTGCTCCCACAACAGCTTGCACATAGCTCGAGGGATATAGGGTGAGCGATAAGGATACTGTCCTCCAAATATAAAGAAGCTATAATCATTAGTATTAATTTTACATAAATAAAAAGAATTATAAGAGTGTACTATGAGCAAATGTATATCAATGAATTGGATAACCTAGATAAAATGAACAAATTCCTAGAAACACAAACTCTACCAAGACTAAATCACAAGGAAATTAAAAAAAAATAGACCTATAACTAATAGGAGATTGGATCAGTAATCAAAAACCTTCTGACAAAGAAAAACCCTGGACTGATGGATTCACTGGTGAATTCTACCAAACATTTAAAGAACTAACAACGATTATTCTCAAACAGCCCCAAAAAAATTGAAGTGAGGATGACACTTCCTAACTCATTTTAAGAGGCCAGCATTACTCTGATAACAAAGTGAAACAAAGACACACATACACACACACACACAAACACACACACACACACAAGATAGACCCATAGCCCTTATAAACACTGATGTGAACTACTCAACAAAATACTAGCAAACCAAATTCACGAGCATACTAAAAGGATTATACACCATGACCAAGTGGGATTTATTCTGGAATGCGAAGTGTTCAACATATGAAAATTGATCAGTGTAATACACAATATTAACAGAATGCAGGAAAAACCACAATATCATCTCAATTAATGCAGAAAAGCAATAGACAATATTCAACACACTTTCATGATTAAAACACTCAACAAACTAGGAATAGAAGTAACCTATCTCAACATAGTAGAAGCCATAGATGAGAAACCCACAGCAAACATCATACTCAATGGTAAAAGACTGAAATATTTTCTTCTGAGATCAAGAACAAGACAAGGATGCCTGCTTTCACTACTTCTATTCAACATAGTATAAGAAATTCTAATCACAGCAATCGAGTAAGGAAAAGAAACAAAAAACATCCAAATTGGACAGGAAGGAGTAAAAATTACCTCTGTTTACAAGTGATGATATCTTATGTGTAGGAAACCCTAAAGGTTCCACACCAAAAAAAAAGTTAGAATTAATAAATAAATTAAGCAAAATATCAAGATACAAAGTCAATACACAAACATTATTTGTATTTATGTACCATGAACAGTACAAAAAAGAAATGAAGAAAACAATCCATTTGCAATAGCATCAAAAAGAATGAAATGCTTAAAAATTAACCAAGGAGATAAAAGACTTTCACAATAAAAACTACAAAATATTGTTCAAACATATTAAAGAAGATATAAATAAATAGAAATACATTCTGTGATCACGTATTGGAAGTTAACATTGTTAAAATGTCAAAACTACCCAAAGCAATCTACAGTTTTAATGTAATCTCTATGAAAATCTCAGAGATTTTTTTTTAAAAAAATAGACCATCGTAAAATTTACATGAAATTTCAGGGAACCTCAAATAGCCAAAATAATTTTGAAAAAAGATCGAAGCTAGAAGACTAACACTTCCTAATTCAAAACCTACCACTATGCTAAAGTAATTAATACAGTGTGATCCTGGCATGAAACTGACAGGTTAACCAACAATGTAGTAAAGAGAGCTCAGAAATAAACCTTGCCGTATGTAGTCGCATAATATTGGACAAGCATGCCAAGACCATTCAATGAGGATAGGATAATCTTTTTAGCAAATGGTGCTGGAAAAATTAAGTAAACACATGCAAAGCAATGAAGTTGGGCCCTAATATTATATATAAAAATTAACTCAAAATGGATCAAAGGTGTAACATAAACCTAAAACTATAAAACTCTTAGAATAAAACATAGGGAAAAAGCTTCACAATATTACATTTAATGATTTCTTCAATGTTACAAAGACATAGGCAATAAAAATAAAAACAGACAGATTAAAATTCATGAAAAATTTTAAATTTATCCATCAAAGGTCATTAGAGTAAATCTACCAAGAGTAAAAAGGCAACCTCCAACAGATGATATAGATACATTATCTGACTTTTTTGATGAATTAAGAGGAGATTTAAACTTTCGAGGGATAAATTGAAGATAAGACATAAGTACAAAGAAACCAAAGCAAATGGAAAATGAGATAATTATGAATTCCAGCAAAATAAATTTTGAAGTCTGTGTAAATAAGAAAAATAATTACATGGCTGAACTAGGCCTACCTCTAACATTTTGGAGATCTGGGGAGATAGGGTAAGATAAATGAAGGCCTATATATCATATGGCTATACATTTTAAAAATAGAAATCAAACTTAAAAAGTATTAAATAAAACATATTCTATCCTCCTACCTAGGTAAATGACTTGGAAAGCCAGGATTGAATTTAAAATCCTCATACTCCTCAGAATTCCACAAAAGAACTTGGCAGTGAAAGAAAAGCCAGCCACTGGCATAGACAGAGTCCACTCGCTTCCCTGTAAGCCTCAAGGTCACACACTGAAGAGCCCTGTAGCCATGTATCTGGACATCCACCCACAAGCTCTGATATTCACAAATTTCCCCATGAGTGCACACACAGGCAGCACCATCCACCTTTAGCAGGACACATGAGGATGAGGTCTGCATGGGTCATGGAGGCAGCTTCGTGGTGATTTGGGCAAGAAATTCTGAGGTCTCTGGATCCAGAGTAAGATCTGGAAATGGAGCCTCCTTGGTCCTGTGAATTCCCTTCCCAGAAAGAAGAGACAGAGCAAAAGCTTCTAAAGTGAGTCTTGGAAGACAAGGACCCTTTTGCAAGTGTCTAAGAGTAGCACCACTGGGTTCAGCTAAAATAGTATTTATGTAATCATGGTAACACAAATAATAAATATTAATATTAAAATGTTAACATGAAATTTTTAAGAGGATGAGGATAGAAAACATGCACTGCAGTACTTGGTTAAGAAGAAGTGGGAAAGTATTAAATAAAGATGAAGCCTAACCTTTTATATTGGGAAGTCAATAGATAATGCCTGAAAGTGAAAAACTTAAAAGTTGCAGTACTGTGATGTCATTTAGAGATATGAAGAAAAATGAAAAAAGAAATAACTAAAAGTCATTTAGCTCTAGGAAACAGAAAATGAGGGAGAGCAGAGTTGTAGGGAGTGTTATTCTTCATTATAAGCATTATGGAACTATTTGACAACTAGGAATGTATTAACTTTAATACTAAAAAAATAAAAAAGAACATAGTGCAAAGAATAATTTTGCAAATGTATTAAATCAATTCCACATTAATATGAACTCTGGGAAGCTTTTCATTAACCTGATCCTTCCAGAATAGCAAAAATGTAAGAGGCAGAGGTTTAGGGGAGAATATTAATACTTAACATGTAAGATGAACATTGGTGATAGGAAAATGTTTCAGATTAACTAACATCCTTTTAGGTTTATGAGGGCATTACATATTTGAATTAATTTATTTAAGATATTCATTGAATATCTATAAAAGTCATTGTGCTAGAAGCTGGGGATACAGAAATGTGACAAAAATGTTAAAAGACATGTGTTCTGCCCTTACAGTATTTAATATCAAGTCTAGGTGACATTATTGAATCAAATATTCATTCACTGAATATAAAATATCAACTGTGATTGTGCTATAAAGCAAAGTTCTTGGTGCAAGAATGTGTGGAACAGGTAAACCTGACTCAGTGAGGAGTATGAGAAAGTTTTCCCTAGTAAAAAACATTTGAATAACAATCTCAGGGATGAGTGGATGTTCATTAGACAAATTCTGCAGGAGCTGAAAAAGGGGAAGGGAAAAGTATCCTGGGAGGAGGAAATAGCATTGCCAAAAGCACATTTGTTGTTTCTGGCTTGGTGATTTGGCTTGGTTAGGTATGACTTGGTTCGGTTCAGTTTGGTTTGGTTCAGTTCAGTTTGGTTTGGTTGGATTTGGTTTGGGGCTTTGTCTTGCATTTTATCAACAAACTTCCATACTTTGCTTTGAATCTTCCTTAATTGTTACTTTTCCAAACCATGGGAAGAAAATGGGTAATTAAAAAGAACTAAAGGGGGATAATGTAGGTGGGTCACAAAGTGAGATTCTGTCTATATAGGTTGGAGAGGTCTTACATACAGTCATCAAATTTTCTATTTTTCCTATGAGAATACAAATAAGAAGGCTTTGCTGAGTATTCGCAGTAGTTCAGGTGCTCAAGCACAGACACTATGTTGGAATGAAATATGCAAGGATTTTATTAGGGGACACTCCTATGAGAGGAAATGGGAGGAAGATTAAGAGAGCATTCAGGCCATATTAAATCTGACCCCTACTGAGTTAGTGAGGAAAGAAGGGTTAGGTGGAAGAATTTGTCTGGGACATAAAACTAAAACTGAGACAGTCTTGGCACACAGGGAAATGTGGTCATGTTGGGCAGAGGTGTCCTAGACTGCCATACAGTTTGTCCAAAGCTAGCAGAGAGGCTTTGAGGCAAACTGGCCTTTCAGAAGTGTCCTGTGTCCCCCAAGAAGGGCTTGCCTTGGTATCATCCTGTTGTTCTCAGTAATGGGCAAGGAGTAGCTCCAAGAATCTTAGCTTTGGTTAAAATGCAGTAACGGAGTTAAGAGTACAGCAGTTGAGGCCCTCAGTCAATTACACACCCTGCAGATGAATATCTGTGAAGTGCATCTGCATAGTCACCATATATGAGAGGAGGTGTTCAAGAAAGAGGAGGGGACACAGAAGATCATTTTTGTAAAGACTACCCTGTATGAAACATGAAAATAAATTGGAAGGATGAAATAGAGGTCAAGATGGCATAGTAGTTAAATGCTATGTTTGCCTCCTTCATGACCACATTAAAATTACAACTAAATTATAAAACAATCAACCTGGAGAACCATCTGAAAACTAGCTAAACAGAACTCCTATAACTAAGGACATAAAGAAGTGGAAATATGAAGACTGGTAGGAGGGGTGGAGATGCAAAACAGACTGGCACTGCACCCGTGTGTGGAGGTTGAGCATCAGGAGGGCTATGTTGGCTGTGAAGGTATCCCTGGAGGAGTGAGGAGTCCCAGCCTCATACTGAGCTTCCCAGCCCTGGGTTCTAGTGCCAGGAAGAAGAGTCCCCACAAAATCTGGCTATAAGGTAAGTGGAAATTCTGACCATCAGAGTGAGATGGAAGGCAGCTAGAAACCCAGACCTCACAAAGACTTACTCTCAGGCACTCAGCTGGTGCTCCAGTGGAACAACAGCCACTCAGGAAGCACCAGGGACATATAGGGAAAGACTGAGTTGTGTGGCTCCAGGGCAAGGGCCAGAGAAACAGTAGCCATTATCCCTGTGTTGAACCTTTTCCTGGGCACCATCTTGCCTATTTTAAGCCCTCCGCCCACACTGTTAAATCTGAATCTGCATTGGCCTGGTGAAATCTGCTTACTCCACCCTCTTAACTCACTGGGACCCTGCCCGACCCAACTCATGAATTGTTCCAGGCATATTGTGGCTAGGAAACCAGTCCCACTCCACCCTCTGAGCAGAAGTCTCTTTCAACAACAATCAACAGGCCTCTGGTGGCAGGAAACCAATCCAGACTAAGCTGCAGTATTTCTTAAATAAATCTCAGGGGTCTGTGGGCCTAAGGAGGGAAGTGGGTAGACTCATTGTGATCTGAGACTTTTCCTAGTGGGCACAGGCTCAGCACTGGCATGAAATTGACATCAGCACTCACCTGGGGAACATGAGGTGCCCAAACCTGGTGACTTCCTGGGACCCTGCCTCTCCAACTTGCATACTACTTGAGGATTTCCCAGCTGCTGAGCCTCATGGGCAGGCATCAGGCAGCTTTATGCCTTCAGGTGCCCTGAGCCTTCAGCTAAGCTGTCCCAGGCACTGAACTTGTGGCAAGCAGACTTGGTTCATAGGGTGGGCTCTCCCACATGTCTCCAGGCCCAGCACAGCCAGCGATCAACCACAGATTGCTTTGTAGCTCCTTATTAACAACCCTGAGCCAGTCACAGGCATCAAGTGACCTTGGCCTCATGGGAGACCACAACAGAGCACCACCTGACTAGCCCCACAAATGGCACAACCAAAAGGTGGTTTTAACAGGTACACCAGCCCACTGGAGTGAATCCCATTCTGTGGGTTCAGCTCCCACACAGCAGCTGATACCCTGTGGGCAAGGCCAATCCTCACAGCCAGTCAGTCTGAGAATTGATACCACCCACTGATATGCCAATAGCAATCAAGGCTTAACTACAATAGGAGAGCACATGCAACCTACACAAGAGACACTCCTGGAGCATCTAGTACAGGTGATCAGGGAGACAGCAACACTGGGTCACACAGGGCACCTACTACATAAGGCCACCCGGCCAAGACTGGGAGACGGAGTAAATCTACCTAATACATAGAAACAAACACAGAGAGGTAGCCAAGATGAGAAAACAAAAAAAAATGTCTGAAATAAAAGAACAGGAGAAAACTCGAGAAAAATAACTAAATGAAATGAAGGCAAGCAAACTACCAGATACAGGGTTCAAAACACTGGTTATAAAGATGCTCAATGAACTTAGAGGAAGAAGAGATGATCTCAGTGAGAACTTCAACAAAGATATAGTAAGCATAAAAAAGGACATAGAAACCATAAAAAGAACCAGACAGAAACAAAAAATACAAAAACTGAAATAAAGAATACACTAGAAGAAATCAACAGTAGATTAAATGAAGCAGAGGATGGAATCAGCGATTTGGAAGACAAGGTAACAGAAAACACCCAATCAAAACAGAAAAAAAAAGAATCCCTCCAAAATGAGGAAAGTTTAAGAAACCTCTGGGACAACAAGTGTAACTACCTTTACATCATAGGAGTACCAAAAGGAAAAAAGAAAAAGCAAGGGATTGAAAGCATATTTGAAAAAATGATAACTGAAAACTTTCCTAACCTGGGGAAAGGAACAGACATACAAGTCAAGGAAGCATAATGAGTCCCAAACAAGATGAACCCTAACAGGCTCACACCAAGACACATCATAATTCAAATGCCAAAGATTAAAGGCAAAGAGAGAGTCCTAGAAGCAGCAAGAGAAAGGCAGTTAGTTATGTATAACGAAGCTCCCATAAGACTGTCAGCTGATTTCTCACAAAAACTTCACAGACCAAAAGGGGTTGGCACTAAATATTCAAAGTGATGAAAAGCAAAGATCTACAACCAACACTACTCTACCCAGCAAAGATATCAATTTATTGAAGATGAGCTAATGAGCTTCCCAGACAGAAAACAGTTGAAAGAATTTATCACCACCAAACCAGTATTACAAGAAACATTAAAGAGACTTCTTTAAGGAGAAGAAGGATGGGTAAAAAACATAAATATAAATCATAAAATGGCAATAACTATGTACTAAATAATCACTTTAAATGTAAACTAATTAAATGTTCCAATCAAAATGCTCCAAGCTAAAAGGATAGAAAAACAAGACTCATACATACACTGTCTAAAATGTCTATACTAACTAAAGCAATCTATAAATTTGATGCTATACTTATCAAAATACCAATGGCATAGAACTAGAAAAAATAATCTAAAATTTATATGAAACCATAAAAGACCCCAAATAGCCATGGAAATCTTGAGAAAGAACAAAGTTAGAGGTATCATGCTACTGATATCAAACTATACTACAAAGCTATAGTAATCAAAACAGCATGGTACTGGAATAAAAACAAACACATAGATCAATGGAACAGAATAGAGAGTCCAAAAATAAATTCACACTTACATGGTCATTTAATTTATGGCAAAAGGGGCAATAATATGCAATGGAATAAAGATACTCTATTCAGTAAATGGTGTTGGGAAAAAATGGACAGATACATGCAAAAAAAATAAAACTGCATCAACCTCTTATACCATATAAGAGAATAAACTCAAAATAGATTAAAGACTTAAATGTAAGAGCCAAAAAAATAAAACTCCAGGAAGAAAATATAAACAATAGCCTCTCTGACATTGTTCTTAGTAATATTTTTTCATATATATCTTTACATGCAAGAGAAACAAAAGAAAAAATAAACAAATGGGACTACATCAAAATAAAAAGTTTTGCACAGCAAAGAAAACCATCAACAAAACAAGAATATAGCCTACTGAATGGAAGAGGATATTTGTCAATGATACATCTGATATGGGGTTAATATCCAAAATTTATGAAGAACACATGAAACTCAACACCATGTAAATAAACAATCCAATTTAAAAATGGGCAGAGGACCTGAATAATCACATCTCCAATAGACAAATGAGAAGATTCTCAATTTCACTAATCATTGAAGAAATGCAAATTAAAACTACATGAGATAACACCTCACACCAGTCAGAATGGCTATCATCAATAAATCAAAAAACAAGCATTGATGAGGATGTAGAAAAAAGGAAACCATTGTGCACTGTTTGTGAGATTACAAATTGGTACAGCCACTATGAAAAACAATTTGGAGGTTTCTCAAAAAAATTAAAAGTAGAACTACCTTATGACCTAGCAACTGCACTTCCGAGTATTTACCTAAAGAAAACCAAAACACTAATTTAAAAGATATATGCACCCTTATGTTCATGGTAGTGCTATTTATGATAGTCATGATATAGAAGCAGCCTTAGTGCCCATCAATAGATGATTGGATAAAGAGGAAGTGGTACGTATATACCATGGAATATTAACCATAAAAAAAAATGAAATCTTACCATTTGCAATGACATGGATGGTCTTAGAGAATATTATGCTAAGTGAAATAAGTCAGACAGAAAAAGACAACCACCATATGATTTCACTTATATGTGGAATCTAAAGAATAAAATAAATTAACAAACAAGTCGAAAACAGACTCATCGATACAGAGAACAAACTGGTGATTGTTAAATGGGAATGAAGGTTGGGGAGCTGCGTAAAAAGTTGAAGGAATTAATAAGTACAAATTGGTAGTTACAAAGTAGTCATGGGGATATGAAGTAGAGTATATGGAATATAGTCAATAATATTATAATAACTATATATAGTGCCAGGTGGGTACTAGACTAATTGGGAGGGACCACTTTAAATTATATGTGTCTAACCATTATGCTGTATACCTTAAATTGATATAAAATAATATTGAATGTCAACTCTAATTTAAAAATAAAAAAAATTTTTAAAAATAAATTGGAGAGTGACAACGGTAGATACAAATAGACTATATAGTAGGCCTAAAATAAAAATGTTACAGATTGATTGTATGAAAAGAAATAAATACTTTAAATAATGAAATGAGTACTTTAAATGTTACATAGTATATTTTATTATCTAATTTAAATTCTTTCAATTAAGATTTTTATATTACTGCAAAACATAATATCTTTGAAAGGCATTTAACTACTAAACCCATTAAGAGATTTTCTTGTTCATTTTATAACAATATTTATTACCAAGTGGGGCTTTAACCATACAGGTTCAATGATCAGAAATTGGTAATAACAATAATCAAAAGAAACATCTAATTTACCTCAGAAAGGCCAGATTGGCCTCTCATCTATTCCAGTATTCTCTTTTTTCAGATTGAGAGTAGTGTGCTGCTTTTATGGCTGTGTTTGCTTATTTGTTTCCATTTCAGGGTTTAAGAATTTTCTGGAACAATTCTTAAAGATGTATAATGCCATGAGATTGAGCTAGTTTTACAGCCTGTTAAATTTCTTCAGCCTGTGACATATCATATCCATAAGACCACTGCTTTATGTTTTGTAACACAGACCAGCAGGATAATATCCATTTCTTTTTTGTTTATTTTCTCAGAATCAATCATTTTATGGGAATAGAGAAGATATTTCACTATTTGGAACTTTTTTTGACAGCTGTAAAAAACAGATTTTAGTATCCTACCCTGCAAACTTTCCTAAAATATCTTATTTCCATTTACCTTAAATTGCAAGTTCAAACACAGGCTTGATTTACAGTTATCTGCTCTATTCTAAATAACCCTAAATGTCTAAGATGTTCTGAGTTATTTTTGACAAGAGAAATGAATAAAACAGACACAATAAATTAACTTTGCTAACAAAAATGCTACTCTGCCCACTATATTTTCCATGACCTCTTCGTTATTCTTTTAATCTACAAATTCATTGCATCTTTTCTCACACCAGATTCACATTTTCAGACTTAAATTCTATATTTATACTTAATCTACTGTCCTCAATAGTCTATCAATGTATGTTTCACTTATTTTTATTAACATCCCTAAAAAATCCATCCACTCTTTCTTCACTGGAGATCAGTGAATACGTTAGTAAGAAGACTTTCAGTATGAAGACTCTCTATTCCTTACTAATTAACTTGCAGGCTGCCTTTTGTCATCTACCTGTCCTATGCCTCACAAATTCAATATAAAACAAAGAAATACTCAACCTCTACTCATGCATGAAAATATCAGAACTTATTTCTGACTGACCTTCAACTCTATTCCATTACCTTTCGGCAATAGGAACAGAGTAATTGGAAAATAAATAGTTCTTATAACTGAACAGCAGATTTGCTGTATGTTCTCATAAGGCAAAGAAAAAAAGGTCTATAAAGCATAGAACCACTTGCAAGTGACTAAAACAAGACCATTCTTTCTTTCAAGGAGAATTACATTAGTAATGAAAAACGATGTTCACACCTGCTGCGAAGGCATTTAAAATATTCTCAGTTTGGTATCCTGGTTCCCAAATTATGTTTCAAAAACTGAAGCAATTTTTCTCGGTATCTATTTACATGCCATAAAATGAACTGGTGACCAGTATAGATAATCTCAGTGGAATAAACTATGAGATTTTCAGAATTTCCAAACTATCTGCCCTAATAAGCACTTAATTTTGTCCCATGTGTAATGTAGACATTTAACCTACTTGCTCTCCTCATTTACTATGTTGCCCATCTCCTTATGAAAGCCTTCCCATGACTAACTACCATCTCCTCCTGTGTACATTTTGGGCATTTACTAAATCAGAACAGCAGAGAACAGCTCCTCACAGTTCTTCAGGTTTTTGCTATTGTCCTTTTTATCTTAACTAAGATATGGGCTTTTTGAAGGCATAGTATCTACTTTTAAATTTTTTTCTAACATTCCAGTTATTAACTACACACACACACACACACACACACACACACACACACACACACACAAAATCCCTTGCACAAGCTACACTTGCTTTTATTACAGAATTCCTCAGCCTCTACTAATTCTACTCCAGAGGTTCTATATCTGTGCATTGGTTAATGAGCTCTGTTATGTTAGAATCTTTTAGTTAGAAGTAAGGAGAGAAAATTTCATATTGGAGTAAACACAAATGTGTTTACTATTCAATTTAAATGAGAAGTCTGTACTAACTAGTGACTTCAGGTATGGCTTTATTCAGAACTCAGATGATGTCACCCATTTTCTTTGCTTCCTCTGAGTTGACTCCATTCTCGGATTTCCTGCAGTGGTTTCTGCAACTTCAGCTTCCCATAACCGTCACATGCAATCTAGAGGCAGAGAGAAAATCTGACAGAAGCTCATAAAAAGTCTTTAAGTCTCTTTGGTTGAAATTGAACAGGTTGGTAGTGTTGACTGGCTTAGCTTGGTTATGGGCTCCAGCTCTGGAGCCCAGGGGTAGAGGCAGCTCCAACCCAAACCTTGTAGGCTGAGAGGGAAGGCAGAATGGGCTCAAAACAAAATTGTGGTAGGGAGTACATGGACAAGGTAGGACAAAAGCAATCCAGAGCCACTTGTAGTACTCCATCCACTTTTGACTTTCAGATGATTCATTATTATCTTTTCTGGTGATAAGTTTGATCAGAATAGTAATCCTCTGTGGGATTTGTGTTATACTACCATTATGTTTCCTAATGGCAAACATATTCTACAGAGCTAACAAATGAAATTCTTATTTGTTTTTCCAGAAACAATTTCCAAATTTGTATAACGTAAAAATAACAAATATACTAATAGTGAATCTAGACTCCCACTGTCTATTAGTGTGCTCTTCTACAGCTCTCAGTTTAACAAAATTGTGCTCTTTTTTTCATTACCTGTTTTTTGATGTATGAACAACTATAACACCAGAGGTAAATACCTTGTATTAATTTAAAAAGCCTGATTTTTTGTATCAGTTGTATCCAATTCTTAACGGGGGTTCTAAAACATTCCCTTGAGTTAACCGTTCTTAATTCATGGTTTTAGTTATCTTTACTCTTTTTCACACGGCACTAAAAGCTCCCCATGGCAAAGAGGAATGTGTTAAAACTCTACAGTTAATATCTCCCCTGTGCCTAGGTACCTTCCTTAAAAGGTTTATTCCTTTTAGCACTTTCAAGCCAGGTAACTATGTTTATCAATGTCACTGCCTTTCTCTCTTTTGTAAACACTTGAGAAACATGTGAAATGTCATTCTATCATTTCTTCTCCCATTTGCTTCCCTTAAAATATTTTGATAGAAAAAAATTTTTGCCAAAAATATATTTGGCCTTATTCATCTATTAAAATTGAATCTTTGCATACTGTGGAATATTTTTAAGCAACACCAGAGTTTTTTCAGTTTAGTTAGTTTGTTTGCTTGTTTGACCTCTTGCCAGTTTCTTCCCACATTTATTCATTTTCACAAAATTGACATTTTTCATCCAAACTTCTGTCATATTTTTACTTGTTCCTTCTTTCCCTTAAGGCGTGTTATAGTACCTTCTTAAAGATACCTTTTCCAAGCAACTCTTCAAAGGACTAGGATACTGCTTAAACCTAAAACCACCATTGAAAATTTATTTTTGTTTTTTATTCATATGTCAAAAATGCAAACTGAAAAAAGTCATAAAATATTCTTAAACTTATTAATTTTCATATTTACATATACAAATACTGTGAGTCCCAAAATAGTAGGATTTTTTTTGTCTATTGATTTTAATTAAATTTACTTTAGGTTGTCTGGATTTCAAGTAAGAGAGAAAGGAGAAGTAGATGAAAAAAAGTCACGAGCAAGCTTTTTATCTCAGCTCTTGGGGAAAAAAACTAATAAGCTGCCTCCACAGTGAATTTCTAGTGAATCATTAACCAGGGATTTGTTGCCTTGGTTACTGAGCCAGGTAGAGATTCCAGTAAAAAAGCAATGTGACCTATGAGCTCAGGAAACAAGAAGTGAATTTTCTGCATGATGATATTTGCAGTTTCTAAAGGAAAAATGAAAAGAGTAAAAAATGTATGTTAAAACGGAAAAATAATACCTTGATTTCTCACTCAATGTCAAGACATTTACACACACACTTAATAGCACTTCAGTGTTCATTTGCTTGTGAGATTTTACAAAATATAGACCATTTTCAATATATAAGACATCTCCCATTCTAGAAAACAAAGCACTTTCCTTATCAGTGGTCACTGGACATTCCATTGGTAGAGAATATCTTGTTAACAAAACGTTTCTAAAACAAGCATTCAGAAAGCAGAATAATTCAGTAGATTTCCCAAGCAAAGTATCTCTGTGGCTTTTTCATTGAGTTACCGGTCTACAGTTCTTTATATTACACTATATTAAAATAAAAATCACACGAATATTGTTAACAAACCTAGACCAAAAGCAAAAACAAGAGGCAGAATTTGAAGGCATGACTTCAATTATTATCTTATCTTTATTACTAAATTCAGGACACATTGAAGATGTTGATGGTTTACTAAACATCCAATGGAGGCAGAAACTATGATGGTTCATTCTGTTCTATTTCTCTGGAGAAAGACAGAATCCAAGCTCTTCTTCTCACTCTTTCTGGCCAATTCTCCAAGCCACTCTAGTTTATGTTAAAACCAAGGCCCAAAAATAGAGAGTAAAATGCCTACAAATTCACAGCTGCCTCGTGGAACAATGGGTATTTAATAAGAAACAATAAGAACCTTAAATTCTACCAGCAGTTAGCCAACTCTGACATCAGTTGGTCTGGGTTTGTATTCCAGCTGTACCACTTACTGACTGGGCGGCCTTGAAAGTGAAACTGACTGAACCTCAGTTCCTCAGATATGCATTGGGAATGATCATAACTACTCCAGAAAATTGATTGTTGCCAAAATTCAGTGAAATAATACATGCAAAGCTTCTAGCTCAATTAAAATTAGTAACTTCTTTCCTCTTAAATCCCATCTGGCTCTCCCATTTTTTATTTAAAAAGTTAGATTTCCTGAAATGCTTCTAGTTCAGATTCCAAAATTTAGAACACTTTCATACACATTCTTTAAGTGATATTTTTTCTTTAAGTGTGATATTACTATTAACTCTCTTAGTCTGAACCCCTCCTTCAATATACAGAAACAAATACTTTGAATTAAAGCTGGAAATAAAAGTTAAAAGGATAGGCTTAAAGTTCAGATTAGGGATGTAAATTCATAAGACATGCACATTGTCCAATCTGTGTCCAAACTTGAATGCAGTCACACAGAGCTCATACTAGGTCCTACGGCCCCAGACATGAAGCATTCATGATCAAGATATATTCTCAATCATAAATTACTCTGGATTTACAATCTTCCCACTATCTTGCAGAATTTCTTTGACCATCATTAATCCAATTTGGAAAATACTTAAAATACTCTGTTTGAGCTTAGAGCTGAACTAAGTTAAATAAGATGAATGGCATCTGTGGTTTATTGCAAATTCAACAGAAGGAGCTGAGATTTGCTTTATTCCCAACCTGGCTTTATTTAGGCTTATTTAGTCTTTTTTTTTTTTTTTTATGAACATAATGAGCTTTCTGCCTTTATTTCCTGTCAAAGTTCTTAGATGTTTATTACTTGATATTTATTTATCCCTTACCTTTCTGAGACAGCCAAATCCTAAGATGTTTAAATGTATTGCACAGATTTTGAATTTTTTAGGATTCATTTTCATCTTACTGTAGGCAACAACGAAATGACATAAATACTACTGGGGCTTTGAGTTATCTGCCTAGTAAAGTTTTTTTTTCTTTCTTTCTACATAATTCAAATAACATTATATTTCATATTAAGAAATTATTTTTAAATATTAGCCAATAAAATTGATTTAATAATAATAATTGAAGGTATCCACTTTACAATGAACATTTTTATTTTATGATTCTATATATTTTCATGTGGAAATTTGTTATATGAATGTGGACTTTTGGCCTATTTTATGTCAGGTACTGAGGTAGATATAACAAAAAATATGACATGGATCCTACTTTCAAGGGGTTTACAGTCTCCCAGAAAGAACAAGAATATAAATAGGTCATTATTATATTGTCTTGCCAAAATTCCCTGAAAAAAAACAGCCTGAGGCAGGATGAGGCTCTAAGGATGTATTTGGGGCATACAATCCCCAGGGGGCAAGAGTTAAAAAAAAAAAAAACTATAAGTAAAGCTGGAAAGATGGGAAACAATGCAAAGTAATGTATTACTATGCTGGCAATTCCTTTGCAGCAAACCCTGAAAAGACACAGTTGGCCACTAGTAGAGCATTTGTTCATCTACTCAGATGTTTACACAGAAATCTTCTGTTTAGAGGAAGAAGTTCATGGAAAAGAGAGGACATAATAAAATAAAACATCTAAGTTTTAAACTTATACTAATGTGATGCCTATCTTTCTCTAACAAGAAATCTCAGCTCCCCTGGGAACGATGGGCTTAACAAAGGATTGGTCCAGGAGGAATCAATAAGCTCATTTATTGCTACCCTCAGACATGTCAGAAGCTTTAGAATCAGTTTGCAATGGCAGAAATTAATAGTACCCTGTTTCATCTTCTATGGCAGGTGATACTCTCTCTTTATTGTGTCTTGCTCATTGCCCTTGTAATATTTTTAGCTTTTTCCAGGTAAATTCTCTCAGAAGAGAAGATAAGCAAAATCAAATATAGGGATGATAATTAATCAAACTAAGATTTTTAGTTTTATGTTTCTATGATTTAATGTAAGCTGTAGCTTTTAGAATTCAGCCTCTACATAGGCTTCTGGTGAGAATTCAATTTGTGAATCCATTTACTCAGTCATTTTCTCATTCTATGGACATAAAAGTATAAGTAGATTAACAAAAAATAGATATCAATGTCAATTTTATTCATTGACTACAAATGGTTTCATTCTGAATATTTATCTAATCTTCTTCATGAAAATGATTGCCTCATTAGATTTTTAAGATTTCAATTTCAATTCTTTTCAGCAATTAATACTATGCTTATTAGGCAGTCATCTATGTCCTTATTGTTGTTCTTAACATTATATGTGGTTCCTAAACAAATTAATCTCTCCCTTTATACAGCTCACTCTTTCATTAAGGAGACAATCTAGAATCAGAATTTCAAGGATGGAAGTTACTATGAAGATTTGTTAAGGCCAACACATACACCTGAAACAGTTAATAACTATAACTATATAAAGTAAAATAAACAAAACAGACCATTGTTATAATAGTTCAAGAGAGAAATCAATACATTTGAGAATCTGAAGAAGATTGATAGAGGAAGTGGTAAATGAACTGTTACTTGAAGAAATCCCAGACCTTAAATATGTAAAGCAGAAAGGAAAAGAATAGCCCAGTTATAGGGAAAGAACATGAGCAAATAAACATATAGAAATGAGCACAGCAAATTCTTAGGACAGTGGGGTAATGAGTAGAAATAAGAAACTCAGTAGAACAGAGGGTACCAGTTGGAGAGAACAGGATATAAAACTGGTAGGATAGCAGAGAGATTTAACATCCTACCAACACCATAACATAGATTTTTAAGTACACATTAAATTCTATAGCCTAATTCTCCAGCTAACTTTGTTCAACCTTAATAACCTTCTAGAAGTCCAAAATAGAATTACTAATAGTCTAATGTGTGGCTAGACCGGAACTAAGTGCCTGAAAATAGGAAAAGCCTATATAGTTCCAATGAGACAGCATGAGTCACATTGCATCATCTAGAATATGCACTCCAGTGTATTGTAAGTATCCCCCAAAATGATGACATATATATTCATAAAACAGATTTTTAACCAGAGGTTACCACTTTTCTTCCTCAAACATGTAAACATGCCTTTTGGGGGAAAAATGCATAATACCATTTCCTAGCATGCAAAATGTTCCCTCTCTTATGGCATGTTGAAAATTCCATCTATAAAAGACTTTCTTCAGATTTCTACAGCTTTTATTAACAAAGTATCCAAATGAATTCTCTGTAACCACAACCTAAACTTTTATTATTTTCTTGGGATTTTTATTTTCTTATTAATGTTTTCTTAGTTGTTAGAATCAAGGAAGTGATTTAATTCTGGATTTTTGTAACTGGAATATGATCCTGGCAAATTCTATATACATGGAAAATCTCATGGATAATGCCATAGAAAATCTTTAGTAAAACATCTTTGTGGTTTGTGGCAGACCCACAGCCACAGAGAACTTTGGACATAATTACTTCTTTTCAGATATTTTTTGGTCTGGAATTTGAGGACACACTGAGACTACATTCTGCTCACGTTTGAAAAATATGTTGCTGGTTGGGTTTCAGCCAGGTCTTTTATTTTCCTGATGACAAACTGACAATAGAACCCAAAAGTGTGTGTCTGTGGCAAAACAAGAATTGCCATTTGTGGTGGTAGATAGACTCCTGTGTGCTGATGGCTGCATCCTCACTTTCCTGTCATCAAAGGCAAAGCAGCCAATAGCTAGCTCCCAGCTCTCCAACCTCACCTGTAACTTTGAATAAAATTCCTTGAAGAACTGAGAAAATATTGAGGCATTGAGAACTTGACAAGGTGTGTGGGAATCATTCATTCACCTGACTCTCTGTTTCTTACTTTCTTTGCACTTCTTGTTTGCCAATTTGGTAGTAAACCCACATGAATGCAAATTAAGCCAGAGTAAAATTATAGTTCTTGCTAGACTTCAAAACTGAACTAGAATAGGGATTCTGTCATAACAAATTCTGTTGGAGTCCTAAAGATCGTATGCTATTTTTTGAATGACAATATCATTTTAATTAAATAAATAAGTAGTTAATATTTTTAACATTTCAGTAAATACATAGTTAATATTTATTTCAACTGTTATATACCAAGCATTGAGCTAGACAAATTGAGCAATTTAATAAGAAATAAAGAGCCTCTGCCTTCAAGGAACTTGGAGCTGACTGGATAAGACAGACAAAATGTGTTTTATAGTGGTCTGCATTGAGTTTATTGGGAGTTTAGAGGGGCATCTCACACAGCAAGTCTAGTTCTAACATGAACTTCATGTGAAGAAGTCTCTGTTCTGGTGGCTACATTCTCTCTCAGATTCTGGGCCAAGTGGAATATTTGGTCTGTTCCCTTTCCAAGAAGATTCTCCATAGTATTGGGGTTCCAGCTATTAACAGTCCTACAGTGCATATGACCTTGATACTTTCTACCTTAAGGAACTCTTCCTGGAATTTTTACTCTCCAGTAATAAAATTCAGAGACAGTACTGAATATATTATACTTAATACACTTAGTTTTCTTAACTTTCTCCACCATGTGACATATTTGATCTTGTTATCAAAAATTATGGTATTTTAAAATTATAACTAATGAATCCGCTTTTAAAAACCACTCTCCAGCTTTCCCAGGAAAAGAGACATGATTCAACCCTGTAATCGTTCTATATACTCAATCTTGGTACCCTATACTATATGTCTCTAAGACCCATCTTACCAAAAGCCAAATCTACTCAAGATGAACTTAATTCAAACTAATCTCAGTAAAATATCTGAACTTGAATTCAGTTGTATTCTAAACACTGTTCCTGGAAAGCTAAGTCCTTGCAATTTATTTATGCTTTTTATGCTGTGATAAACTTTCTGGTTCTCCAAAGTTGACTCTGGATTCTTGTCTTAAAAAATTTTGCATTAGTTAATAATTATCTGCATAGTTATATCTGCCATCGCTCGCTTCTGCTCTCAATTGAAGAACATATTGGGTTGCTTAATAATTAAATAGGTTTCATTCCACATATTCCCTTTTTTTACCAGAAATTCAGAGGACAGAACTTTATTTCTGCTCTGGTAAAGTGCTTAAGTAGGACGATTCTCTTCACACAATTTGAGTAGAGAGAATGGAAAGAGCATTTATCTTATAAAGCCCAGGGTAAAGAGGCTCTTTTATCTGAATTCCATAGGGCATTGAAAATTTTTAAGCCTCCAACAAAATTGTGTGCCATTCCTGATACTCCATGAGTTGCAGAAACATCTATGTAAATGTTTCTAAATAATCTACCACTCATATGAAGAGATTTTGGCAGGAATGCTACCAGTTCTGACTTTAGCATCTTCTGTAGCACTTTATTAGTTAAAAGAGAGAGAGCACTTCTTGTTATGAGATTATGATCTTGACTTGCTACAGACTTTCTTTGTGGCAATGCCAATTAATCATCCTCTGGTTTTCTGCTTCCCGTGTCTATAAATGGAGATGTTTATAAAAACCTGAACTATTATCTGCATAGTGATGTTGTGATGACAATCAATACATGTATAAATACTTAGAGAAAGAATATCAGTTAATATTATGACATCAATCTTACTTCAAGTAACACAAAATAAGCTGCCAGCTTGGTGAGGGAATGTGTTAAGCTACCATACTAGATGAGAGCTGAGGTCCAACACTGGGAAATTATCTCTTTTCTACCCACTGTCTGGCTTTGGTCTTCCATCATATACATAGATTATTGGAGCTAACCTTAGAAAATGGAGACACAGAAATCCACCCTTACTGACTATCATGAAAAGTTCCAAGTTGGTATGAACATAGTATGTCTTTTTTTGTTATAAGAATCTTCCTTCTTATATTAGAGTCACATAACCCCAGAGATGGAAGAGATTCTAGCAACCATCTATCTCAACTAAGCACCTCATTTTGCAAATGAAGATATCAAGGCTTATGGGAATAGAGCTATAGACCCAAAACTACATGGCTACTTAGTGGCACAGCTAGAAGTGGAATCCAAGTGCCTGGATTCCTGATCCAGTTCTTCCTCCACTGTACATCATTGCCTGTCTCTTCCATGGTTCCTGCATTATTTTGAAATAAGTAACAGAAAGGCTATGAATTCATTTATTCATTTATTTGACAAATATTTATTGAGTGCTTATTATGAGCCAGAGATATTCGAGGCACCAGGGACATATCAGTAAATTAAAAAGACAAAATTTTCTGCCTTCATGCAGTTTACCTTCTACAGCAAGAGACAGTAAAATATTGCTAAGGAAAAATAAATAAAGCAGGGAAGGAAACCCTGGGTGGGAAAGAAATAAAACCTCTAAATGAGGTAATCATGGAAAGTAACTTTTATGTAAAGACCTAAAAGAAGTGAGAAAATTAGTCATGCAGATATACAGGTAATGAGCATTACAGACAGAGGGAAGAGTAAGCAAAGGTCTGGAGGTAGTACCTCCTAGTGTGTGCAACAAACAGCAAGGAGGCCAGTGTGGCAGGTATGAGTGAGTGATGAGAGAGACAATAAAGTCCAAGAGTTTCCACAAGTTTATGAAAAGCTGTGTAGGTCATGGTAAGGACAGCAACTGAGTCAGATGGGAAACCATAGAGGAATAACACGACTAGGTTTTCATTTTAATACAATCACTGTGGTGATGAGCTTAGGAAGAAAAAAAGAATAGGAGTGGAAAGGGTTTTGGTAATAATCAAAGGGAGAGATGATGATGGTTTGGGCCAGGCAAGGTAGAGCCACAGTGGTAGAAAGGACAGAATTTGCTGATTAATCAAAGGCAAAGGATGAATTAAATGTGGGGAGAAAATGAGGCTTTAGCCTTGAAAGACTGGAAGGACAGAGTTGCTATTAGATGAGACAAGAAAGAATACCAGAGACACTGGTTTGGAAAGCATGGAGTGAATATCAGGAGCTTTGTTCTTGACATAAGTTTCAGGAGCTCATTCAACATCTGTGTGGAGGTGTCAACTGGATGGTTGGATATAAGGTTAGAATCCATTGGACAGAGTCTAGCTGAAGCTATAAACTTAGAAGTTAAGCAAACAGAAGGTATTTAAAGCCATGAGGTGGGATCAGATCAGCTAGGGAGGATAAATAGATAGAGAAGATGCTTAATTACTAAGACTCAGCATTCTCCAACATTTAAATGTCAACATGATGTGCTAGAAAAGAATATCAGTGAGCTAGAAATCTAAAATAATTGAGCCATTCCTCTGAATTCCTGTCTCCACTCTGCACATCTTTATATGCCTAAATGCCTCTTCCCTTTTATTAGCTTAATTTTGCTCAAATATTATATTACTCAGTTTGATTTTTTAATAAATTTATTGGGGTGACATTGGTTAATAAAATTATATAGGTTTCAAGTGTATGATTCAATAATACATCATATAAACAAGTGGTTACCAGAGGGTGGGGGGAGGAGGAGGGAGGGAGATGGGGTAAAAGAATTCAAATATGTGGTAAAATTAAAGAATTAAAATAAATTATTTTTAATTTTTAAAAATTAAAAAAAAACAATAATACATCATATGTATATTGCATTGTGTGTTCACCACCAAAAATTAAATTTCATTCCATCACCATATATTTGTCTCTCTTTACCATTATCTACTTCGCCCCTCCCTTCTCTCTTGTAACCACTACACTGTTGTCCATATCCATGAGTCTCTTGTTCATTTGTTGCTTTCAGTTTTATAGCCCTCATATGAGTGAAATTATATGGTTCTTAACTTTTTCTGTCTGACTTACTTAGCATGATAATCTCAAGATTCATTCATGTTGTCACAAACAGCCATATTTCAATCGGTTTATTTATCTTTTTTATTAGTCTTTACTTCAAAGGATTTACAATAGTTCTAAAATCCAAAACTCTTCCCATTCTCTGAAAGAAAAGATTTGCTCCCATCAATTACATTCAAAAGAATATGTCATAAGACATAATTATAAAGGTGTGCAGATGTCCTGGGTGGCTATTAGAAGGAAATGATTGTGTGTGTATGTGTGTGTGTGTATGTGTTTGTATATGCACAGTTAATATTTATTAAGTGCTTATAGGTGCTAATTTTGTTAAGCACATTGTCTATATACATTATCACAATAGCCTCACAATAATCCCATCGGGTAAATACTATTATTATTTACATTTTAGAGATAAGATGTGGCTTTCAGATGTTAAATAACTTCCCACACTTATTACCTAGGCTAGTTAACAGGAACTGAACCCAGACAGTCTGATTCTAGAGCCCTTACTCTTTAAACCTTTGTTTTAGAGTTTGCACACTGACCACAAATCCTGAAGATGGATTTGAGCCCATACAGCTTACTTTTGAGGGGTGGAGGACTACATGATGTTTTCAAAAAAGACATGTACTCTGAATGCCTTTAGGAGGTATGCATGTTCATTACATTGCAGTCCTTTTAGCCTTCATCCTTCCCCTTTCATCATGTAATTTACCTGCTGCACCAAGTGCATTCAAGTTGTTGAAACTTGCTCAACTGTGCTTCTTCCTTCAGTCTTTAGCTTGGCATGACTTTAAGGTCCAAAACACATATTTTGTTTCTACACACACACACACACACACACACACACACACACACACACTACCAACAACAACAACACCATCAGGAAAAATAAAACGAAATAAGGTTGTCCTTTCTTTCCATCCTTAATACTTTTCCTTATGGTGGTCATTTATAATGCCTAAGGTTCTTACCTAGATTTGTATCTCCAAACTTAATTCAAGTCCAACTTCTACAACGTAGGGCAATTTTTTTTTTTTTTTTTTTTTTTTTTTTTTTGCTTAGAAGCACAGGGCTATGCCCTGAGCATGTCCTATAATGGGAGAGACCCATCCTCCAAGAGATGCATGATCTCATTATTTGATTATTTGTTTGACTTTGTCATATCGTTTATCTCTGAGCAGTAGCCTTTGACCTATATATGTGTTCTAAGTGCAATTAAATTTAAAAGTTTTATTTTGAAATGGCAGTACCTCTACTGATAAGTGTTGCCTTATGAATTCATTCTTAATTGCACATCCACTATATATTCAGTACATAAGAATATTTTCGTAAATTACCTGTATCAGGAAATGAATATATTTCTTTTACTGTTTCTGGCTTTTGAGTACTAGGAAAAGCTCTGTGGTTCTATCTCCTTTTTGGATTTGGGCAGTGGGAAACAAAATCTGAGGTCTATGTGTAACCATTTTCTTGTTTCTTTAAAGAAAATAGGAAGACCCTTTAATAAAATCCTGTTTCCTGTTTTAAAAAATAATAAAAATGTTATTTATCTGTGAACATAAACTCTTGGGAATATTATCTCAATACAGTATTAAAACCAGTTTTTTAGAAGCTTCTCTTTGTATTGTAAGTTCCAACAGAGCAGAGATAAAGACAGGAACTGAGCACTAAATTGGGCCAGCTGTGCTACATATTGAATGGGCTGGCGTTTGCACCTGGGGCAGTGAAAGAGCACATAGTCATTAACTTCTTGGGGTTTTTTTTATTTGTTTTGGCAGACAAAGGGTTGGATTTCTCTTCCCTTTATACATTTTTACACAAGAGATTATTTTAGCCCTAAACCTAAAGAGTCACCTACTAAATGTTTAATAATTGAATTCACTAATTAGAACACGAGAACTTACAGTCACTTACAATGTATTAAATACTTTAAACATATAAAAACAACCAATGTGCTCTGCCAACTTTACACACACATTAACAAATATAATTCACAAAATAATTCTAGTAATAAATAGCTATTACTATTATCCCCATTTCATACGTGAAGAAACTCCGAGAACCAAGATGCTTCCAAGATCACACAGCTGCAAGTGATAATGGAGCAGGGATACCAACTCATGTCTTATTATTCCAAATCCCATGTCTTTCAATGAGTTAGCCGTCCCTGTTTTTTGACTGCCCTGATATTGGTGATAGACTCATTAGGCAGGTAGCCCTCTCTCCCATCACTCACAGTCAACAATCTGTATTAGAAATGGGTTAGGAGAATGAAAAATGCTCTTCTTGCCATCACCTTCCCTTTGTCCACATAGGGATATAAAAAGCTGCAACAGTTTGTTCCTTAACTGCTAGGCCAACCTTCTCCACAGAACTATGGCTCTGCTAGGTGTTGCACATAGAGATCATATTTCCTTTCCTTTCAGAACCCTCAGTGTGCCAAAGACCATGATTCTTCTAGAAAAGGATATAATATAAAGTGTTTCCCTAGTGTATTGTACCACATAACCCATTTTATAGAGTTACTGGACTGGCTGGCATACCACAGATGCTCTTGGGAAGCCACTATTCTTGTGAAGCCCTTCAACATCCTAAATTCTGGAAAACTTGTCCTGGGTATCATCTCTCATAGCTTGAGAACCCACTGTTTAAGATGGTTGGTAGTAAACTTACAGAGTTCACTATCAAAATTTGGTATAGAACAAAATATAAATAGATTTAGAAATAGCTTGGAACAAATTTATGAATGGCATACTTATCATAGCTTACCAAAGGAAACTAAGAATGGTACAATTTAACATCCAGGCAGATGTCACAGATGTCACTTAGCCCAACCTGCCCCTCTGTGCTACTCTCTGAGATAGTGTTCCAAATTGTGTGGCCCAGGCCTGACCCAGGATCACAGCTTTTGTATTCTTAGCTCCAATTTACTTCAGAGTGGCACCTCGCACTCTATTCATTCTTGTTGGCAATAACAAGGTGAAATTAAGGCTTAAAATTAATTGTGTTTAAATTTAAACTTATCTACATTTAGAATGTTTCTCCAAATCTCAGTATATTAATGCTCAAGCTCTGCAGTATTTCAGCATATGGAGAATTCATGCCCACTAAATAATGGTAATACCACCTTCATCATGACAATTCAAAACACATTTTCTCCTTTAGAAAATAACTTCTAAGCATCCATTTCTCCTCCCACTTAGAATCAGTGTATTAAAGAAATTTAATCACACTATCTGATAGTAAAACATACTATAAGGCTATAGTAATCAAAACAGCATGGTACTGGCACAAAAATAAACATAGAGGTCAACCGAACAGAACAGAGAGCACAGACATAATCCATACTTATATCATCATTTAATCTATGACAAAGGCATCTATAAAACAAATGGTGTTGGGAACACTGGACAGATACATGCAAAAAAATAAAACTGGACCAACTTCTTACACCATATATAAGAATAAACTCAAAATAGATTAAAGACTGAAGTGTAAGACCCAAAATCATAAAACTCCTAGAAGAAAATATAGACAATAACCTCTCTGACTGTTCTTAGTAATATTTTTTTTCTGATATATCTCCTCATGCCAGGGAAACAAAAGAAAAAATAAACAAATGGGACTACATCAAAATAAAAAGTTTTGCACAACCAAGAAAATCATCAACAAAACAAAAATATAGCCTACTGAATGGAAGAGGATATTTGCCAATGATACATCTGATACGGGGTTAATATCCAAAATTTATGAAGAACTCTTACAACTAAACATCAAAAATATCCAATCAAAAAATAGGTAGAGGATCTGAACAGACATGTCTCCAAAAAGGACATACAGATGGCCAATAGACATATGAAAAGATGCTCAACATCACTTATCATCAGAGAAGCAAATTAAAACCTCAATGAGATATCACCTCATACCTGTCAGAATGGCTATCATTAATAAATCAAAAAACAACAAGCATTGGCAAGGATGGGGAGAAAAGGAAACCCTCATGCACTGTTGATGGGGTTACAAATTGGTATAGCCACTATAGAAAACAGTTTGGAAGTTTCTCAAAAAAATAGAACTACCTTATGACCCAGCAATTGAACTTCTGGGTATTTATTTGAAGAAAACCAAAACACTAATTCAAAAAGATATATACACCCTTATATTTACAGCAGTGTTGATTACAATAGCCAAGATATGGAAGCCACCTAAGTGATCATCAATAAAAAACTGGATAAAGAAGAGGTGGTACATATATACAATGGAATATTACTCAACCATAAAATAAAAATGAAATCTTATCATTGCAATGACATGGATGACCCTGGAGGGTATTATGCTAAGTGAAGTAAGTCATACAGACAAAGACAAATACCATATGATCTAACTTATATGTGGAATCTAAAGAACAAAATAAATAAACAAACAAAATGAAAAAAGACTCATAGATAAGGAGAAGAAATTGGTGATTGCCAGATGGGAGGGGGATTGGGAGTTAGGTGAAAAAGGTAAAGGGATTAAAAAGTACAAATTAGTAGTTACAAAATAGTCATGGGAATGTAAAGTACAGCATAGAGAATATAATTAATAATATTGTAATAACTATGAATATTGCTGGGTGGGTATTAGACTAATTGGGGGGATCTCTTCATAAATTATATAAATGTCTTACCACAAAAAAAAACTATTGAAAAGTACATTTTACATGGTATAATTTTATGGTATGTAAACTGTACCTTGATAACACCTGTTAAAATATTGTTAAAAAGAAATTTAAGTAAGAAGCAATACACCTCAGTTACTTCCTTAAAAGATCATTTTGGCACTTCTGTGGGGAATGAATCAGAAGGATAAAGGTAGAAACAGCAAAACCAGCCCAGAGGCACTGCAATGATCTGAGCCTAAGATGCTACATTCATACTACTGACAAACAAATCTCCTGTCAGTCTGCTCCCTCTGTCCAGATGCTATTAGACATCTCTATTTGAATTTGCTGGTGATATGTAAACTATTTCAATTCTTGAATTAAATTTTAGAATCCCCCTTATTCTCCTATAATAAACTATCATCTCTAATTTTATCTTGATGTCAATCTTACAAGTCTTTTCTGCAGCATCTCTTGAATTGTTGCTTTGTTTTATATCAAATCCCAGCCTTGTTTTCCATCTAGCAAAAGTGATAAAAATAGTAATAGTAACTATTTCATAAGATTGTTCTGAGGAGTGAATGAGTTGTTGCATATAAAACATTTGGAATGGTACTTGACATGTAATAAGCATTTTTCAAGTATTAGCTGTTATTACAGCAGCAAAGTTTACACTTTAAGCAGTTTTAAATGCTTATAAATATATATTTAGGTATATAACATTTTATAAAATTAATAGCCATTTCTAATAAAAATATGCAGCTTAGATATTTATATCACATAATATCACAAAATTTTTTACAAATAAGCAATAGTTCATAGGGTCTAGAATGAAGGGAAGATGCAAAAGCAGTCAGGGTCCATTCATTACTTTTATGGAATATTTGTCACACTTTTAAATGGCTATGAAATAGGCCTAATGAGATATTTTAGAAAAGCTGAGTTCTCAAAGTATGCTTCTTAAGAAACCTAATTTTATTTTATTGATGGCTATCTTTGGGCCACTACAGGAACTTTCATTTTCACTGAAATAACCAAAAGAAACCTAAGGTTTCTTCTTTTCAGATCAGAAATTAAGATTGAGGGAAAACAAGTTTTTACTATTTTCCGAGTAGGTTACTCTCTCTGGAACCAAAAGAATACCTTTTTTGATTCTGCTTCTAAAAGCATATTTCAGTAAATGGGTATCAATAAAATATGCAGTTATTTTTTTTAAAGCTTTTTGGTTGAAACCTTGGAATGATAATTACACAACAGATTCCAGAAATAGGCTCTTTATACAATAAACACATTAGTGTTTGGGTTTATATGTAACAAAACAACACTTTATGTGGATTGATGCTTTCGTTGGTTCTCAATTGCAAAGAAGGAACAAACAGAAAAAACATCAGATATATCCCAGATTCCCTTCACTGAAGTAGAAGACAATGAAATGTCATCATGTAACCTTCTTATAGACTAACATCATGTAGCATAATCCCCCAGTCAGAGCAGAGGGAATATTTGAATTCACATTTTCACCTGCCAGACAACAAAAAGGAAATTTAGTTCTGTTCCCCATATGTTCAATGATTTGTCTTAAATTCTCACTCGGATGCCTGGGAGTCTACTAAACACTAGTGCCTCGTCATTTCCCCCAGACTCCACCAAGGTCCTGGACACTTCTCAGAGATAATGGCCACTTTGAAGAACCCAAGAAGAGGTAGGATACTGGCCCCAGTTGCATCTTAAAAGGATCCCAGCAGAGGTGGGATTGTTTCATCAGCCACTTTTCTGTAATACAAACCTCGGCAGTGAGAGGCCTGAGCACTACACAGTCAGGATGGTGAAGTTCTGCTTGAAAAGTCTCTGGTTTCCAAGAATAGTGTAGCCAATTCACCCCAAAAAAAGAGCTATCCTTTGGGCAGAACTCACACGTGCAGTCTGGCTCAACCTATGTCCCCAGGGTTTTTTTTCTATGTATTCCTATAGCAAGTGCTTTTAGTTTGCAAATTTTGGCCCTTATTAAAACATGCCTTTTAAAAATTAAATTTATTGGGGTAACATTGGTTAATATAATTATATAGGTTTCAAGTGTACAATTCAATAATATACATCTGTATATTGTGTTGTGTGTTCACCATACTGTCTCATCTCCTTCCGTCTCTATATATTTGACCTGCCTTGAATGAATGCTTTCCTGAGCAATTTCTTGTCAGAAAAATTGTAAACTTCTTTCATATAATAGAATGTTTCTTATAAATTCTGTTGGAGCCTAACATAGGCATGTACTAAATCAATATCAAGTGAATGAATGAAGTTATTGGCAGAGGCTTTAGATAGCATACAACCATTCCCTGTATCCCTGCAGTTTGATAAAACATCTTTATGTTTGTCTCTGATAACTAAAACAATTTAAAATGTTTTTAATTAATTCACCCAGTATTTGGTGCCTGCCCTTCAAGGGGAGAGATACAATGGAAGGTAGAGGCAGAGTCCAGGTGCTGGACAACCTTGAACACCATCCTAAAAAGCAGGTCAAAAATCATTGAGGACTCTTTTGCATGGTATTAAACGGTCAGTTTTGCTTTACAGATAGAACATGCTGATGTGAAAAATGGATTTGAAGGGCAGGACTAGAAGCAGGGTTAGGTGCAAGACACCAGAAGAGAAATGATGAGGACTTCAACAAGGGCCATAGTCTTAAGGATATAGAAATGGCAACAGGTATAAGACACAAAATAGGTACAATTTGGTGGCTGACTTTTAGGGGTCAAAATTCAAGAATGACTGTCAGGTTTCTAACTTGGATAACTAGGTGATATGGTTTAGAAAATATGATTGGTTTCCTTTCTGATAAGAACCCTACACTTTTCTAATGCTTCTTTAATAATACTCATCACACTGAACAGGCCATATTTGTCCTTTCTGTTAGTCTATAAGCTGCAAGAGGTCCTGGACCACGCTGGGTACTTACCATCTCTATCACCTGGCACAGGCTCCAGCCCATGCTAAGTGCTTCATTAGTACTCCTTGACTTGAAAAAGGCATACTGATTTCATGTAATTTCTATATATCTAGGAAGAAGATCATTTGGAGGCTAAGGGAGCTCTTTTATCCTTTTCTAGCTCTGAGCCTATATGAATCAATTTCAGTAGTAAAAACTGCGTTGTTTTCATTGTTATCCCCTTCAGAAATAAAATTCCGCAGTCTCTCTTATTTAACATTTCCATAGCTAAGAGACTTTATTGTCAAAAATTCTTCCTAAGATATGGTACAAAATCATTTTTCCATTTAAGTTATAATTGTATTTCATAAAATAACTGGGTTAGCTATTTTTTACACTGTCTATTTACAGGAATCAAGAAAGAGCTGAAAGCAGACATACCTCCATAAAGAAAAAAAATGAAAGCTGATACTCAAGCACCAAGCTGTTGGCTGCATACACAAAATTTTATTTTCCTTAAGAATGAATTCATAAAACCATGAGAGTTGTATGGTCTTTGAAATCCTAACAGTCTTCATTTAATATTCTTCTAGGTAGTCATAGAAAATAACATTGCTTTTTCTTTTTTTGTGAGGTTAAGCGTTAAATACTAATCCACTGTAAATCTACCAACATTGTGTGCTTAATATACAGATCCTTAATAACTTTGCTTTCTAATGAATTTTTACCAGTCAGAGTCACAACAGGAAACAGGTGGCACACTTGAAATAGTCTTATTTGAGAGGAGTTTATTTATAAAGGGATCAATTATAAAGGCAATGTTATTGCAGAACCACAACATACAGGAGAGTCATCCAGGCCTGGTAGTAGTCTGACTGTGACCATTTCTATGCCATAATGAATGAGGGAGGCAGTGGTTACTGGAATCTGGAAGGAGAGAGTCAAGTAGAGAATAAACCCTTGAAAGAACCAGAGACTTCCACTGAAAGGTATTGAGTTAAACTCACAGGAAGGAACCCAGAGAAATAAATACCCATCAGCACTCTCCTCCCTTTCTCTGATCTTTTTTTACCAGAGCTCTCCACTGGTGAAACTTTTCTGAAGACAGAGGGAATGGGAGCCATATAGGTCAGCCTCCTGGGGTGGAGAACAGAGAGAAGAAAAGGGGAAAGTGGATCTAGAGGGGCAAATAGAAAATATCAACTCAGGGTTACTCATTTGAGCTTTTGTGCCTAGAAAATACTACCTTTATCCATTTTCCAGAGTCCAAAATATTTTCCATCACCACTCTTCAACAGAGGAGAAATTTTGGGGATTTACATGTAAATTTCTAAGTATACAACTATCAATAAACCCCATGTTTCTTAGCTTTGCAGCAGAAAATCTGAAAGTTGAGTGCAATTCTAGAACAATGGCAAAACAAGTACAGAGAAAATCCAGACAAAAGAAAACACTCAGTACAAATATATATATACCAGAAGAATTATTTAGAATTCTTTAGAAAGTCTCTAGGATTTAGGGATGGCCTTATAATTTGTGTCACCTGTACACAAATTACACATCAGGACCTTTGGTGCTAAAAGGATCTTTATCTCTTTTTGGAGATTTAAAATCTACTTATCTGTGGAACTATACTATAACAGTCCCCTTTCTTGAAGTGCTTAGATATTTCTGTAAAAAGCAATGTTTCAATCTTAAAAATAGCATTTTATTATTTATTTCTACTGCTTACAATAATACAAAATTTTTTCTTGTCATATATGCCTATTTTTCAAAATATGTCCAAAAGTATTAGATTTCCATTCAATATTTTCTTGAACTATTGATATGTTTAGTACAGAGCGTGGCACATAGTAAGTGCATAAAGTTAGCATAATGGTAGTAGGTAGTTGTTGTTCTATGTGTTCTCTTTTGAAGATATAGTATGTTTTTTTAAAAGCATGGATTCGAATATGCACTCTTAAGCATGAGAATAGGGTTGAAGTTCTGTTTTACAATATGAACTGACATGAATGTAAAATGTTTTTTAAAAGGCACTATTTTCTCTTGATGAATATCTTGAACTTTAAGGTAAAGACACTAAAATCCAATGGGCTACAGGGAATGTAGGTACAGCCGGATTGGCAAAGACTCTAAAATCAACCTCCGAACATAGTCTTTATTTATTCACTTACTTATTGGAGCACTACATCTGCTTTCTTCCCAAAAGAAATGAAATGCTCCATTGTTATTTTTGCCTTATTTTCCCTCTTTATTTAGATTAGAAACTGACAGCTTAGATCACATTCTGTCAGAGCAATGAAACCACAGCTCAGCCATATTTTACTTAAAGACCTGGATTTCATTCACCATAGGTGAAGTTAACTGAAGCGAAAGAGCCTGATTTATATCACTGGGCTGCCAACAGGATAGAGATCATAACCCCTGCTTCCCAGATAGACAAGATCTCTATAAAGGAAGCTGAGCCTCTATCTTTCCTCCAGGGCACACATTTTACACAGTGCCAACTGACAGAATTTTCAAGAGCATAACATTCAGCCTGTAAAACATAAAGATCCCTCTAACGGTTTTAGAGAATAACTGGTCAAAAGATAGAAAATATAGAAAATACATGTTCATGGCATGACTTTTCTCAAATACTAGACAGGTAATGAGTGCAAAAAAAATAGTTACTTTGAACCTGATATTGCTAATGCCATTCAGAATGAGTTGTATTGGTTAAATTTTCATTTGAAATACAAAGTTTATAATGCTATCTCATTCACTATTTCATGAGATTTTCATAGTCAACCTATATACTCATAGTCTTCATCGTAAGAGTGCTATTTTCTTTATTAAAAATTATTGAGATGACATTGATCAACAAAATCCAATAAGTTTCAATGTACAATTCAACAGTATGTCTATGTATGTATATTGTATATATACAGTATATATATATATATATATGTATGTGTGTATATATATATATTTATATGTATATTGCATTGTGTGTTCATCGCTCATATATTTCTTTCTGTCCTCACATATTTGACCCCTTGAAATCCTATTTTCCTCCCTCCTTCCTTCTGGTAACCACTAGTGTACTGACCATGTCCATAATTCTCTGTTTTTTGTCATGTTTGTTTGTTGCTTTTAGATTTATATCCCACATAAGAGTGATATCATGTGGTTTTTAACTTTTTCTGTCTAACTTATTTTGCTTAGCATGATTATCTAAAGATCCATCCATGCTGTCACAAATGGCAGTATTTCATCTCTTCTTATAGCTAAGTAATATTCTATTGTATATATGTGCCCCATCTTCATTATCCAATCATCTATTGAAGGACACTTTGGTTGCTTCAAAACAATTCCTTTTGCAATTCTAACAAAAAGAGTAAAATACCTAAGAATAAACAAGGAAATATGTGAAGGACCTATACATTGAAAACTATAAGACTGTATTAAAAGAAATTGAAGAAGACCCAAAGAAATGGAAAGATATTCCATATTCTTGGATTAGAAGAATCAACATAGTTAAAATTACTTTATTACCTAAAGCATTATACAGATTTAATGCAATGCCCCCAAAATCCCATCAGCATTTTTTAAAGAAATAGAACAAAAAATCATCCAATTTATATGGAAGCATGAAAGACCTCTGAGCAATCCTTAAAAAAAAAAAAAAATACTGGAGGTATCACTCTGCCCAACTTAAAATTATACACAAAGTGATGATAATCCAAACAGCATGGTATTGACAAAAAAAAAAAAAAGCAGACACACAGACCAATGGAACAAAATCAAGAGTCCAGAAGTAAACTCCATTTATAATGGGCAAATAATTTTTGACAAAAGTGCCAAAAACATTCAATGGAGAAAGGAAAGCCTCTTTTTAATAAATGGTGCTGGAAAAACTGGAAAGCCACCTGCAAAAGAATAAAAATAGACTGTTGTCTATCACTGAACACCAAAATTAACCCAAAGAAGACATGTAAGAGTGCTATTTTAAAATATGATAATCCCCTCACCAGTGGTTATACTAGTCAATGTCTGTCTTAATTAGTCCTCTACTACAGTGGTCCCCAACCTTTTTTGACCCCTGAGACCAGTGCTCCTATGAGAATCTAGTGCCTGATGATCTCAGATGGAGCTGAGGTGGTGATGCTAGCACTGGGAAACAGCTGCAAATACAAATGAAGCTTCGCTTGTTCACTCACTGTTCACCTCCTATTGTGTAGCTCAGTTCTCAACAGGTCAAAAACCAGTACCAGTCTATGGTCCAGGAACTGGGAACTCTTGCTCTACTACACTACTTTGAATAGCACTCTGAGTGTAAGTATTGCCAAAGTACCTTCAATGAAGGACTTTTATCAACCTCTTTTTTTTTTATTAAAGGTATCAAATTAAATTCTACAACTCCATTTATATGTATTAAATATTATATTATAAAAGAATTTGGCTCCTCCCATAACAAAAAAAAAAAAAAACACCAGATAAACTAAAAAGTATGCTTTTCCTTAAAGCCATCAAAGAAAAATGGACACAAAGAAGTCAAAATTCCAGAAGAGAGAAAGCCCTTTCTTGGTGAGTAAAGACTTATACCTGGGGAATATGTCTTATTTTTTCTCTTTCCCATTTTTCGCCCCTTTGCAACCCTCTCCTCACCCCTCCCTGCATCAGCCTCTGGCAACAATCAGTTGTACTCTGTATCTATGAACTTGCTTCTATTTTATTTCATTGATTCATTAGTTTTATTTTTATTTCTGTCTAATTACTCACTGTATTATTCTCTAGATCCATCCATGTTATCTCAAATGGCAAGATTTCATCTTTTTTATGGTTGAGTAATATTTCATTGTATGTATGTACCACTCCTGTATCCATTCATCTATCCATGGACACCATATCTTGGCTATTGTAAATAATGCTTCAATGAACATACAGCTACATATATCTCTTTGAATTATTGTTTTCATTTTCTTTGGATAAATACCCAAACCTGGAATTCCTAGGTCATACAATAGATCTATTTTTAATTTTTTGAGGAATCTCCATACTGTTTCCATAGTGGCTACACTAATTTACAATCCCACCAACAATGCACAAGATTCCCTTTTCTCCACATCCTTGCCAACACTTGTTACCTATTGTCTTTTTGATAATAGCCACTCTGACAGGTGTCAGGTGATAGCTCACTGTGATTTTGATTTGCATTTCCCTGATGATTAGTGATGTTAGTATCTTTTCATGTATCTGTTGTTTATTTGTATGTCTTCTTTGGAGAATTGTCTATTGATGTCTTTTGCTCATATTTTAATTGGATTGTTTATTTTTTTCATGTTGAGTTGTATGAGTTCTTTATATATTTTGGTTATTATCCCCTTATCAGATATATTATTTGCAAATATATTCTCCAATTCAATAGGTTGCCTTTTAATTTTGTTGATGATTTTCTTGACTGTGCAAAAGCTTTTAGATTTGATGTAGTCCCATTTGTCTATTTTTAATTTTGCTGCCTCTGCCAAGGAGACATATCCAAAAAATATTGCTAAGACCTATGGCAAGGGGTTTACTGTCTGTGTTTTCTTCTAAGAGTTTTATGGTTTCAAGACTTACATTTAATTCTAATTCATTTTGAGTTTATTTTTATATGGTGTAAGAATATGGCCTAGTTTATATTTTTTTTTTTGCATGTATCTGTCCAGGTTCCCAGCACCATTTATTGAAGAGACTGTCTTTTCCTCTATTGTATATTATTTCCTCCTTGTTGTAGATTAATTGACCACATAAACGTGAGTTTATTTCTGGCTCTCTATTCTGTTCCATTGATCTATGTATCTGTTTTTTATATCAGTACCATACTATTTTTATTACTATAGCTTTGTAGTATAATTTGAAATCAGGGAGCATGATACCTCCAACTTTAGTCTTTCTCAAGATCGCCCTGGCTATTCAAAGTCATTTATGATTCCATATAAATTTTAGAATTATTTGTTTTAATTCTGTGAAAAATGCTATTGGTATTTTGATAGGGGTTGCATTGAATCTGTAGATTGCTCGACAATGTCAACAATGTATTATGTGATTTACAACATACACAGAAGAAAAATATATGACAATAATATCACAAAAGATGGGAGTGAGCTAAATGAAACATACCTTTGTAAGTTTCTTGCATTGCTGTGATAAGTTAGGGATTCATATTACAATTCTTAGCGTAGCCACAAAGGAAATATTGAGACACATCAAAAAGTCAATAGAGCAATCAAAATTTTTAAATATTTGATTTAAAAAAGACAAGAAAAAATAACAAATGAAAATATTGCAAAATGGTTGATATAAACTTGACCATATCAATAATTACATTATATGAACATGGAGAATGGCCAAGTAAGCTTTCAATTTGCTTGATTACCAAATCCTTTTTGAAATAATATCTAATTATCATCCCACATATTTTGAAGGATAGATCTAGTCCAATCCTACAGTTTTACACTTTAATAATTATTTTCAAATCATTGTTTCACTCCAACCATGAGCATTTTAAAAGGAAGGATAAATCAAGAAGACATAACACTTATCAATATACGTGCTCCCAATCAAGAAGCACTGATATATATAAAGCAACTACTAACATAACTAAAGGGAGAAACTTACGAAAACATAATTATAGTAGGGGACCTAAATACTCAAGTGATAGCTATGGTTAGATCACCCAAACAGAAAATCAAGAAGAGAATAACATCCTTATGTGACACATTAGACCAATTGGACATAATCGATATTTACAGAGCCTTTCATCCCAAAACACCAGGTTATACATTCTTCCCTAGTGTACATGAAACATTCTCAAGGATAGACCATATGGTGGGACACAAAACTAGCCTCAACAAATTTAAGAAGATTGAAAACATATCAAGCATATTCTCCAATCACAATGCTTTGAAATTGGAGATAATTACAAAAAGAAAGCGGGAAAAATCACAAATATGTGGAGACAAAAAAACATTCTACTAAAGAATGAATAGGTTAAAGAAGAAATAAAAGGAAAAATTAAAAGATACACAGAAACAAATGAGAATAAACATAAAACATATCAAAACTTTTGGGATACAGCAAAAGCCATAATAAGAGGAAAGTTTATATCATTACAGGCCTATCTCAAGAAACAAGAAAGATCCCAAATAAACACCCTAACATTATATCTTAAAAAACTAGAAAAATAAGAACAAATGAAGCCCAAGGTCAGCAGAAAGAAGGAAATAATAAAAATTAGAGCAGAATTAAATCAAATTGAGAATAAAAATGCAATAGAAAAAAATAATGCAACAAAGAGCTGGTTCTTTGAAAAGATCAATAAAATTGACAAACCTCTGGCTAGAGTCACTAAGGAGAAAAGAGAAAAGACACAAATAAACAAAATCAGAAACTAAAGAGGAAAAGTTACAATGGGTACCACAGAAATATAAAGGATCATACAAGAATACTATGAAAAACAATATGCCATCATCTTCAATAACCTAGAAGAAATGGACAAGTTCTTAAAATATACAACCTTCCTAGACTGAATCACAAATAATTGGAAAAATATAAATTAACAAACCAATAGTAAGGAAATTGAAACAGGCATCAAAACCTCCCAAAAAGTAAAAGTCTAGAACCAGATGGCTTCACCAGTGAATTCTACCAAACATTCAAAGATGATTTAATACCTGTCCTTCTTAGACTCTTCCAAAAAAATTGAAAAAGAGGCAATACACCCTAATTCATTTCATGAGGCCAACCCTACCCTGATATTAAAACCTGGTTTATATCCCCAAATATCCCTATGACTCTCTCTGCCATCTCTTTTAGATCTTTGCTCAAATGTTAGCTTCTTAGTGAAGATGTCGCTGGCCATACTATCTAAAATTGCAAGTTCCCCCCAACATTGCCTATCCTTCTTCTCTTATTTCCTCTTTGGCATTCATCACTATCTAACACAATTTAAATTTTACTCATGTGTCTCATTTCAATATTTGTTTGTGTTTTATATATATAAGCTCCATGAAGGCATAATTTTTAAATGCTTTGTTCATTATCTTAACTGAACCAGTTTGTGGCTCATAGTACGTATTAAATAAATATTTTTTGAATGCATGTATTAAAAAATGACTTTCTGACTTGGAATCATATCCGAAGATAGATTCTCTGCCTGCAGAGTGCCATGAAATGTCCTAGGTAATAAATGCCCCCACTTAAACTACCAAATAATAATAACTCCCATAACTATATGAGTGTATAGTGATAATACTCTGGTGCTAAGAACTTCTTACATGTCATCCTTACAGCAATCCTATAGGTAGATATCATTACCCGATTTTGTAAATGATAAAACTAAAGCTTAGAGAACTTAACTAAATAGACTAAAGTCAAAGAACTAGTGTGGATAGAGTTGGATTTCAAATTTAGATCTATGTGAGTACAAAATCCTAGTTTTTCACTACTATGACAGGCTACCTCCCTTTAGAAAAAAAAGTCACTTAGGGCATTACTCATGAAATATGTTTTACTACATCAAAATCAAAAATGTGAATGTAAATAGATTATATCACACTGTGTTAGGCATAAAACAAAATAATCTTATGTAAAATGATCAATGAGCAAAAAACTGCAAGACTCTTTGATGTTACCACTTCTCAAAAAAAAACACCTCCTTCTTGTATATGCTCATCTGTGTCCTAAATCAAGTACTACCCCAAATAAAATACATCCTTTTCATTATTTGCTGCTATAAATTATTGATTCCAAAAATATAAACTTGAGATTTTTAGAAGGAAAAAATTTGTACTACCTTATTAGTTAATTTGATTAATTTTGCTGTTATCTTTTGTTTTATGTTCTTCTCAGGCATGACAGACCATTTCATTTAGACCGTGGGGAACTTAGCATTATAGTAATATATTCAAATAGACTATGATAAAGAATGAAAGAAATGTGGTGATGATTTATATATATCAATAACATAAATCTCATTTATGTAGTCACTGGCAAACTAATAGCAAGGGCCTATATAACAGGAACATTTACATTAAATTATTCTAATTAGAAAGCATACATATGGGTATATGTTGGCTATTATGCTCTGCTTATTTGTATTTCATATTAAACTTATATATTGAAAATACTACTTCTATTTTGGACCTATTGACAAACAATCTGTAACTTGCTTGTCTTTCAACTCTAAACAAAAGAACTAATACAATCTACTATATGAACTTTGGAGGTCCTAATTAATGCAATAAAGTACCTATCACAATCAATAAAAAAAAAGTTTGCATTTTTAACATAATTGAGCTCTAGGCAGTCCTCATCAGAAATAAACAAGCACAGGAAACAAGAAATAGGGCACACATCATTAAAAACAAATAAGTGGATTAAAAGAAATTGTTTGAATATTTCAGTCACTTAAACCATACTTAATTTCTAATCTTTTTTAGGAGAACAACCACTTAATATTGTAAATTTGTACTTAAAACATTTAGTAAATAAGTAAGTAAAGGTCTGATATTATGCCAGCTCAAGTACATTAAGAACAGAGTTTGGAGAAACATGGCAGAGTAAGAGACATCCCCAGATCTCATCCTTTGAAACAACAATAAGCTGAACATATAAAACTTAACAAAAAACACACAAACTGCACACCAGCACATCCAAGCATGGGATCTGCACATAGGAGCTACCACAGGTCAGAACCCCAGATGTCAAGCGGTGGACAGGGACAAATAAAGA
>CM053504.1:50487252-50615344 GCA_028627145.1 Eidolon dupreanum | reverse complement strand
AAAAAAAAAAATACGTAATTAGGAGTAAAATGAGTAGCAGGCTAATAGAAGCGGAGGAGTGCAACCCTTACTAAGAACGGGGCATTATAAGCTTAAATAATAAGAGGAGATTTGCTATAGAAAGATAGTAATGGATGTTCAGCATACATAGGTCAAAGATACAAATTTACAAAGGGGAATGGTGATAAGGCACATGCAAAACAAAATAGATGACTGTGTGTGTATATATACACACACACACACACACACACACGTGTGTGTGTGTGTGTGTGTAGGATAGTGTGTGTGTGTGTCTGTGTGTGTGTGTGTGTATATATATATACTTTACATTTTTGTAATGGTAACCACATATCAAAGATTCAGAACTTAAGTATATAACATAAAACAAGAAGGACTAGAGGGAAAAACCACAAAAGCCAACCAAACAAAGAAATCAGAAACACAAGGACAAGGAAGCAATGGAAACACCGAGCTACCAGAAAGCAAAATATAAAATGGCTATAAGATCACCTATTTCAATAGTCACCCTAAATGTAAATGCACTGAACTCATCAATAAAAAGGCACAGAGTTGTAGAATGGATCAAAAAAGAAAACCCAACCATATGCTGCCTCCAGGAGACACATCTCAGCTCCAAAGACAAATATAGACTCAAAGGGAAAAGGTAGAAAATAATATTTCAAGCAAATGGCATTCAGAGAAAAGCAGGAGTAGCAGTACTAGTATTGGATAAAATAGACTTCGAAATTAAAAAGGTAAAGAAAGATACTGAGGGACATCTCATAATGATAAAGAGAATCATGCACCAAGAAGACATAACACATTAATATTTATGCTCCCAATCAGGAAGCCCTGAAATATGTTAAGCAACTGCTAACAGAACTAAAGGGAGAAACAGACCAAAGCACTATCATAGTAGGGGACCTAAATACCCCGCTGTTGGATATGGACAGATCATCCAAACAGAAAATAAGAAGTAAGATTACTGGGCCAAAAAGCAAGAGCAAATGTAATTTTGCTATATATTACCATATCCACTCCCATAGGAATTATATAACTTTGCATTCCACCAGCAATATATGAGAGGCTTATTTTTATCCAGCTTTTCCAGTAAAATATGATATGAGTATCAAATAGCAATATTTACAAAGGCAGTTACTTTTGATAGGTAAGAAAAAGTATCATAATTTTTATTTAAATCTCTCAATATGAGCAAGGTTGAATATCTGTTTATATGTTGTAGAGCATTTTTGTGTCTTTTCCAACTAACTGCAAGTTCAAATCCTGTGCCAATTTTTCTATAGAGTTTCAATACTTTTCTTCTCTATACTTAAAGCTCTTATATATTGGATAAATTAACCCTTTGTGATATGTTTATTATAAATTTCTTAATTTTTATTATTATTCACCCCTAGTACCTAAATCACATAAATGTCATTGTTTGTACTATCAATTCAGTTATTATTAAAAGTTAATTCCAACCACAGAGAAAACTAAACATTGGCATTATAACATTTATGGCACTGTGAGATGTAGTCCCATTTTCCACTCTCTCCATTTAATTTCTACTTTGATCTCTCACGGTAGTCTGCTGTTTATCATATACCGCAATTGCTTTAGGACAAATCCAAGATCACTATCATAAAATAGAGCTTCCTGGTCTCACTTATCTTCTAGGGAAGAGAGTGCCTTTTCCACCAAGATAGTCCAATCAATCTAGATGCCAGTCCCTTAAGTTACTGTCTATGAAAATTAAAAGGTACTTTTTTCCTGTAAAGATTTTTAAATGTACTGTAAAGGAATGATTTATTTGGGACCTTGATCCTGAATAATAGAGTCAGGAAGTCAAGACCTTGGAGAAAACTGGCTCCTACAAGGAGTGCATACAACAGATGGCAACTCTAACAAGGGCTGTTCATATAAAAAGAGTCTCTGAATGGAGGAGGATGACAGAGATACAACATTCCTGTGTTGGCTCCTGAGGGCCAGAGCATTCCTTCAATCCTTCAGGTTTCAGGGGTTTTTCACCTGTTGCGAGGCATAGGTATCATGAGGAAAGGATACATTCTCCAACTGTAATAATGGGCAGTAAAAAATTTAAATCAGTAGGGAAAATGGTGGGAAAAGTTTATAAGCAAGACCTCTTAACTAAGTGAATGGATACAAATTATAACTTCTTCAAATGACTGATGTTTTTGAAATTTATGTTTAGTGAAAACAACACCTTTGATTTCTCCACTTGTGGAGGGGTGAGGGATAAGACCTATAAATGTAAATATTCTCAGAGAGGTGATTCTGTGCATTATTGACTGATGAGTCATTAAGGATATCATTCTTTCCTTAGAGCAAGTTTTGATTGGAGGTAGACAGAGGGAGGGCACCTGGTGAATGAAGATGAAAGGGAAATGAGAAGGGAAGCATTGAGAGGGGAAAGAAAAAGAAAAAGAGCCTGGAGGCACTAAAAATCAACTTCTCAGCTTCAGTGCTTTGCCTAGAGCAAGCCCTGGGTTTATGATTTCATGGTCTGCCTAAAAAATGAAAAAGAACTTCCTTTGAAAGCTTCATTAACTCCAAAAGCCAGTGATTACAGTAGCTTTTAATAGAGGAAGAAAGACTTTCCTTTTCACTGAAACCTTAAGAGAAGACACTCAAATCAACTTTAGAAATGACTACAGGAGAAGAAATGAGAAGGAGCAGAAGAGAGGCAGAGGGAGAGGGAAGAGGGAAGAGAAAAAAGGAAAAACAGGGAGAGGTAAAGGGAGGGAAAGCATGATACAAGTCTTTGAGAAGAGTTGAACACTATAATCATGTTTGGGTTTAAGGGGGATAGCTAACTCTGAGATATAATAAAGCAGATTAAATTCCACTAGTTAATTATTACAGATGGCAAGAAGTCCAGCCACAACATTCAAGAACAAAAGCTATATTGGATAGGTGTCATTCTTTTTGGTTCCTAAACAGCTGAACCTCCTTATGTCTTGGGACTCCTCTACCTTATCGATCTTGTGGAAAGGCTGAGCAACCTCCTGCTATAAAAGCTGAAAATGTCTGCAACTAAGTTTCCCAGTCTCCTTGGCAGGCAGGGATATATTACCTAGACAAGCACTTTTCAGACTTTAGTGCACATTGTGTACTATGTTTGAGAACTTCCCAAACCCAAATGCCCCCAGAGAACCTAGCTAAGTAGGATAGTGCCACCACATAATCTGCAATTCTAGCATGCTCTCAATTTATGCCGATGCTGCTAGTATTTGGACTATACTTTCGAGTAATATGAAAGCTTTCAGTAATCTGGTGAACCCACCTCACGCTTTGAACTAGGCACTCGTGATACAAAGTAGAGACTGAAAAGAGTTCTCTCTGGTGACAAAGAAGATTTGTGGCAGGTCCAAGTTTCCAGCACTACATGGGTAGTGATGGTACTGGTGGCTTCCACCTCCCTGAGTCATCAATGTTGGAAGTACAAGTGTATGTGGGTAAGGAATAGAAAATTGGGGGAGGAGAGAGGCAAAGGTGTCTTTGCAGAATCACTTCTGTGGCCTAAACCCCAAGTCAACCTTGCAAGCCTTTATGGTGGTTTTGTGAGCCACCGAATCTTTTTTTCCTGCTAAAATCTGTTGTTCACAAATCGGGCAATAGCCAAGACGTGGAAACAACCTATGTGTCCACTGACAGATGAATAAAGAAAATGTGAGATATATGATAGGTAGGTAGGTAGGTAGGTAGGTAGATAGATAGATAGATAGATAGATAAAGTATCCAGTCATCAAAAAGAAAGAATAATGTCATCTGAACAACATCAATGGACTCGTAGTAAGGGAAAGAATAACATGGAATTGTTCACCTATCATCCAGGAGAGAGGAAAAAGATGGATATCAAGATATTATGCTAAGTGAAATAAGTCAAACAGAAAAAGACAAATACTATATGATATTACTTATATGTGGACTCTAAAAAAAACTGAGCTTATAGATACAGAGAACAGATTTGTAACTGCCAAAGATGGGGGCAGAAGTGAGAAAAATAGTTGAAGGTGGTAAAAAGGTACAAATTCTCAGTTTTAAAGTGAATAAGTCTTGGGGATATAATATACAGCATGGTGACTGTAGTTAGTAATACTGTATTGTATATTTGAAAGCTGCTAAGAGAATATATCATAAAAGTTCTCATCACAAGAAAAAAATTGTAAATATGTGTGATAACACATATTAACTAAACTTAGTGTCATAATCATTTTTCAATGAATACATATATTATCATTATGTTCTGCACCTAAAATTAATACAATATTATGACAATTATATCTCAATTTTAAAAATAAATTAATTAAAATAGCGAAACCCTAAAACATTTTGTTAAAAAAAGAAAGTTCAGGAATAATACTTGGCCAAGAAAAGATGGCTAGAGGTTCTTGGACCAACTGATAACCTTATAAGGATCACCACTGGGCTTCGCTGGGACATTAAAATGAAACACATATAGAGAAACCACACTTTGATCAATTTAAAGTTAAGATTTGGTATGGATGTAGCCCAACTCTTCTATCATTTTTAAGTAATATACAGTTACAAACTTCCTTATTGAATCAGCAGCCACTAAACGAAATCATTTTTCTGCCAACTAAATTAACAGGAGACTCTGGTTTGGGCCTCATTACACCATGGTGTGCCCAAAAAATACAACCCCAATATCAAATGTCAAATTCTCCCTGTGGGATAATGCAATGCAAAATAGCACTATGATAGAACTTTAAATTCTAAACAATATTCAGTATTGTTTCCCTAAAAATACCTGAAGTATTATTGAATCAATGATTATTGAGTCATTATTTCTATTGTGTGTGTGGTCAAGATTAGTCCTTCACATATTCATTATCTGATCAAATATGATCATTTACTTAATGACTCTTTCAGTGACTTTCATGACACTTTTATACCTCCAAGACATGGTTCAGACATCTCATGGAGGTATTTCAACAGCTGGCCTTTCTCTACCAATCTAGCCAAATTGAAAGGACATGTTCTCTAAATAGTACTGTCCTTTCATGCAATCATGCTAACATATCCTCTTCCCTTTATGAGGAAGGTTCTTTCATGTTTGCTCACTTGATGACCCATCATTTGAGGCTGGACTCAAATGTCATCCCCTCCCTCTACTTCCTCAGGAAGACTTCACCATTCCTTACTTCATGTTTCCATATTACAAGGTATTTATGAGCTATTTTAGTATGGTTATTATATGCCTATCTTTCCTAGTAAACCATAAATTATGATATGGACAACAGTACAAAGGTTCCTCAAAAAATTAAGAATAGAATTACCATATGACCCAGCAATCCCTCTTCTGGGCATTGACCCCAAAAACCTGAGAATATTTATCTGTAAAGATATATGCACCCCAATGTTCACAGCAGCATTATTCACAGTGGCCAAGACATGGAAACAACCAAAATGCCCTTTGATAGATGACTGGATAAAGAAGATATGAGATATATATATATACACATACACACACACACACACACACACAAGTATATGTATACATACATATACATATACAACACATATACATATACATATACATAACAGAATTTTACTCAGCCATAAGAAAAGATTAAATACTGCCATTTGTAACAACATGGATGGATCTTGAGATAATTATGCTAAGTGAAATAAGTTGGACAAGAAAAGTTGAGAACCAAATGATTTTACTCATATGTGGGATATCAAACTGAAAGCAACAAATGAACAAGACAAACAGAGACTCATGGATACAGACAACAGCTTAGTGGTTACCAGAGAGAAGTGGGAGAGGGGAGGTAGATAAGGGTAAAGGGGGTCAAATATATGGTGATGGAAGGAAATTTAATTTGGGTGGTGGACATACAATGCAATATACATATGACATATTATTGAATTGTACACTTGAAACCTATATAACTTTATTCACCAATGTCACCTCCAATAAATTTAATAATAGATAAATAAATAAATTGTGGTGGCAGAAGCAATGTCTTATTTATCTGTGTTTCCCTGAATGTGGTAGGTCACATAGATAACTTTTCAATAAATAAAAATGCCAAATTTTACTTAAGAATTTTTTCAAAAAATGTCTCTCTAGTTTCTACCATTCTTTTGGACAACAGATTTTTTGCCAAATGAGAATAATTGAGGTGATATCGGAAATAAGCTCAGCAAAACTTTAAAAAACTTTTTTCATTTCTGATAATATATAAATTCACTATAGAAATCTGAAAAAAACACACAATGGTACACAAATGGAAAACAAAAATAAATAAACCCATAACTCAGAAGGTAACCATTTTACATTTTATTATATTTCCCACTAGTATTTTTTAATTTACTTACGTGATGTGATTTATGTAATTTATTTATGTGATAAATTTTAATTTATTTATATTATACTCTACAAGTATTTTAAAAGTCTAGGACTTTCAAACATAATATTATATCATAAGAGTTTTCCATATCATTAACAAAATTTTCAAGACAATTTATTCAATTCATATTTGTGTTGGATATGTGTGCTCTTCCATACTTTTTTGCTATATTGAATAACCATAGGAAAAATACTTTTACACACAAATCTTAGTGAGCACTTATTACTGCCTTAGAATGGAACTATGTCCTTAGAATTTGAATAACTGGTTATGAACATTTTTAAGGCTTTTAATTTAAATTATTAATTTGGTTTCCAAAACCTTTGCCCCAATTTATAGTCCTAGTCACAGTAGAGAAATCTTATCCCACCATCTTTCCACCATATAGAATAGTGTCATGGTTGCTTTTAATCTGCATTAATTTATTGGGTGAAAATGATAAAATTTTTATTATTTTAGTTTGTATGTCACTGGTGACTAATAAGTATGAATAATTTTTATTTCTATTAGCCATTTGTACTTCCTGTCGGCATATTTTCCATTCATTTCCTGCATTCTAATTTCAACTGGGTCTTTATTTATTTTTTTGATGTGTATGTACTCTTTTAAATTGAGGACATTAATCTTTTATCATATAACAACAAATATTTTTCTTAATATGCCATCAATTTTTCCATTTTGTTTATATTTTGATATCCTAAATGGAGAAAGAACCATAATTAATCACTTATTTGGAGAGAGGTCATAAACTTCTTGAGAATCTAATGAGTCTCTCGTTAGAAAAATGAACATATGCACATACACATTTGCAAACAATTTTAAAAGGCTTATAGATCTCTTGAATTTCAACTATGCGCTCTTTTAATTACATTATTCATTCATTACTCTTTCATCTGGGTCCTAACCATCTTACAACCCAACAGGGTGATTGAAACTCATTGCAACTTCTTAGCAATTTTGATATGTGAAAAGAATGTAAAGTATGTTGTATGTAGTATTGTGCTGGGGAGAGGCAGTGTGCAATGGAAGAAGAAACTGTTTTAGGGTTCAGAAAACCTGAGCTCTCATCCTAATTTTGTCACCAGCTCAGTAAGCTGGGAAAAGCTACTTAATCTTTGTCTCCAAATCTTCATCCATAAAGTATGTACAAATATATGTATTTACTCATACGTGTGTGTGTGTGTGTGTGTGTGTGTGTGTGTGTGTGTGTGTGTAGTGTAATGTAGTGGGAGAATTAACATTCTCTAAAGTCCTTTCTATTTCTAAAAAGTACATACTTTATATAGAAAAGTAGTGCTCTATTACACAACATTTTTATTTTGAAGTTATTAAAAATCGTCCTGGAGAAAAGAAATGTAAATTCCAAACAATACAGTTGTGACTATTCCACACTCCTTAGTTACAACTAGTTATACTACCATTTAACGGTGCCATTAAAAATGCATTGTCATCATAGTAACTGCAGCATTATAAGACACAAAATCTTTCCCTGAAATACTCATACTGAGCAGCATACATTGTTTTATGTAATAGCTGCTTCCACCTTTTATTTTTTATTTTTTTAAAATGCCTACAGCACCTGGTATTCCTAGGTGGTCTCCCTTCCAAGTACTAACCAGGCTCAACCTTGCTTAGCTTCCAAGATCATGAGATTGGGCCCACCTTTATTTTTTTAACTGAAAATGCAAAGCTTTCCCTTCTTCCTCAATTTATTTGTAACCATGTAAAACAATCAAGAATCTGCTTTAAAAAAAAAAAAAAACTTTCTGATACCTGGCAATATACAGTACCAGTTGTCAACAGTGTCACTATTTTGTAGATCGGGAAACAAAAATGTTCCCACCAAATTCTGATGTAATTCTCCTCTTACCACCTTTTCATCTTTTTGTCCTTATTTTTTCTCCTGTCACCCTTTGCCTTTGAGCTGTTTTTATTTTTTTAACTCTCCCATTCTGTCACTTGTACATCCTATATCCTATTTCTCCCTGGGTGGTCACTAGAAACCAAAATATTAATTGATTTAAGAAATGAACTCACAAGGTTATTTGCATTTTAAGAGGAAATTCTTGAAGGCTACAAATCTTTCAAGATTCAACAAAGTAAAGCTTAGTCATGGGACAGATGATATGGTCAGTAATTTGGAATACAGTAGCCCAGCCTCATGCCCCCTCAAAACTCTAGACAAGCTACCTTCTTCTCCATCTACTTTTGAGGTCTCTCTTTTTTCTATTAAAAAATGTTTGTTGAGACCTACCCAGTGCTCTCCTAGGCACATGGGCTACACCACCAATAAGACACACAAGTGCACATCATATATTTCTACCTAGTTCAGAGAGAGAAAGAAAACCAAAGAGTAAACAAAAAAGATAAATTCAGCCCTGAAGATCTAAAAGAACTTTCTAAGTAGAGGAGCCCATCAGTGCCAAGTCCTGAGATAGGGAAGAATTCTATGTGTTTTTGAAACACTAAAAGGTCAGTGTGTCTAAAATACAGAATATGAAGAGGAAATTGGTTCAGGATGAGGTTAGAGAGAAAAGCACAGGCCAGTTCCTGTAAGATTTTGAAGATGAAAATGCAGATTCTGGATTTTACCCAAAATTTAATGGAAAGTCAATGAAAGATTTCAACGAGGGGAGTGAAATGACCTTACTTATTTTTTCAAAAGATCACTCCTGGCTACTATATGGAGAATAAACTGTAATAAGAGACAATAAAAGAGACAAATCTGAGGAAACTGCAATGCTCAAAGTCAGCTATGGTGGTGGTCATAACTGCCAGCAAGGGCAATGGCATAGCTGTCAGAAGCTTCTTTTCAATTAAAATGAAAGCCTTTCACCAGGATGTTAGGAAGTTTTATTTGCTGTCCCATCTCCCCAAATGCCATCATGACTGCTTTTATAAGGTACAGATTCTGAAGGATAAGTGAAAAGAACTCTCCCATACATCTAGTTCCTTCCTTTCTTGATTAGATTCCACCACTTCTTTCCTACTACAGAGCATTGCTCTTGCAGTTGTCCTGGTCTGCCTTGACTCACCCATTTTCCCTTTCTACTAGAGATACATGTACATTTATTCATGATTCTGCAGTTTAAGATGGGTTCAAGTGGGCAGTTCTGATGTGTCCACTTATGAGGTTACTCATGTGGCTGCAGTCACCTAACAGGTCAACCGGAGCTAGAAATTTAGTTAAACTTCACTCCGTCTGGTGGTTAGCTAGAGCTGTTGGCTGGAGTGTCTTATGGCCTCAATTCTCTTCCACGTCGCCTTTGTAGCAAGATGGCTCCAATTTCTAGTATGATGGTAGAGTATTCCAAGAGGAAATGAATAGAAACTGCAAGACATCTTAAGATCTTGCTGAGAAGATATAAATCACTTCCACTGCAGTATATTGGCCAAAGCAAGCTACGAAGTCAACCCAGATTAAAAGGGAGGAGAAAGAGACTTCATTTTTTGATAGGAGGGGCTGAAAATAATTTGTGGTCATATTTAATCCAACACAATCAAGGTAATTGAGGAAATGTCAATGTCTCATTTGCTGAAAGCAAAAAAGAAAGCTCTTTAAACATTATCCCACATCTTCAAGTGTTCTTATTAAACCTTCAGAGAAAGAATTATGTCCCAGGCTAGAGCTATATTAATGATCTTCTCCCAGAATTTCACTTCTCAGTAACTTCGAAATAATTTCACAGAATTGTTCTTTCTCCTTTTCCAATCTCCCACCACTTGCTGTTAATACACACCACCATTTTAACAGCAAAGTAGTTGCCAAGAACAGTTGAGAGAATTAGAGAAAGGTAGGAGTGAGGAATAGATTGCTAAATGTGATACACGCATTTATTTTGAGTTAAATAACAAGTCAGTTTAAACATTTGACTCAATTAAATCATAAAATATGTAGAAGTTGTAGAATTTCAAAGGTTTTCAATAAAAAAAACAAATATTCAGATTATAATTCGTCAGCTTGGGATATAAGTGGTAAATTCTGCTGAGAGGTGTATCTAGGTTTCCACAGAATATTGAGTGGAAAAAGAAAAGTACTAATATAAATTAGCTATTTAGAATAATATATGCTGGTATTAGGTCTTGAAAATGACAGTAGGGAGCTTAGTTAATGAGGAGAACAATCTAGAAACATTGCAGTGTTCTGACATGGAGAAAATTGAATTCTCTTAGTAGTTAATACATAAATTCCTTTGTAGGGAAGAGCATCACTTTGTTAAGATACTCTGATGAGTCCCTTTCAATAGGAGCAAATTGGCTGGGGCTGGGCTTTAGTTTCTTGAAGAAGAGAAAAAGTAGTCAGCAAGGAGAGAGAAGGGTGGAGGAGAGGGAGATGAGGTGAAGCTGTGGGCATTGGGGAGGTGCGGGGTGAAGGGTAAAGAGAAATGTCTTGCTTGAGTGGAGAAGAGAAAAACTAGGATTTCTGATGCTAATAAGGGAGGGATCTTAGAGGGAGACAATGGTCTCATCGGAAGGAGAAAGCTTGGTGTAATAACAGGCTGGAGGAAGATATTTTAAGGAAAATGTTGAGTGCAACCCCCTTCCAAAAAAAAAAGGCAAAGTCTATTAAAATATATAAAATACTGTATGTGACTGAATTTTCTTTCTTTATAGACTCTTCAGGTTGCATGTGAGAAAAAATTCCTAATCTTAACTAGCTTAGTAAAAAGGAGGAAAAAGTGGGAGAAAGGGTATAAATGAATCTGGAACCAGAACTAGAACACATCAATCTCTCCATCTCTCATCTCAGGTTGTCTTTGGATGCCAACCTCACCCCCATCATTGCCAATGGCAGGGAATAAGATGTAAGCTGTCATCTTTTTGGATGCAGTTATTGCTCTAGGGATGGACATCTTACCCATGCTGGGCCAGCAATAGGATCAACTCAGGTCTCAGTAGGGTGGTAAAGCAGTGGAATGGGAGATATGGGGCCTGGAGCTGCTGAGGGTCTTATTCTGTAAGAAACAACTTAGATGCATGGGCAGAAATCTCTGTGTCAATATCCCTCCTGATGGACTCTTTTCTCCAAAGACTGCTAAAGACTTTCCATTTAGCCACTTTGAGAGAAATACCCTTGAAGGTTATTATCTTAGTCCATTCAGGTTGCTATATAAATACCATGAACTGAGTGGGTTATGAACAACAGAAATTTGTTTCTAACAAACAGTTCTGGCCTCAGTGACTGTTATAAGAGAATGGGCATGTGGCCTATACCAGGTTCCCATTCTCACCTGGAATTTTCTAACTGAACCCAAGATAGAAGATTCTCTTTCCTCTTGAACTGGGATGCTATAAGTCTGCAAGCTCAGCATTGCCTAAGGCTATGTATCCTCATACATGAGAAAAACTCATGTGAAATAGGAGAAAATTAAGTAAACAGGTTGAAGGAATACTTAGGAAACCAAAAGATATTGAGAGTGCTTTGAAAATTTATTATCTTGGTCCAGTCATCCTTGAGACAGCGCTCCCATACCCTTTTCATAGTTGGCTACACAAACTAATTAATTCCCTATTTTTGTTAAAGTATGTAAAAGTTAGGTTCTTGAAACTTCAAACCAAGAAGTCCATACTAATATTTTCTATTTTTTATACATAGATAAAGCCAGTCTTAAACACATTTTTATGTGTAAGATCATGAGTGAATTTAATGCTGTTTCACTGAATTTTATATTTGAAATGAAGATCTCAGTATTTCCTTTACCACATTTAGTTGAGAGTATGTTATTCTTGGCATATCTTCCCCTCAAAATGAATATATAATATCACAAGTCACTACTACAACAGAGAAAAAAATAATTTTTGAAAACCAAATGCTGTATCTCTTTCTGTATTCTGGATGGGGAGGTGGTGAGGGGACAAATCTCTATTTCACTCTCTTCCTCCTGAAGGGCCAGATAGAGAAGTAGGAGAGGTAGACCCAAAGTTGACAGCTCATTGCTTAACATAAGCCCCACAGGGTCCTCAGACACACAACGGACATCCAAGTTCTGAGTTTGTAGATAGGGGCCATAAAAAGCTGAGCTGTATATAAAAGGAACAAGAATTAGGGACAGAGAAATAAGAAAAAGAAGGAAAAGACTAGAAGAGAAAAGAAGAGAGTCCCACCAATATACTGGGAAACTGGAGCCACATTGGCCTATAAGGCTTTTTTGAGAACAAGGAAGCCAAATATTAAATTTGATAAGTTATCTGCTGCCTGAAGTTATATATAACTAGAGCAAGCATGTAATTTATGACCCAAATTTGGGAACTTTGAGAGCAAAAAGGGATGCTATTAATAACTATGCAGTGTCAAGAAATATAATCTAGGCATGGGCAAACCAGACCTATTGTCCCATCCAGCATAAACTTCTTGTCATTATTCTCATTCAGTGAAGTCAGCCATACCCACATTACCTGTGTGAGGTTTTCAGAGGGAAATTTAAATATAAGAAAAAAGAACTCTGCTTCAGTTTTTAAATGTGAGTACTGAATAGGAACAACTATCCCATGATTGCCAGCACTCCATCCATTGCACTGCCCCTGTGGGGAGACAACTGAGAGCTGGTCATGGTGACAGAAAGAGGTCAGGTGAGGATAGGCAGCTCTCACTGCATGTGGATTTGGAATCAGTCAATCATCTGAACCCTGGCCAACAAATTGGCTATACCATGTTCCACCTTTATTGTACTTTCTTTACACTTAGAAATTAGATAGGAGTTAAATGTATTTTCATATGGAAAACTAAGTATTTTCATTTTAATTTTAAAAAATTACCTGATGCCTCTTTCCCTTTGGCACCTCTGGCTAACTTCGACATCTTCTCTTTTAACTCATAAAAATGAAAAACAAAATTTTGATATGTTGCCAGAGTTCCCACATCTACCAAGATTACCGCATAGAGTTTCCAGTGTGTTAGAATATGGCGAGAACATTCCTTGTGTACATACCTCTAAGTCTTATGGTCTGTCCAGAAGACACAAGGCAGGAAAAAAAAAAGTTGGTGCAATGACTATCACGAGTCCTGCTTCCTCATTCTCAAGCACAATGATATAAGTATGGTAGAAAGAATTATGACTTTCAATTCAGACAATCCTGGGTTTGAATCCTAGTTCCATCATTTACCACCATTAACCATCATATTAATTACTTTACTTGAATCTGCTTCTTCATCTTTATAATGAGATGATAGCATCTAAGTCATAAGGATATTATAAACACTAAATCAGTGTATCAGACACCTACTCTGCCTGACCTCACATTGTCTGGAAACAACTTTTTCACTCTAGCCATTGTGCAGCTTCACACAGTGTACCAGCTTCTTGCAAAATAATCCAACAGCCAAAGAGAACTATATAATTTCAAGAGCCCAGTGTAAAATGAAAATGAAAGGCCCCTTTTTCAAAAAGTATTAAGAATTCTCAGAAAATAACATGAGTGAATTAGACCAAGTGCAGAGCTGTGTGACTACACGTGTTACATGCCCATGGAGGTGGTCCCCCTTTCTCCTCCTCTCTGTTGTACCAGTCAGCTGTTTCTTTCCATCTAGGGCTTTGCTGACATTGTGGCATTCGTACATGTGCAATCTGGAAGCCTGAGTGAATTCCAACCTAAGGGCAACCCTAGAGCAATGGAGGATGATAGTCCGTGAATAAATGTTACCCTCCTCTGTTACCCAGGTGGAAAATTCAGAGATGTATTCTACACAGCTCCTCAGAAAGTCCAGTAGGATCCAGCTTTAGCTATCTACAGTGGTAAAAAGCTTGATGATGAACTAACTCATGGATTAGCTTTCCCTCTTTTCCTCACCTACATACAAGTTTGTCTCTGAGACTCAGACCACGGCACACTTTGGATAAAGCACTTTGTAAAGACTTGGCTCATCAAAGCCCTCCCTTTCACCTTCTGAGTTGCAAGAGTCAGTGACCAAGAAAGAGGAGTAAGGACTGAATTCTGACCATAGTCCAGGAGAAGAAAACAAAAAGAGAACTTTATACTCATTCCACCCTTCCATCTTTTCAGTTCACCCCTCTCCCTAATCATTGATCTCTCTTTGCCTCAACACCATATATTCATATTTTCTTTAAAACCCATCCAGTTTCTCCTTTGTACAAAATTCTGGAAATTCTATTTATAGGCATTCTGTTTTTCCTGACTTTCATTTGGCCTTTATCCTGTAATAATCTCACTGGAAGAGAAAACACGATCATGACTCAGGATCTAAATGAAGAAGGAGAGCAACATTCATTATTTTACCAATAATACAATAAACAAATTTAAAGGAAGTAAAGCACTCTCAAGACACCACTTTAAAAGACAAAAGGACAATTGGATTCTTTACTAGCTAAGAACCACATTCTGATAACTATAAAAAAGTATACATTTTACTTGCTTTATATTATATGTTACAGTATTATACCCTGTTCTCCCATAATAGTATCCTTTCTTTCATATCTGTTATTCATTAGAATAATTATTCAATACCATCTCTAAGGAGCCATATTAGAACAACAACAACAACAACAAAAACTTTGTAAAACAGTAAAAAACCTTGGATGACCATACTGGCTGACCCTCCAATCTGGGTTCTGCCACCTTCTAGATGCCCACCCTTAGGCAAATTTCAGTAAGAAAAAAAAAAACAATAATCCAACAGGGTCCAAACTGATACTGTACCTGTATCAGTATTGGATTTTTCTATACTACTGAGTTAATACTACTTAGTTACAACTACTGATACCATAGATATGAAAACATGTTTTCATCATCAAATATGCAATATAACACTTTAATATTTTATTATAAAAGCATAGTACTATAAGTAGACAACATAATAGAAGAGTACTGAATACAATGGACTGTCAATATGCTAGTCAATCAATATGATAAAAAGCAAAAATATTAGTTTGATTTTTCACAGTGAACTTATTGATATGTTAGTATATAAGATAATTTATTGCAGAAGATTAGGGTGCAAAGTATCTTCATTAAAAATATTTACGTGAACTTTAAAAAATTACTATACTATAACCTATACCAGTTTTTTTCACCAAAATCATAATATACTATTTCACTAAATGTAACTTATCTAAATGTATTCACACATTTATTCATTCAATAAATATTTCTTGAAGACTATTATGTAGTAAAATAATACATAACAGAGAAATGTATTTCAGCCTTCAAGAATTTATAGTCTAGTAATGAAAATAGACAAATAACAACCACTTAGAATATAGAACAATGAGTTGGGGAGGAAGGTACACAGCATGATGGGGGAAGTCCAATCTACTTTAGCAGTGCCTAAGAGGAGCACTGAACCCATACTTGAGGGGTCAGGAAAGCTTCCAAGCGGAAAGGACAATTAATCTGAAACTCATAAAATGAAGAGTAAGCGTTGGTCAAGGAGGAGTACAGAGACAATGAAAATTTAAGGCAGAGAAACTATGTTCAAAGGCTTACAAGCAAGAGAGCAAAGTATATTCTTTGAGGGACATCTATTTCAAGGTTTCATAGTATCCAAAATTTTAAATGCTTTGTATTCCTTAATATGAATAAAATTCACTTGTGTAAATTAACTTAAACTTTCCTTTCTGTTGTGGCTGTTCCACTGAAGAGATGGATGTACCATTGATGTACTGATTAATTGATGGATTGATATCATTAATGCATTGATGCCACTGATGCCAAAAATGTGTAGATGCATTGATGCCATTGATGCAGTCCCTCAGTGATCTTCAACCAGACGTCACTAAGAGAAACTCTTTCTTTTCCTCTTTGATAACCTAATCATAACTGTTAACTGATGTTACTAAAAGAAGTTCTGTGCTTTTTCTTAAATAAACTATTAACTATAATTAATACACCTTATTAACTATATTGTTAGATGTACTATTTCAGTAACATAATTCATCAAATTTTAGAATCATTTAATTCCAACTTTATTTACCCCTGAGCTTTTTTCCCCCTCTTCCTCATTCACATATTGTGGCATATGTGGATAACAGTTTGAATAATTTTTTCCATCAACACCTCTTGAACAATGATGATAATTGATTATTTGTCTCAATGCAGTATATTTCAGATATTACTATAATACCAAATTTATTTTCCTCCTTGTATATACTTTTATTATTTTCAGTTTCTAAGATATCACCAGAAAAATCTTTTTGCTCTGATTCTATCAGTTTACCACTGAAATCCATAACCACAGAAGGTTTGAAGAGTTGGTTAAAAAGCTGAACAAAAGGATTACCTAGCTTATTTTCAAATAGAAAAAAAACTATTTTTGACTAAAACCTAAAATATTCAGATCTACACTATAGATTGACACATTCATATGTTTTTATTTTATTTAACTTCTTCAAGCCTCAGTTTTGGTTTCCTCATTTTGTCAAGCAGGGAGAGTAATGTCTACAATCTTAACAAATGATGAGTGCCTAGTGTTAAAAATAAAATAAAATAAAATAAAATAAAATAAAATAAAATAAAATAAAATAAAATAAAATAAAAAGCTTACTTTTTCAGACAGAGAACAAAGCCCGAACCAATTTTTAATTAAACAATATGAACTTTCAAAACTAAATGCAAATGCAGGTCCTTAAGAAACTAGCGGTTTTCTAGGGGAAAAAAAAGTTTATTTTTCCAGATGGCTGCAAATTTTTCGGCACTCATATGTTTCCATTCATTAAACCACAATAGAGGGCTTCTCCTGAAATGGACCCATAGCAGTTCTGAAGACTAAACCAACTAGAAATAAGCTCTTATTATAGTGTGCTGTTATATAAATTTCCTTTTAATTATTCCTCAACCCTATCAGATATAGCCAAGGGAAAAAAATTCTTGCACTCAATAGATATAAGTATTCAAAACTAAATTTCTACTCTTTTTCAAAAGCAAGGAGTGTGTCCTAGTCTAGTGTGAGGTACACATAATAGGATTAACAGGAAAAAATCACAATGTATCAAGTTCACTAATTTAGGAAAATATCAATAAACTCATAGGAAAATGACCAAAATATATAAACATTTCACAGAAAAGGAAAGAGAAAATGGCTCTGGAGTATATAATGTACAACTCCACTTAAAATAAGAGCAGTGCAAATTAAAATAATACTCAACCATCATTTCTCAACTATTAGACAGACATTGGCTAAAAAGTTTAATAACACATTCTGTTGGTAAGTGTATGGGGAAATAAGCAATATCATATTGCTGGCAGAAATATAAATTGATTCAACCTCTATGAAGTGCATTTTGCAATGTATATCGGGTAATCTACTCTTAAACACACAGAATTCCTTTTGTAGGAATTTGTCCTATACATATATCAAACATGTACAAAATGATACAGGTACAAAATATTTTACTGCAGCATTTTTGATATAGCAAAGACTGGAAACAATTTACATATCCATCAATAGATGGTTCATTAAATAAATTATTATATATCTATTCAAAGAAATATTGTGTCCATAAAAATTAATGATTCTCCTTTTGTAATAAAATAAAATGATTTCAAATGTTGAGTAAAAAACCACACAAAGTGCAAAATCATGTGAAGAAAATGCTACCATTTGCATGAAAAGAGAAGAGAATATATACATATATATTTATTCACATATGAACAAAATACTTCTGGGAGTATATTTATAGAACTGATAGCATTGTTTGCTCCCAAAGAGGTGAACCAGATGGCTGAGGTATTGAATGGAAGAGAGATTTTCATTATAAGCCCTTTCGTAATTGTTGGATTTTTTAATCATGTTGGTGTATTTCCTATACAAAAATAAATAAATAAAATTTAGATAAAAAAAAAGACACCCTAGGCTTAGCATCAGGAGTTCTGATGACTGGTTCTATCTCAGCCTCCAAATCACTTCCTTCTCAGTGGCTTGCTTTCCCCTTCAAAAAATAGGAATTTAGAGTAGCAAACCTCCAAGGTCCCCTCTAATTGCAGAGTTTTAGGCATATGTAAGAAATCATAGCTTCATGGAAAAAAATTGAATAACACTTTTATACATTTCACATATAAAGCTTAATGATAGCTCTGGCTAACATAATTGTGATTCATTTCTTTATAATCATATAGCAAAAGCCCAGATTCTATTCAAATAGTCCCACTCTCTTCTTACAAACACATGACAACAACATGGTCTTTATGGAGACTGGAGATATGTGTGCAAAGCCCCTGTAACTACATGTCAAGCAAGTTCATATCTGTCATTCTCCAACTCAGGACCCCTAAAGACGAGTGGTTCTCATTTTTTAATGCAGCCAACTTAAGGAATGCTAAAGACCCTAAGGACTGTCCATTTCACCCATTCTCACTACAGTGTACATCTGCTTCATTCGTAATGGAAATATGCTAGTCTATATCTGTGCATAAACAACTTAGTGGTGCATATACAACTTAGTGGTTGGCATACACAATGATATATATAGATATATATAGATATATATATATATAGTGGTTATAATATGTATATTATATGCATATAATAGATATTATATGTATTTATGTTAAGGAGTGTGGTATTGTTTTTAGTTGGTGCTATTTTTGCTTTGTAATCACAAATTATTGTTAAAATATTGTGTCATTTGACTAACCTTATAGTGTAAAGTGTTGCATAACAGTTGTTTCGAATTTGCAACACTCAACACTGCAAGGTTAACCAAACAACTCACAATATTCTGGCAATAATTTAACTATAGAGCAAAAATAACACCAACTAAAAACAATACTATATTCAAGGAAACAGGGATGAAATCTACGGGTTTCTCCTAGCTATTATGGGAATTGCAACTATCCACATGGGAACAAGTGCAACAGGAGTTTTGTGAACTTGCCAGGAACTACATAGCAGCCAGACTCTTTAGCCACAAATATACTACATTAGAGCCTTCTAGTTACTTATTAATTTTTCTTTATGAAAGCTTAATTTTAACCAACTTGAATAACTCATCTAATAGATTATTGGTAACTAGTCCTTACTCGTAACTCATTTTTGAAGTCTATATAACATGTCATTTTCCTCTGTTTGCCTCATTTGTAAAATAGTAACAATATTTATTCCTATCTCACAGGATTATTTTAAGGATCGAATGATAAAAAAAAAAGATTGTAATGATATTTTATAAACTGTTATGGGGTTGATCTATTTTACAAATGTAAATTATTATTATTAAATCCTAAAACGGTCCTGGCTACAATAGCTATGCAACCTTCATGGACAATAACTGTTGAATCATTAAAGGTCTCAAAGTTTCCTTTGTAAGACTGATGAATTTTGATAAATGTTAATGTTTAGTTGAGCAGTTAAAATTAAAATTATTTCTAAAACACTGATTAGAAAATTATATGTTGAGGGTGAGCTGATTTGTATAATATACATATATTTGGTCATTATAAACTTATTTGCTAACAAGTGAAATTTGCTGGTACACTCTGTAGCTTTTGATAAAGAACTGTTGAGGAAGCAAAACAAGCCAAATTCTCACATTCTCCACTTGGAAAATAGGCCCTGTAGACATTTAATAACACATTTCTGCTTTTTTGAAATCATTATATTAGTCTATGCAAACTTACCTTCAGGATCTGTTTTAATTACAAATGTTTTATGCATTAATCATGTGGCATCATTTCAATATGTTCATTATCCTTTGCCTCATTCTTCAATTCACAGGGCAGATTTAATTGTGGTATATTCATCAACTCTTCTTTAGTATTTAAGACTTCTGCAGATATTTGTTCAGCTGAAATTTATAGAAAATAGTCCTCTGGCAGGTCACACCTGATTGGGTTCCACTTGAGAGGACAGTATACTAATTCATCAATGTACTGGAAAACACTTAAGCACCAAAGCCACATTAACTTTATGCACCATCCCATAGGGCGCTGATTATGGAAACAGATCCACATATTTTAGTGATAATATTAGCAGCCACAATTCTTTCTCAAATGAAACCTCAAGCAGTCATACAGATTAGCACCAGTTTAACATTTTAAAACTTTGTTTTGAATCGGGCTTCAGAGAAAATAATTACAACCTCCCTGCTTACTTATTCTCCCTGCTTCACTAGGGTAACATGAAGCTTAATTAGACTTAGGTTAAGGCTATTTGCTCCTCTGAAGTTTAAGTTTCCATGAATGTTGAATCATTAAATAATTGCAGTGGAAACATTTTTTTAAAAAAATCCTTTCCCCAAATCAAAAGAGATTCAAGAAATCCCAAGCTACCTGAGGCTAGAGGGATTGAAATGTAATTAGTTGGCAGACACACTAACATTTATTTGAGACGATGGATCAGAAGTTGATTCTGAGATGAGAAGCCAAAATAAAAAGCCATGGAGATTGAAAATAGAGAAGCAGACTTGTAAAGAAAGCTAGAGAACTTTAGGAGAAAAACAAAAGTAAAAAGCTATTAGAATCGGGTAATGGAGTTAAACATCAAAGGCATCTTAGGTGATTTTTTATAAGGGTTAGGTGCCCTGAGGAGAAAGGGTCTAATTGAATTGGCATTGTAGTGGCTGAAAGGAAAGCAATTTTGACCAGTCATCAAAAAGTGGTCTTGAGACCTAGACAAAAAAATTAAAAATCTTTCTTTCCCAATAAGGAAAGATGAGACCAGAGAGAAATAGTTCTGTCCTTATTCTAAAGCAACTATTTTGTATCCTTTTTTTCCACCAAGACACATATGGCAAATGATGATTCCATTTAAGACACATCCCCCACAAGCACAACAAACCTGGGATGTTCTACATGTGCAATTTGTCACCATATTTTATCCTTCTCTCTTCAGTTTTAGAACTGTAATATGTGACTGTACCATCTTTGTGAGATAAGCACTCTAATGTGTAGGAAAAGTTAATTATTCATTACTTAGAATATACCTCACAAATGATTTGGACACCTCAGGTTGTTACCATACCCAGGCAGAGGTAAGACAAATTAGAAAGAGTAACTGTAAATTCCTAGAGAAGGCCAAAATATCTGTTTACCTGTCAATAAGCTCATAAGAGCACACAGGTTAAAAGAATTTGATATTCCCCAATGACTCACTCACTACCATTTCTCCATAGTAGGAGCCAAGATATCTCTACTGCACTCAGAATAAACAAAATCTAATCTAAATATTTAAAATTATAACCAATACATTTTAAATTTTGGAAAACTTTTGAAAATCTATCAGCTCACTCCCTCACACATGCCCAATATAGAATTTTCTAAACAATGCTCTATAAAGGATGGATAGTGAACAAAAAGAACTTCCTTCTGATTTGGATCTGGAAAAAAATAAGAAATAAAAAACCCACCACAGAATATTGAAATATACATAAAAAGATCAAAAAGTCTTTCTCATTTCATATCTTTTAGGAAGCTTATTTTGTACATGTCTCCCTCATCTGAGATGTAGGACTTATTGCAGTTACTATTCAGACTGGTATTAAATCACATACTCCCTGCAAGTTTGTTTAATTCTTCTGCCATGTGTTATCTCTCCAATTATATTGTAAGTTCCAGATGATCAGAATTGTACCCTTCTCGGCCTTTTGGGCAATGCCAAGCACCAATAAGTCATTCTGTTAAATTCTTATATGATTAATTATGCAAATTAATTAATTTTTACATTTCTCTAACATTGTTTTCTTGCCATCTATTATTCCATATGGATTATTTAACTGTTATTACAATTCAAGTAAAACAAATAAGTGTGTGTGATACCTAAAGGCACTGGCAGATGTCATAAACTGAGCATTAAGAAAATCTCCGCCTTTACTCAGATACGTCATCAAAACCTGAATATGCTTTTACTCTTGGAGAGCAACTGCTTTTAGCATGGGAATGTTGGTGAACTCTTAAGATAAATTTTTAAAACTCATATTTATGTGCAGCTATTCATAAATTATAAAACTTTAATATGAATTTAATAAAGCAGCACTGAAAGAAAAAAAGATAGACCAAAATGAATATAAAGAATCTTTTTGTTCTATATATTAATTCATAATGATATAAGTTGTATTTATTTCTTATATCATTCTAATGGTTTTCTTTTGCATCAATTTTACTATTGAAAATTATCTTCTTCTAGAGTCACTTCCTTAAAAGCTCTTATCGAGATAAGTCTGAGAAAATATAAATCTAAGCAAGACAACTTAGAATAACTTAATTACAGAGATTCACTTTTACAGCCACATTATTAAATTCAAAATTAAAGGTGAGCAGTGCCTTACCAGGTGTCTCTGACCAGTTTTGCTGAAATCCCAACCTAGAAAGCCATCAACTTGATTTCTAATTTTATGCTCATTACAGGGAGAATTACAACGAGGAAAAGAGATAAACAAAAAGCTATGTATAGGTAACCTGAATTCCTCCAGGAACAGAGAAAAATATGAGGTTAGATCAAAGTTTCTTGACCCTCATTGAAAGCTGAAACCTGAGAAGCTTTTAAGAATGGGGAGCACAGCATAGGAAATGCAGTTAGCATTAATGTAATGGCTAGGTGGAGGGCCAGAGGAAAAAGCAATTAGGACGGGGATTGTTTTATAAACTATATAAATGTCTAACCAATGTATTGTATACTTGAAACTAATAAAATAAAATTTTAAAATAAATAAATAAAATATTAAAAAAAAAAATACCAGTGCTTGGGTCCCAGCCCCAGAGACTCTAATGTACTTTGGGAGGATTGCAGGCATTGGTGGTTTTTAAAGTTCCTCAAATGATAGTAATGTACAACCAGAGTTGAAAACCATTAAGTAAATTATACAAGATTACGAATAAGCTTTCTAAAAAAAATCATTACAATTTCCCTCTGTCTACTTCCAGTGCTAATTCAGGCAAAGTTTAAACTACCCTTTACATACAGCTTGCTTTATGCAGACGTAAACAAAAATACACACAAACAAAGTTGTAGGTTTCCCATGAAAACCATCTTTCAAAATTATACTATCTGTAGCTAGAGCCAAAATAGTAAAGACTAAGTTTATAAATAACGTTAACTCTTTAATTATACTGCATCTCCATGGAATCTTTTGGTCTGAAGTAGGGAAAAAAAAAAAAAACTAAATCAATCTAATTTAAGTGAAAAAAAAAAGGGGGACTGGATTTATCAACTAATAACTAGAAAGAACTAACCACACTAGATCCAGGGCTCAAGCAATGTCACCACAACTTGCTTTCTCACTCTCTCTCATTCTCCCTTCTTCCCATTCTTAGCTATGCTGCCCTCTAGATATTGGTCTCATTCTTTCTGTCAAGGAGTATTCTCCAAGTGATAGGAACTCCAGGTTCACATCTTTGCAGCATCCTGACCTGAAAGTCAAAAGATAGTCTTTCCTACTTCTTCAGAAGAAAAGTCCTAGACATTGACTATGATTGCCCTAAATTGGATCACAAGCCCATTCTAAAAATCTCAAGATAGTATCTATTGACAAATATAACACGACCATCAAATTGAGTTTTAAAACATTAATAGGACTGGACATGAGAAAGAAGTAGAGAGAATAGAAGACAAATCTGAAGAAATCTACATTTGTCTGAAGCAAAATATACCTTACAGAAGATACAGCAGTTGAATTACTAAAATAGTCAAAGGTCATGTCAAGAACAGACTTTTATCTTAAAAAGATTAATTTAACTTTTATTCTGAGAACTAAGAGGGACACAAAAGGATTTCAGCAGAGGAATGAGATGATCAAAACTGTTTTAGTAAGATTATTCTGGCATGTGGGGATAGATTGAAGAGAATGCATTTTTTAAATAGAAACCAATTAGAAGGATATTGCAGCTATCCACATTAAAAGAAATCAAACTTGTACCAAGGCAATAATAAGACAATTAGAAACATCAAGTGGACTCAAGAGAGTTTAAGGTGGTGGTATCTACATAACTAGATTGTATATGAAGTGCTCAGAATCAAAGAGGATTCAGGATGACTCACTGATTTCTCGCTTGGGAAACTTTGAGGAAAGCAATGCTATTAACTAATAGCATTCAGGAATAGAGGCAAATCTAGAAGAAATAGATTAGAAATGCAGTTTCATATGTTAAACTAGAATTATCTATAGGATAAAAATAGAGGTTGATTCATACTGTGAACTCAGATGTAAGATCAGCTTTAATCATAAAGTCATGTTACTAGATGATTCGTGCATAAATATATTAAAGTCACTACTTAGGACAAAGGTGGAACTAGGAGCAGTGAGCAAGATGATAAACCATATGACATTTTTAATAAATGTGTAGGAGGGGCAAGTTAGTAAATTACCCCAACTAGAATGGTATAGAGAGGGTATTCCAGTCATATGGCAAAATCCCCAAAGGAGGTCCAACATGAGAGGAGGAAAAACAGTTTTGAAGTGGTAATAAGAACAAAAGGGATGCTGACCTCACTCTTTCCCAGATCTGTGATTCCTAACACTGAAGAAGAGCACAGTCACATGGCCAGAATGCTAAAGGGTAAAGACTTTGGACGAAAGCCAGGTGCTCTAGTGAAGATTTCTTTTTAGCTCTTCAGTATCCAAATCATAGGTAAGGGTCAGGGTTTGGCCTTGTGAGGAAAGAAGGTGCCAAAGAAAAAGACTCTTCTTCCCCAGCCCATGTAAAGGGAGCATTCACATGACTCTCAGTTTCAGCCAAGTCCATGTCTCATGCTCCACCCTGAGGCGGTCACATAAAGGTGCAGCTGACTTGTAAAATTCTTCAAGGCACAAGTAGCTCTTTAAATGACAGGTAGGACATGAGGCATATTGTAAACATTAAGTGTTCCAACACACAATAACACCTGAGCAACAAAAAGATAGGAAAGGACTCATAATACTCACTAAAGGCATCATTTTCTGTCATGTGAATGTATTCTTTTGTCTGTTCTAATTTGACAATTGGGCAAGGGAGTGTGGCAGGGAATAGAGAAGTATGACAACTTGAAAAACAGCAGCTAGTATAATTGTAAACATAAAATTCAGTACTTTTCAACTCTAAAATATTAATTTCCACATATATTTTATTATTAAACTAGAGAACATGGATGGCTGAGAGCCCAATGGCAGCAGTGATGGAAGTTGTGACCCAGTGGCAGTCTCTAAACAAACAAACCCAGTGCCAGACTTGGGCTGTGATTTCAGCTGTAGCTGCCCAGCTTCCCTTGGTTCTCGCCAATTTTCTGAGCTTGGTTCTCAAGCCTTCCCATTATTGAATATCTTTACAATAAATTTATTTTCTGCTTAAATCACCAAGTTGGTTTCTGTTGCTTGCAACAGCTACAGTTGACAAGCACTCTCAGCAGCGAAATAGAGGATATAATATGCTAGAGTCCCCAGCACTGTTAAGACTCCTAAACTGTAGAATTAGGAATTTCATAGGGTTTCTAAACATTACAGCAGAAAATCCTCTGGGACAAAATCAAGCACGCCAACATTTGCATTATAGGGGTACCAGAAAGAGAAGAGAGAACATCAAGAATTGAAATCTATTTGAAAAAATAATGACTGAAAACTTCTCTAACCTGGTAAAGGAGATAGACATACAAGCTCAGGAACCCCAGAGAGTCCCAAACAAGTAAACCCAAAGAGGCCCACACCAAGACACATCATAATTCAAATGCTAAAGGTTAAAGACAAAGAGAGAATCTTAAAAGCAGCAAGAGGAAAGCAGTTAATTACCTACAAGGGAGCGCCCATAAGACTGTCAGCTTATTTCTCAACAAAATCTTTGCAGGCCAGAAGGGACTGGCACAAAATATTCAGTAATAAAAAGCAAAGACCTACAACAAAGATGGCTCTAATGGCAAAGCTATCACTTAGAATCAAAGGACAGATAAAGAGCTCTCCAGACAAGAAAAAGCTAAAGGAGGTCATCACCACCAAACCAGTACTACAGGAAATGTTAAAGGGACTTCTTTAAGAAAAAGAAAAAATAAATAAATAATAAAATGGCAATAACTACCTATCTATCAATGATTACTTTAATGTAAATGGATTAAATTCTCCAATCAAAAGACATAAGGTGATTGAGTGGATAAGAAAACAAGACACATATGCCACCTACAAAGACTCACTTCAGATCAAAAGACACACACAGACTAAACATTTTTTAAATGGAAAATGATTTTTCATTAAAAAAAAAACTGAGGTAACAATACTTATACCAGACAAAATAGACTTCAAAGGCTTTAACAAGAGAAAACGAAGGACCCAGTAATTCTACTTCTGTGTATTTATCTGAAGAAACCCAAAACACTAATTCCAAAAGACATATGCATCTATATGTTCATTACAGCATTATTTACAATAGCCAAGATATGGAAGCAGCCTAAGTTCCATCAATAGATGAATAGATAAAGAAGAAGTGGTAAATACATACAATGAAACATTATTCAGCCATAAAAAAATAATGAAATCTTGCCATCTGCAATTACATGGATGGACCTATAGGGTCTTATACTGAATAAAATAAGTCAGACAAAGACAAATACCACATGATATCACATGTATCTGAAATCTAAAGAACAAAATAAACAAATAAACAAAATAGAAACAAACTCATAGATACAGAGAACATTTTGATGGTTGCCAGAGGGAAGTGGGGTTGGGAAGATGGGTGAAGCAGGGGAAGGAATTATGAGGTACAAATTGGTAGTTACAAAATAATCATGAAGATATAAAGTATAGCATAGGGAATATAGTCAATAAAATTTTAATAACTATGTATGGTGTCAGGTGGGTATAGATTTTTGGGGGTGATCGCTTCATAAGTAATATAAATGTCTAATCACTATGTTGTGCACCTGAAACTATAAGAAATCCACTTTAAATATAAAGATATACATAAGTTAAAAATAAAATGATTGAAAGGATATTCATGAAAACAATAATAAGAAATTTGGAATGGCTAATAAATAGAGTAAACATAAAGACAAACAATATTAGCAAGTATGTTTAATAATGATAAATGAAATGTTTACACATCCAATATTAGAGTTTCAAAATTCATGAAGCAGAAACTGACAAAAATGAAAGAAAAAATAGACAAATCAAAAAGCATACTGAAATGTCAGTAATTGGTAGAACAAGTAGATAGGAAATCAGTAAGGATATAAAAGACTTATAAAACACCATAAACTAATTTGAACTATTTGACTTTTATAGAACACTCTAACCAACAACAGATGAAAACATATTTTTTTAAAACATATATGGTGTATTTGCCAAAATAACTCATATCCTGGGTGATAAAACAAGTCACAAAGAATTTCAAAGGTGATTTAAATTTATAATTAAAATTGAGCCCAAACTTCATCTGTGGCCTTGGCAAGTCATTTCATTTATTATTGCCTCTGTAAAACAGAAAAACAATATTGTCTCACAAATTTTTTAAGGATTAAGTTAATTCTTAAATGAAAGCTCTTAATGAGAGGTTAACACATTATAGCTGATATTATTGATCATGTCATTGTCATTATTCTTAACCTGGAGTAGCCTAAAGACCTCCTAAAGTAGGTCAAAACTGCTTATCAATGATTCAAAAAAAACACCTTCATCAGAGGGTAGAGGAGAGTGGGGAGGGTGGAAGTAGACAGGGTAAAGGGGGTCAAATATGTGGTGACAGAAAGTAATCTAACTATGGGAGGTGAACACGCATTGTAAATATATATATGCCTTACCGTTAAAATGTACAGCTGAAATTTATTGGATTTCATTAACCAATGCCACCATTAAAATAATTAATTAATTGATTGATTGATTGATTGATTTTTTTAAAAAACACCTTCAAATATATATATGTATATATCATCTTCATTGTTAACCTCATCTCGACCAAGAAAGGACTAAAACACCAGAATCTTCATGCATCTATCATCAATGTTTTGGCCAATTAATTCCAATTTTCACAGCAATATAAATAATACAAAACTTTAAACAACATAAAATAATATAAAATATTTGTTTACAAGTCATTGCAGATATTGCAAAAGAAAAGCTAATCCACTCAAGATGAATCAGGGATTCTCATTCCCAGCACTGAAGGTCCCTATGCTCACATGTCAGCTCCAATTTTGCAGCTAAAAACTTTTTCCTCAATTTAGAATACATTGTCTTTAATGTTTCTATCAATCTAAGGCATTCAAAAACTAAAAGGCTATTTAGATTATATTGCAAATGAAAAGGAATAATAAGCAACTACAAAACGCAATAGCTAAAATACAGTAAATAAGAAAATGAATAAATGTTGGAAAATTACTTACAGATATCACATCTATAAGTAATCCTTTGTAATTAAAGCTACACGGTGAAATTTCATGTAATGCAGTAAGAGTTATATTCCATAAATGTCCTGACTATTCAGAGTTGCCATTTTACTGATCCTTTAATAATTTCTCTTACTGCTGCTTGAAAGAAAACTAACTGGATTATTTTATCCACTTGTCTGCTTTATCAGGACAGATGATACTTCCCAGCTCTCAGCTGGACTCAAGAAATACACCATATTTCTCAAGATTCTAAATTAAAGTAATGATATCTGGAGGTTGGCATTTCATAGATGACTAGTTAGTAAGAGCAACAACACCTCACCATAAAGACCAGAACAAAACAGATACATGCTGATTCATTCTCATATTTGTAACCAGAAAGTGCTAAACTTTATGCTAAAAGAAGCATATTCTGGCATGACTTATAGCAACTGGCACAATGACCAGTACAGATGGATATAGATAGTGGATATTAGAGAGTTTAGACTTTTACCTACTTGGTTTTGAATTCTAGTTCTGTCACTTACTAGCTATGTGACCTTGGGTAAGTACTTAACATCCTTGAATCTCTTATCATCTGTAAAGCAGCAAATATAATAGTTACTTTTCCAGGTTGCTGTGGGACTTAGAAATAATTATGTGGTGCGTGGACCTCATTTTTAAACTAGTTTTCTTTAAAAACACAAAATGTTCTCATCATTGCAAAATAGTTAAACAGAACTTAGAACAAAATGGCATTTATATTCCATGCTGAAAGAGGTTACTTCTGTGTTAGGCTAATATAATCATAGTTTAGTTATGTTGCAAAACAAATTCATCCCTAAAATGTTTAAACAAAGTATATCTCCTTTCACTTTTATCATTAGGTACCCCTTCCTTTCAAAAGAAGCTTCACAATGTAGCTGAAAGTAAAGTAATCTAGGCATTGAAACCCTGGAGTTCAGATTTTATTACTTATTAGCACTGTAAGCAATGGTCAATGATTTAACTTCAAAAGATTCTAATTTTCTCAACTAATAATTCCATATAATAACTCCAAATTCAATCTATCTCAAGAAATATAAGGAAAATAAATGATATATGGAATCATAAATCAATAAAGTCATCAACTTTTCCATGGGAAACAGTGAATACACTGAGAAAATATTCAGATTATTTAGTAAAACACATTGCCCAGTTCACTCTTATGAAGACAGTAACCAATAGTACCTTGCACTTTTTAGCAAAGTAAATTTATCAATGCAGAGTTTTAGTAATGGCAAGAATATTTGACTTGAAATTAAGAAATTTAGATTAATTCCCATTAATTAATACACAATAGTGCCTCATTCATTTTAATGTACAAATAATGTATAAGAAACATTATTCATTTATTTGTTCAACAAATATTGATGAAACACTTACTATGTGCCATCACTGTTCTAGGCACTAAGGCTAGAACAAAAACAAATTATTATTTATTTTAAGCAGTGTATTCACACATACATATTCTCATTTTGATACTCAAAGCCACAAAATGAGGTTAGCAGGTGAGGTTCAGAAATGTCAGTACACTTTACCAGGATCAATAACAAATTGTGACAACTTCAATCCAGTTCTAACACTTAACACAGTTCTCTCAATATACAATATTCTCTGTGAAAGGGTAAATCCTGATTCTTCAAAGAATAGCACTCTACTCAACTAGATTATACTATCTCCAGATCACCAAAACCCATATTCATTCCCATTAGCTCTTCAAGAACTACAAAGTTTTATTCGTAATGAAGTAGCAAGACATTTAAAATACTGCTTCTAGTTACTGTCTCATTTTTCTGCTTTCTTTGTAACAGAATTTCTTAAATGGGTGATTTATATTTAGTCTTTATATTCCTCCTCTGTTTTCTAATTCATTCCAGCTAAACTTTTATCCCACCACTCCACTAAAGTAACCACTCCTTTGCCAAATCTGGTGTGCATTCACCTTATTCCAAACATACACAGCATTGATGCTGTTGGTTGGTTACTTACTCCTTGTTTAAGCATTTTCTTTACTTGGGTTCAGAAATCTCAGTCTTGTTCCCATCCCTTTCCAGATCCTTTCCATTTTCCGTCTTCTCATCTTTTCTCATTTTCCTTTTCCAACTTCCTTTCCTGGGGTAGGAGAATTAATGGCAGGCAGAGGTACAGAGTAGGGAAGGGGCATGTAAAGCATCTTGACAGCATGCCTACTGGTGACTAAGGATGTGGGATATAAAGGAGTGAGAGAAGCTACATGGAGGCATAATTTTAGCATATCCAACAGTGCCCAAGTATGCAGGATCTCAATCAATACTCAGTAAATGGGCAACCTTGTTCTAAAATGTATATAGAATTTCAAAGTACCTAGAATAGCTAAAATGACATTATGTTAAGAAAAATAAATTAGCACAGAAAGAAATACAGTATGATCTCACTTTATGTGAAATCTAAAATAGTCAAACTCATAGAAACAGAAAGTAGAATGGTGGTTACCAGGGGCTGTGGAAAGGGGGAAATGGGGAGGTTGATAGTCAAAGGACACAAAGTTCAGTTATTCAAGATAAGTTAAGTTCTGCAGATCTACTGTACAGCTAACAAAACAGTATTATACACTTAAAATTCACTGAGGACAAACCTTATGTTAAATGTTCTTAACACAAAAAAAATAATAAATAATAATTAAAAATAAAAAGAAAAGAAAAAGAAAAAGAAAAAACAGAAAAAGAAAAAATAATAATAGGGTAGGAAGAAACTTTGGGAGGTAATAGATATTTTTATGGCCTTGATGGCAGTGATGGTTTTACAGGTGTATAGTTATCCACAAACTCATTAAGCTTTATACTTTAAATATGTGCAGCTTTTTACATATCAATCACACCACAATAAAGTAGTTTAAAGATAAATATATAAACAAGTAAATAAAAGTGTGAGCTTTCAAGTGAAACAAACTGGGGTTTGGATGCCAGTTTTGCCACCTATTAGCTGTGTGACTTTGACCAAATTGTTTAAACTCTCCGAGCCTCACTTTGTTCATTTGTAAAATGAGGACACCACAGATGAAATAATATGTTGTCTAGAATTTTCTTTTTAACAGTGTAGGTGGGAGCGAGCAGGGATATGAATTGTTCAAAAAAGGCCATAAGTTGATAATTGTTAAAATTGAATAATGGGCATATAGAAGTTCATTATTTAATTGTCTCTATTTTGTAAGACTAAAGAAAAAAAATGGTGTTGTTTTAAATCTCTAGGTTTGTGGTAATCTGTTACACAATAGAAACCTGATACATATGTTTGTACCTGGAAGTGGGGTCCTTTGATAACAAACACCTAAATATAACTTTGAAATTGGGCAGTAGGCAGAGACTACAAGAATTTTGAGGAACATGACAGAAGTCTTGAATACACAGTTAGTAAAAATATGACATTAAAGATGCTGCTGGTCGGGGCTCAGAAAAAAGGAACATGTCACTGGAAACTAGAGGAAGAGAAATCCTTGTTAAATAGAGACAGAATATATAGCAAAATTATATCCTGCAGAATTCAAAAGAGATGAACTTAAATTTTTAGCTAAGATTTCTAAACAAAATGTTAAAGGTGCTCCCTGATTTCTTCTTGCTTCTTATAGTAAAATGCAAGAGGAGATAAATTGAGGAAAGAACGAAAAGAGGTCCACACCAAGATATCATAATTAAAATACCAAAAGTCAAAGAGAGAATCTTAAAAGCAGCATGATAAAACAGCTAGTTATGTACAGGGGTTCCCCATAAGATCATGGGATGATTTTTCAACAGAAACTTTGCAGGACAGGGGAAATGGCACGATATATTCAAAGTGATAAAACAAAAAGAAAACCCATAACCAAGAAAACTACCCAGCAGGGTTATCATTCAGAATTGAAGAAGAAATTTCCAGACAGGTGTTCATCACCACAAAACCATATTTTAAGAAATGTTAAAGGTATTTCTTTAAGTAAAAAAGAAAAGGCCAAAATTAAAAATAAAAAAATACAGAAAAGATAAAATCTTACTGATAAAGGCAAACATTTAGTAAATGTAGTGATCAACCGATTACAAAGCTAATATGAAAGTTAAAAGACAAAAGTAGTAAGAGCATGTGTAACAACCATAATAAATTAAGAAACACACACACCAAAAAAAAAGATGAGAATATGATGCTAAAAAACATAAAACTCGGGGGAGGGGGAGGGGAGTAAAAAAATGTAGTGCTTTTAGGATGCATTCAAACTTAAGTGACCATCAACTTAATATAGACTGCTATAACATAGCTTGTTATATATGAATCTTATGGTAACCACAAACCAAAAACCTATAGTAAATACTCAAAAAAATAAAAAGAAACCCAAAACAAATCACTTGAAAAAAATCAATATACAAGAAAAGAGAGTAAGAGAAGAAGAAAGTAACAGAGAAAAACCAGAGGAATAACCAGAAAACAATTAATAAAATGGCAATAAGTACCTACCTATCCATAATTACTTTAAAAGTAAATGGACTAAATGTTCCAATGAAAAGACATATGGTGGCTGATTGGAAAAAGGAGACAAAGACCCATGCATATGCTCCCTATAATAGACTCACTTCAGATTAAAAGATAAGAGACTGAAATTGAATCAGTAATCAAAAACTCTCAACAAACAAAAGTCCAGGACCAAACAGTTTCATGGTATTCAAAAAAGAATTAATACCTATCCTTCTCAAACTATTCCAAAAATTTGAAGAGAAGGGAAAGCTTCTAAACTCACTCTATGAGGTCAGCATTACCTTGGTGCCAAAACCAGGCAGACACACACACACACACACACACACACACACACACACAAAATTTACAGGTAATATCCCTGATGAACAAGGATGCAAAAATCCTCAACAAAATATTAACAAACCATATTTGACAATATATTTAAAAAATCATACACCCTGACCAAATGGGATTTATTTCAGGGATACAAGGGCGGTTCAATATCTGCAAATCAACCAACGTGATACACCACATAAACAAAATGAAGGATAAATATCATATGATTATCTCAATAGATGTGGGAACAGCATTTGACAAAATTTAACAACAATTTATGATAAAAACTCTCAACCAAGTGCATATAGAAGGAACATATCTCAACATAATAAAGGTCATATATGGCAAACCTACAGCTAATATCACACTCAATGGTGAAGAGCTGAAAGCTTTTTCTCTAAGATGAGTAACAAGGCAAGGATGCCCACTCTTACCACTCTTACTCATCATAGTGTTGGAAGTCTTAGCCACAGCAACCAGACACGAAATAGAAATGAAAAGTATTCAAATTAAAAAGGAAGAAGTAAAATTGTCACTATTTGTCATTTTAAAAGCAGAGAAGTTTCTCTAGATAACAGTACAAGAAGAAGGCAGTGAGAGCTGAAGGGTAAATATGACTCAGTGTGCTATTCTGACTTTGAAGATGAAGGGAGCCACAGCCAAGGGCTAGAGAGCAGCTTCTAGAAGTTGAGAGTTGACTCTTAGCTAACACCCAGCAAAGAAACAAAACTGAATTCGACCTAAATGACCTTGAAAATAGATTCTGCCCTAGAGCCTCCAGATAAGAGCTCAGCCCAGCCACCATCTTGTTTTTAGTTCTGTAAAATCTTAAGCAGTGAACCCAGCTAAAACTGCCCAGACACCTGACCTCCAAAACTCTAAGCTAATAATGGCTATTCTTTTAAAGCCATAATGATTGTGGTAATTTGTTATAGCAGCAGCAGAAAACCAATACATAAATAGATAAGATGTGGTGTGTCTACACAGTTGAATACTACTCAGAAATAAAAAGGATAATTGATATGCACCAAAACAATGAAAGAATCTCAAAATAACTATGCTGACTAAAGGAAGCTAGACAAAAAATAAGAGTACATGCTATATGATTTCATCTACGTACAATTCTAGGAAATGATCACAATCCTATAGTACAGGAAGCAGATCAGTGATTGCCTCGTAATAAGATGGGGAGGAGTGGTTAGGGAAGATATATTTACAAGACATTATGAGAAAATCTTAGGAGATGATGACTGTGTTTAATATCTTGCTTGTGATGGTGGCTTCACAGGTCTACATATAAGTCAAACTCATCAAACTGTACATTATAAATAGTTGCAATTTACTTACATCAATTATACCCCAATACCACTATAAAAATAATAAAAATAGGCCTTCTAGACAAGTAAAGATGCCCAAATAACATTTTCATTAAAAGGTGAAAAATGTAGAGAAGCAGGTAAGAAATTTTGTTAATTTAGACTCTAGTTTTGTTAAATTGATAAAATAAATTATGTGCATTAATATCTCTTCTATTTCTAGAAATAATTTTTAAAGCTTACAGTCTAGAAAGAATATTTCCTTTATAACTTCTGACCTCATACATTTTAGCTTACTACTGTCTAGTAACATCATTACATGCCAGTACCTAAAGTTAGGAAATAAACCAAAATTTAATCAGGATGTGGTTCATGCTCTTCATTTCTCATATTGCTTAGTGATCTCTAAGTAATCTGCTTCTCTAAATTTCTGCATCACTTTCTGTCTGTTTCACTGCTTAGTGTTTTGACTGTATACCATGGTTTTTTATACTCTAATCATTTCTTCCAGGAGTCTTGTCTACTTGATTGAATTCAAAGATATTTGAAAGCCAAGAGTCAGTTCATTCATTCACTAAGTATTGGTAGTTCGAGGTACACTGGTAGCAGAAACATAAATAAAAATTTGTCCTATCTCCCATAATCTATGGAGAGAGAAGATAGAATTCTATTATTAAGGGAATTAAAAAGAGCCACTTATAAAATAAACCACTGTCTGTTTACATGTTAATATAAAGAAAATCCTATCTGAATAATCCATATATGTGAAAAGTGGCTCTAAAAGCAATAAAGAAGCTTTCCCAAAAAAAAAAAAAAAAGAGTCATGAAATAAGAAATGCTGCCAGGAAGTCTTTAAACAAGGAGAAATGAACATGTACATTAAATACCTTCTAGGTACAAGGCCTGATGTTAGGCAATTTTCATATGTTATTTCACTTCACTCTCATAATAATCCTATAAGGTCCAAAGATTAGTTTTCTTATTCCTCAGAAAAAAGAAAAACATGCTTTAAGTAATAATACAAAGTCACTCAAAAGCTAAATATCAAGATTTAATATAGACCCAGCTACTCCCAAAACCTTATTTTTTTCCTGACAAAGAAAGGTCCATTTGCAAAAGCAGAGATTTCTAAATTCAGCTAACAGCAAACATTGCAGTTTGACTAAGATTCATATTATATGCAGGTAATGTTGGAAGAAGCTAAAAATCAAGCTAGGTACCATATGTTTTCCTTAAAGATATTAAACAAAATGATTTTAATACTGTAATTCGCCTTAGCTGTCATCCAAAGTTATCCCATCGTCCTAGAGACCAATTTTGTCTTTATATCGTCCCAAGGATTTGGACTGATACTGAAAAAGTCCAAGAGGTTCCACTCAAGTTCACAGAAGCCACAGAAAATGTAGGTTAACTCCTAGGAATATTTGGAAGAAAAGTCTGGTTATGGAGTTATCATGGTATTCTGACTTACTTTCAAGCTGGAGTAGACTGGTTGACAAGAACCATGAATTTAAGACCCTCTTTGGTCCACACATCCAAATATTGACAACAGATTACCATGGTGCATAAAATAATTTGCACCTGTGCTTACCGTAATCTCTCCTTTCTAACCATTTATCAACCTCTTTCAAGTCCAAGTCTATATTTTAAAGAAAAACTTCCTTAAAATGTGAACTTAAAGTGGCTAATCTGATTGAGAAAAATATAATTGCATGGCTTATGTCAAAGGGTATAGTAGTCCATCTAATTCTGAGTGTTCTTGAGTTGTACTCAGGCCATCAGTTCCAAATAATGTCACTAAAATCTCTAATGAAAAATATTGTGTTAATAACCCAAGACTAGTGATATTATATATTGAAAAATATGTGTTTGGATAATTATACATGAACCATTCTAAATTTGCATTAAGCTACACAATGTATCCTCTGATTCGTAACTAATGAGCCTATTATTAAGATATCAGGTTCATTAGTAAACATGGTACAACATAAAGTGCCTAAATTTAGGAATCAGAATAGAATCTGAGTCTTGGTTATCATTTATTAACCATTTCAGCTAATCTCTGTGAAACTGTTCCCCCATTATAACTACAACTTCATAGGTTTGCTTGAGGATAAAGTGACATAAAGAACTCTAGTAACCACAGAACTATGCCAACAATGCTATGGCATTTCCCAAGTATTCAGGACAGTGGTATATAATATAAATCAATGAAGTGAACTGCACAGCATCTTCAGAGAAGGGAAGGCCCTTTAAGGTGATTATAGTCCTCCTCTGAATCACAGTCAATAGAAAACCCAGTGTTTCACTGAAGCTGAATGCGTAACAATTCACTAAAGATAAGACTCCAGAATACCAAGCCTGAAAAGGTAAGATTTGAGGTCATAAAATTTTCTGGTAAGAATGAGTCTGCAGTAAAATTTGGAGGATTAGAATAGGACAAGGTTAGATAGAGCCTACAACAAAGAGACAGCGAAGGCAGCAACTAAAGCCAGGCCTGGACCTAAGTCATGGATTAGCCTCTCTGTCCTCCTCCAGGACCACCAGCCCACAGCAATGTTGGCTGGCCTCAAATGTTGACATCCAAGAGGAGAAACCTATTCCCTACCAGTGCCTTTTCAGACCATATGAAGAAATGGGCCTTATTTATTTGATCTGTATCTTATCAACTGGAAAATCCCTTGGATGGCTATCTCAGTCAGTTCCAGGTGGCTTAAACAAGCATTTATTTCTCACAGTTCTGGATGTTGGAAGTCCAAGATCAGGGTGCCAAGATGGTTGGGTACTTGGTGAGAGAACCTCTTCCTGGTTATGTCTTCACATGGCCTTTTCTTGGTGCTTGTATGCAGAGACAATGAGATCTCATGCCTCCTCCTCTTTTTATAAAGGCATTAGTCTCATCATGAGGGCCCCACCCTGATGAACTAATCTAACCCTAATTACCTCCCAAAGGCCCCTACCTCCAAATATCATCACACTGAGGGTTAAGGTTTCAGCATATGAAGTTTAGAGGGACACATTCAGTCTATAGCTGTTACACATAAAGATCGAGTTCCTGACATCTCCAGCAGTGTACAAATTTATTTTGAACCAAAATTAATGTGGCATGAGCCTAAAGACTGAACACAGTCATGCACTGCATAACAACATTTCAGTCAGCGATGGACTGCATGCATATACAATGGTGGTCCCATAAGATTGTAATGGAGCTGAGAAATTCTCATCCTCTAGTGACATCGTAGCCATTGTAACATAGCACAACACAGTACTCACATGTTTGTGGTCATGCTGGTGTAAAAAACTACTGTACCGCCAGTCATATAAAAGTACAGAACATATAATTATATGCAGTACATAACACATAATAATGATAATAAATGACTGTTACTGATTTATTTACTGTACTATATTTTTTATCGCTATTTTGGAGTGTAGTTTTTATTTAAAAAAAAATAAAGTTCAATGTAAATCAGTATGCTGTGCTACACCAGCAGCAATTTCATACATCTCATGTTTACTGCATCTTTTGGTTCATCATTTTCTCTTGTGCTTGATTTAATATTGTGTTCATCATGGCCCCTAAGCATATAAAATCCACTGCTAATGTTGCCGGTAAGAAGCCACAATGAGTGACTGAACTGGAAACAAAATCAAAAGTGATTAAGGGCTAAAAAGTTGGAAAATCAGTGATAGTTATTGCTCATCAGTCAGTCATGTCCCATTCCACCATAGCTACAATCTTGACAAATAAGAACAAAGTAATGGAAGTTGTTAAAGGGTCTGCTTACTGAAGGCAATGAAACTAATGAAAATTTGAGAAAGGTCTATCTATACGAGGCATTGAGAAACTTCTAATGACCTGAACTGAAGACCAGACACAAATGTGTATCCCTCTCAGAACCATGATGATCATGGCCAAAACAAAAAGTTGGTTTGTGTTGTTGAAATAAAAGGCTGGACTTGACTGTGACATTGAATTTACTGCTAGCTCTGGGTGGCTTAAACAATTCAAGAATCATTATTCATTATATAATGTGAGAGTGAGTGGTTAGTCTGCAAGTGCTGATGAGAAGGCAACTGAATTTTTGGAAACTCTAGATAAGCTGATTATAGAGGAGAATTACTTGCCAGAGCAAAGATTCAACATGAATGAAACCTCCCTATTCTGAAAACAGATGCCTAAAAGGACTTTCGTCCATAAGAAGGCCAAGGCTTTTAGGACAGGGTAACAGTATTGCCTGGGGGAAATGTTGCAGGTTACATATTGAAACTCTTTGTAATCTGGTACAGTGAGAACCACAAGGCCTTCAAGCACAGCAAGCACATACTGCAAGTGAACTACAGGAGTTATAAGAAGTCATGGAAGCTGCTTTTCCAAGATGCCCTCCTGAATTGCTATGCCAGTGAAATGGAGAAGTACTGTTTGAAGAATTACATAACATTTCAAGATTTTACTTATTGTTGAAAATACTCCAGGGCATCCTCCTTTTATTGATAGTCTTCATCCCAATCTCAAAGTGGTATTTATCTCTCTAAACATCATCTTTTTGATCCAACCAATGGATCAAGATGTTATAGTAGCCTTTAAGCCTACTACTTGAGAATAACCCTCACCCAGGCTATTGCTACAACTGAGGAAAACACTGAGAAGACACTAATGCAATTCTGGAAGGATTACAACATCCATGACTGCATCAAGAACTTTGCTTGGGCTTGAGGTGATGTCACCAAGAAGTATATGTATGGTGGTTGAAAGAAGAGACTCAAGAGGTTTGTCCATGACTTCAAAGAATTTGCCAACAATGAGGAGACTGAAAAGGTCAACAAGGCTGTGCTTGAGAGGGTAAACAACTTTCACCTGCGTGTGGATGAGGATAACATCGAGGAGCTCCTAAAGGTGGTTCCTGAGAAACTGACTAATGGAGTTGTTGCAAATGGAACAGGAAAGCAAAGTTGTAGAAGAGGCTCAAGAAAAGGAAACTGCAGAAGAAAAAAAAAATTCACAGTGAAGAGTTTAGAAGCTTTTTGTGAACCTCAACCTCAACAAGCTCCTTGAATGTATGAAAATATGGAACCTAACTACAAAATGTTTTCATTAATAGAAAGGATTGTGCATGATATATTATCTGCTTACCAGCAAATCTTTGATGAAATAAACAAACACATCAGCACAGACATACTTATAAAATGAGTGACACCTCCTCAAGAATGGCCTCAGGTAGGCCCTTCAGGAGGTATTCCAGAAGAAGACATTATCATAGAAAATGACAGCTCTATGCATGTTATTGCTCCTGAAGACCTTTCAGTGGATAAAATGTGGAGGTGGAAGACAGTGATACTGATGATCCTGACCTTGTTTGTTTAGGCCTAGGCTAATGTGTATGTTTATGTCTTAGTTTTTAACAAAAAAGTTTAAAAATTAAAATAAATAAAACATTCAAAAATAGAAAAAGCTTATAGAAAATTATAAAGAAAACATTTTTATACAGCTGTACAATGTGTGTTTAAAGCTAAATATTATTACAAAAGAGTCAAAAAGTTTACAAAAATTTAAGTTTATAAAGTAAAATGTTACAGTAAGCTAAGGTTAATTTATTATTGAAGAAAATATTTTTTTATAAATTTAGTGTAGCCTAAAGTGTACAGTGTCTATAGTAGTATACAGTAATGTCCTAGGCCTTCACATTCACTTACCACTCACTTACTGCCTCACCCTCAGCAGCCTCTAGTCCTCCAAGTTCCCTTCATGGTAGTTCTTTATACAGGTGTTTCATTTTTTTATTGTTCATATCTTATTTTCACTGCATCCTTTCTATGTTTAGATATACAAATACATACCACTGTTATAACTGCCTACAGTACTCAGTACAATAAAATGCTGTACAGGCTTGCAGCCTAGGAGAAATAGGCTATCACATCTAAGTGCACTCTGATGTTCACACAACAATGAAATAACCTAATGATGCATTTCTCAGAACATATCCCCTCAGTCAAGTGATGCATGGCATACAGAAGGAACATCAGAAAAGGCTGACAATTAACCACCCACAGAAATCATCAAAGAACAATGAGGAGTACTATTGAGTCAGCATAGCAGTATACAATCAAGAGTGAAGCCCAAAGCCAGATGTAGCCTTTGTTTCAATTTTCTTCTTTTTTAATTATTTGTTGTTAGGCAGAATCATAAGGGAACAAAAAAAAAGACCTCAAAACTTCCTCATACATGAAATCAGATACAGTAAATCTGACTTAAGAAAATATGTTTACACAGTAAAACTCTATAGGCAATATTTAGGTAAATCCCCTAAATTAGTACAGATTGTGATAGAGAAATTTTTGACCTGACATTGAAAAATACACAAAGGGTCCTAACATTTATTGAGTGCTTAAAATATTCCAAGCACTAAGTGACTTACATGGATTAACTCATTTAATCCTCACAACAGCTCTATGAGGTAAGTACTATTACTGTCAGTATCTGTGGATGGAGTAGCTAAGGCTTAGAGACTCAATTAACTTGTCCAAAACAAAAGGTAACAGTTGAAAAAGTTGGGTATCAAACCTTGGCAACTTGGCTTCAGAATGCACTGCATTCTTGCAGTCTGTGCAGTTCTGTGCAGTCATTGAACTTACTAGTAACCTTATACACAAAAAGATCCTGTGTGCCTACAATGGCCAAGAGAACTAAAAGAAACTAAATCAAACTTTGACTAGAGAGTACAAATAAAGGCTGAACAAGATAGGAAGATGAATGTCAAAATAATCAAGTTGAAGAGGATCTAATAGACTCTCATTGTTAAGAGAAAGGCAATGAATTCCAAGGATGCAATCTTGGGAAGCAAAGTTCTTCAAAGTTTCTTGACTGGTGTCAGCCATTAACCATGTGGAGATGAAATGGCTGGGAGGATGTCCACTGCGACTGCATGGCCTCTGGGTAAGTCCAAATGAAATCAAACTCTAGGGCTGGAGGAAAGAGGCTAAAAAGCAGTATCACTTTAGAAATACATAGTCATTTGCTTGGTTTTCCATATTCATATATGGAATACGGCATGGACTTTGGAGTCAGGAAGCTATACATTCTAATTCTAGTTTCAATAACACTTACATGGTTTTGGACAAAATAGTTTCCTTAGCCTCAATTTTCTAAACTATTAAATAGAAATAATACCTTTCAGGGCTGTGCAAGGATTAAATGCAATAAAATATGTTAAAAGTATAGCAAAGAGTAATACACACTACTCAACAAAAGATAGTTCTATCCCTTTTCCTGGGCATTTTCAGGAGTCCTAAAAGACCTTATGCCTGTAAAAACAATATGATAGGAGGAAAAAAAAAAAAAAACCTCTTAAATTTCAAAATTAATATAAAAAGTTGTGAAGGAAAATATAATATTAAATAAATTGAATAATAAAATTAAGTCGGTTGGCTAAAACTCAGTGGCAATGAAGTCGAAGTTCAATGCTCTTAGCCTGGGCTTTTTGTTCTCACAAAGTATGCTGCTGTTTTATTTTACAGATTCATCCTTTATTCAAAAAAAAGATCCCAATAATTAAACATGTGTTATAAACAAGGCCCAGCAGGTATACAACTTAGGAGCAGAGTTAACACTGAGAATGTCTCCCTATTGAATACCAGACTCTGTGAATAAAATTTTCTTTTATTCTTTTAAGTATCAGTATTTATGATACAAAAACAAGAAAGTCCAACAAGTTGGTGAGGATGTTTTCACCAACTATATAAAATCTATAAATACTACAAGAAACAGAAAAGGGATTCAAATGAAGTTGTGAGAAGCATGCTTCAAGTTTAGTACATTTCCCTTTTAAATAACAAGCTAGAATTCCTTTACAAATACAAAATTAAGCTTCTGATATTATACTCACACATTTTAAAAAATTAACAATATTTTCCTTTGGCAAAATAAGTAAATAAACTGGCAAGCTTGTCAGATAATCATTTCAATCTAACACTTTACCTAGTAGATAAATATTTGTAGTAAATATGTAAATAGTATACTTTTTCGAAAATATTAAATGAAAGAAACTAGACACAATAGATTACATATTCCATAATTCTGTTTATATGAAATACTAAAAAGCAAAAGCAATGATAGAAAAAAACCATTATCCGTCAAGGACCAGGGATGGGAAGAAGGGGTTAACTGAAAAGGGATACATGAGTTTGGGGGGTAAAGGAAATGTTCTGTGCCATGATTATAGCGGTAGACTATGTTTTCAAAATTCATTGAACTTCTAAACTGAAAACTGAGGAAATTTATTATGTGAAAATTATACCTCAAAATTTTTAGAAGGTTATATATAATAAATAGGCATTCTTTTCAAATAATCACTTCAATAAAATATTGCACTTAATAAACAAATATTTATTTGTAGAAAATCTGTAAATAATATTTTTTCATAATCATGAGTAGTGTCTACTGACATTTTTATAAGAAATATTTTTAAATTATTTCTAGAAAAACAAGTAAACTAAGAAGTACTTGAAAAGTGACCTTGAATGCAATTTAAAATTCTCCAAAAATATTCCCTAAACTCAATATGAACTTGGCTGGTCTCTAACTGCTTTTCCCACAATGTAACAGTGTAACAGAAGATGTATATTCCACTTGTACAGGGGTCAAATAGACAATGTGAGTGGCATGGAACAAGTATTACTGTCATAAAGTGGAGAGTACAAGGCCTTTTTCAAAAGAGCTGCCACCACTGAGTCCTGCAGAGTACACCAGGGAAAAACACATGCCTCAGTGTAGCCAGAGCATCCGAAGTTTAAAGAGAAGCAGAAATTTGGACTTTTATGTGAAATTTCCTGATTTTTTTAGAATAATGGTTCAAATTTTTTTTTTATAACATTGTGTAGGTCAAGCAAAACACACCCATAGGCAGAATTATGACCTCTGGTCCATAGTGTATGGTTTGTAACTTTTTCAATAACAAAGTCTTGTTATCTTTCTAATGGCTTACATATTTTTTGAGTAAGTCTAGAATAATGTGAAATACGAGTGCAACTGAAGTAAAATTCATCTCACGATTACATGAAAGCTAGTTATTTCTGGCCATTTTGGTGAAAATACAAGCCCTTTTTACATTTCTAAGCATACTGGTTGGTAATAAAAGAAAAATTCAGTTAGAATGAAGCAAGAAGGGATGAAGGAAAACTGAAGAAAATCACAACTTTAGGATCAGAGTCAGCTTCTAGATTCCAGAGCAATAAAGTAATCCACGTGCTGAAATTTTAGAACTTCATTGCCCCAACTAGTCCAACCTGGCTGTAAATTTCGAGCAAATAATTCCAAATACTCCCCATCTGGCTTGATATAGTCTTTTAAAATCTCTGTTCAAAAAAAGAGAAAAAGAAAAAACACAAAAATTATTAAGAAAAGAATCAATATCTTTTTATCAGTTAAGAGTAAGAAGAAAAGCAAAATTGTTTCCTTAAAATAATAGTAAATTAATTTCAAGGATTTCATCACAGGCTTTCCTATTTATAGTTACAAAGTCATTTGAAATAAGCACTCTTGAGATTGAGAACAATACCATCAGAACTTTAGGCAGTCCTGATCTATCGGTTTTCATTTGTAGATGAGAAATGAGGATTTTAATACCCACGTAGGTGACTCTTCAGTTTTCCAATACTGTTGACACATCTCCTGCGTACTAACTTATTTTTTTAATAATTGCAATCCATGCATGTTCTATAGGAACAATAAAAACACAAACCCTCTTTAAAAACTAAGATAAAACATAAGTCTCTACAAACATATACTTCAGTGAAAAAACAGTAAATGAAATGCTGGACACATTCATGTTCATATTCAGAACATATAACTACAAATAACTATACCTGCTTAGCTATAACTTCATAGTACTAAGGACATTCATTCCTTCACTTCCAAATTATAGATTCTTATTTACCTAAAATTTTACCATATTATTTCCACAGTTAAGTATTCCTTATTCAATGCATTAATAACTATTGAAAGTCATATTTTGTTGGGGAAAAGGTAGGGCTAAATAGCTGTGATCTACACTAACAGAAAGAAAAAAATACCATTGAAGCTTTTTTTTAAGCACATGCTCATTTGGATGACAAATATTTAAATCACTTTAACCTTGATCACATTGCTAGTTAGCTATATTAACTAATTACAGAAACTGGGTAGGAAAATAATTCAAGAATAAAGTCACTAGAACAAGTAAAATATAATTCTTAATTGCTATATAAAATTAAGCTCGGGAGAAATCTATCAAATACCTTTTAGGAATGAGAAGGGTTCCTTGAGAATACATGATATAGGTAAGGTTTAAGAGACAACCTATCAAAAATTTTATGTTTCATAATGTTCTTCAATTGCTCTCACTGCGAAATGATTGTTTATTTGTCTGAACGCCCTGGTCCTGCTTATCAAAAATCAAAAGATTAAAAGTAATATATACAACTCAAATGAACTCAAACTTGGGCTTTGCTAGGTTCTAGGAGATGCTGACATGAAGATTTCTAGTCCTTTCATAAGTATATAATTAAATGTTACTAAATTTGAAAGGGAAAGATTTACCCAGAATCTTAATAAACCTACATCACTTTTCCATTTTTTCCCAGGAATTCAATGCTTTACTGGCCTCAATCACTTTTAATGTAGTCTAAGGTTATACTGAACCAAGGTTTTGTTTGTTTTTGATTATTTATTCAGTCTTTTAGTAGAAAGATGTTAGCAACTATATTTTAGAACTTTAAACTGGAGTCTAAACTAGAGTCAGCCAGTCAAAAATGTTTACAATTCTAAGCATCCACTATCATCAGTTCTATAGAATTTAACAATGGAAACAGATACCCATGTTTCTAAAAGTTCACAGTCAAAGAGAAAAAGACAACAAGGTACTTGAAGTGGAAAAATACATACAACCTAAACCCATTTACCACTACCTACTTTCTCAGCCTAACACATTCTGGCATGATTTTTTTTTTCTTTCTAGTTTATGAAAACAGAAAATCAAGGAGTAATGTCTTTGTAATGCAAAATGCTTAATTTCAAAAACAAGGCAAAAGATATAAAAGCAAATTAATAGAAATGTTTTATTCTACTAATTTTAAATATCAACTCAAAAATAAATGCAAGATCTTAAAAGTTCTCATTACAAGAAAAAAATATTTGTAACTACGTATGGTGATGGTTGTTAACTAGACTAGTTAGTGATCGTTTCACAATACAGATGTTCCTCAACTCATGATGGGGTTATGTCCTGATAAACTCATCATAAACTGAAAATATCATAAATTGAAAATGCATTTAATACAGCTAACCTAGTAAACATTGCAGCTGAGCCTAGCCTACCTTAAACATGTTCAGAACACATACATTAGTCTATGGTTGGGTGAAATCATCTCATATTAAATACCCTGTAGATTATCAGTTGTTTATCCCTGTTATTGACTTGTTGGCTAAGAGGTACGGCTCACTGCGGCTGCCCAGCATCACAAGAGAGTATCGTACTGCATATGGCTAGCCCAGGATAAGATCAAAATTCAAATTCAACGTATGATTTCTACTTAATGTATATCACTTTTACACCATTGTGAAGTCAAAAAATCATAAAGAGAACTATCGTAAGTCAGGTACCATCTGTATATACATATACTGAATCACTGCATTGCATACCTGAAACTAACATGTTATGTCAATCATAACTCAATTAAAAAAAATTAAATGCAACTATATACATTTAAATATGCATATGATATGTACATACTTAGATAATTACATAACATCTGGCATTAATAAAACAACAGAGAAGAAGTAAACCATGCATAGCCAGTCATTCTCTTTTTACTCTGGGGGCAAGGAGCAGGGCTGGCGGAGAAGTGGCTCAAACTGTATGTAGAATCTCATCAAATTATGTTTTACTATTCATATAGGAACTGTTAGTGAGTAAAGTAGTAAAAAGGAATAGAAATTCCTCTGTGGTAAAATATTCAAAACAAAGTTTAATTCAAAGATTTTTAATTCATTATTTTCCTATTAAATCTTTATACTTAAGAATATACATTTATAATGTTAGGTTTTAAGTCATAGCTATTGATAGCTTATCTTTCAATCTAAGGAAGAAACTTCAAAACTTAAAAATAGGGTAAATGTATCATTTTGAAATGGAATATGCTGCTAATTTTAAATGGAATATGCTGCTAATTTGGTCTTTTACATTTTGCAGCAGAAATAAATTATAACTTTTTAAAATATCTTGGTGTTTCTCAAAGCAAAAGTGAGGATATTTCATTTATGAATTTGCATAAAGCAGTTTAAGAACATTTACATGTAAAAGTTCTAAGTGTTATATATACAACATTTTTATCTCAAATCCTAGAGCTATGGTTTCAGAATAAAATACTACAGAAATCTGAAAGTTTCTTTCTGGTGGCTTTAATCTGTATGGCTCTACATCTAAAATACAAGCACTTGCTATAGAGTGACATGAACACAAAAATAAAGGATTACAAATATTTCTTGTCTACCACTACTTAACCAAAACATAAGGATTACATATATCATGTAATGCAGATTTTTTTCCCAAAAAATCTAACTTGTTTTTAACCATTCTCAAGCCTAAAAATGTGTTTGTATTGCACTCTACTGGGAACATGGCAGAACTGCATTTCTTAGATATAGGATGCAATACTAATTTCTATTAGTATTAATAAAATACTAATGGTTTTAACTATTTTAAAACTCTTAAAACTAACCTGTAAACATAATTTTATTCTATTTAAAAGTAATTGATAGTCTACGGCCATGCTACCCTGAACAAGCCAGATCCCATCTGATCTCGGAAGCTAAACAGGGTCGGGCCTGGTTAGTACTTGGATGTGAAACCAACTAGGAAGACCAGGTGCTATAGGCATAAAAAATAAAATAAAATAAATAAGGCATTGAAAACTGACAAGGTCCTTGCAATCTGTGAGGTCAACCAAGGGTTGTCTCACCTAAAAAAGTAAATAAATAAAAAATTAAATTAAAGTAAAATTAAAATTAAATAAAAGTAATTGATAAACAGTTTAACAACCATTTGAGAATGAAAGGTTTCTAGTCTTATCTTTTGGATTTTTAAAAGTACAAAAATAAGCTCTAAGGCAAACACTAAATTAAGCTTTGGAACTCACTGACGGATAAAAAAATTCGAATATAAAGAACACAAATTGTATTTCTTCCATCAAATATAACTGGCACCAACCAATTTTTTTCAAAGAACAATACAATCTCACATTTCATTTAAGTCACATATTTAATGCGTTAAAGAATCTAAGATAGTCCAAAGTTTAAAGATAATTATTCACTGAGAATTCTTCTAAATCAAAGAATGAATCATCAGGTAAACATCTGACTATTTCTCAAATGAAGTAACACTGTAATGTCCCTTCTGCATAAGCAGTTTACAATAACAGAAATCTTAAGTGCTATCAATAAAAATTCTTTTGGGAATTTGTATTCACTTTCCCATATATCCTAGGTCATAAATTAGCCCATATTCCACAAAACAATATGGTAGGCTAGTGACCTGTAGTTTTTCTGAATGACAGTTTGAAAGTTAGGGTGTTTTTAAAGCAGGGATCACTCCAAATTAATAAAATATATATTCCTGAAGAAATTATTTGAATACTAAAATTCAAATATCAAATTAAATATCTCAGAAGGACTAACATTCCTATTTTTTAAACCCACTTGAAAAATTTAGTATTTACTGAGCTTCTACTATATGCTACAGAATTTGAAATATATTATAACCAATCCTCACAACTATGAAAGATTAAATATCATTATTCCCTCTTTAAATGAAGACTTTGAAGTAGAAAGAGATTAGAGTAACTCACTCAAGTAGGAGGGTAAGGATTCAAACTCATGTCAGTAAATCTCCAAAGCCAAAACTTTCCACTATTCCTTGCTGCTTAGTCTCATTGAGTGATGAACATTATACTAAAGCATTAAAACTAGTAAGAATTGCAGGCTTTAGCAATTACCTTTTTAGCAGTTCATAAAAGCAAAATGACCTCAGCGTAAAACTGAGTCTCTTCCAAATATCAAGGGAATTCTAATTATCTCTCTGCTATTCTGAGCTCCTGGTTTTAGAACAAGCAAGGGATAGAGTACTAGTAGCAAAACAAAGCCCCCTCAGAGACCTCATCAGTCTTCATGCTGTTGGAGAAGAGATGGGGTAACAACCAGTAGCAAGAAGAACCTAAAAAATGGTGTTAAGAGGAAAGGCTGAGGTAATATAAAACTATCTATGCAGTGCATCCAGCGGTCTGCCAATCTCTTCAACAGTGTTTGGATGGAACAGATCCAAAGACTTCCCTTCTTCCAGCCCCCAACCATCTTCCAACCTTCTTTCCAATCATAACCTCTGGGACCAACAAACACCATTGTTTATGGTTAGCTCCTTATTGCCAACCAACCATAAGCTCCCAGATTCATCAAAATTATTCCAATGAGGTAGAGGCCATCATCAGCCACTTGGTCAACCTGTATCTCCGGGACTCCTACACCTCCCTCCCTCTCTGGACTTCTATTTCCATCACAACAAAATGGCTCTGGAAGGTGTGGGTCACTTATAGAAGTTAGCTGAGCTCTCTTAAAGATGTAAAACCAGCAAAGCAGCAGCACCCTCTTCTGGTATATGCAGAAGATGCCCCAAAATAAGGATGCCATGGAAGCCTCTACCGCCTTGGGGAAATACGTGAATCAGGCCCTTTTGTATCTGCCTGCACAGACCCCCCTCTCTGTGACTTCTTGGAGAGCCATTCCCTAGATGAAGAAGTAAAACTCATCAAGAAGATGGGACCTGACTAACCTCTGCAGGCTGGCTGGCCTCACCTGGAGGAGTATTTCTTCAAAAGGTTCATCCTCTAGCACAAGGAGCATCCTTTAAGGGGCCCCTGCCTAAGCCTCTCCCTGCAGCCATTGGGCAGCTTTTTAACCACTTAGAGCCTTCTTCCGAGCCATGGGCCAAATAGAAAAATAAATCTTTTTGCAGAAAAAAAAAAAAAAAACCACCTAAGTCATTAATTCTGCCATAAAATTTTAGAATGCTAATTAAAATAACATATATCTGATTTAATTTCTAACTTTCTCAACCATTCAAATACTAAATTCAATTCTTTTTTCAATTTGACAGAAGTCATAACAATTCTATTTATAAAAACATACCAGCAAGAGGTGGCTTATGTGAGTGAAGAGTACAGGGCACACTGACAATTAATTTGTGATCTGGAATGGAGAGCACTTTTACATCAGCATTCCTAATTAAAACAGAACAACAAAATAAATTATATTTTAAAGAACTTTATATATATATGTGTGTGTATATATACCACAGTTGCCTTAACTTTTTTTCACCTTTTAAATAGTATCTGAATTGAAAATAAATTTCATAGAAACGATAATGGAAATCAACAATTTAAGTCCTGAGACATTTCCAATAATTTCCTTTTCTACAACGACAAGTGCACACTAGATAAAACAAAAGAATATAAATTTTCATATGCCATATCATTCATACTTTTCTGGTGTGGGACACTTTCAGAATTTCAAAACTGTAAAAATTAGGGAAAATCAATGATTGTTGTGTTAATAATTTTTAAAAGTCTAAAAATTAATACATTTATACAATTTTTAAAAAATCACCTTTCCTACCTTAATGGTAAAGCAGTTTCTTCTCGAATTCTCCCCAGTATAAGAACTTCATAAGGCTTTTTGTGTGGAGAATCTAATGGGAACACAAACTCTCCTGATTTGGTGATCTGACAGAAAGGAGTCAAAGAAAAAAAAAGAAAAAAAGAGAAGCCATACATCTGTAAATATCCAGGAAAGGTTTTTTTTCCCCTATCACTATACAGTTACCACAAAAGAAAATGAAATTATTAAACCTCTACGCTAGTGCTGTCCAATAAAAATATAATGTGAGCTACAAATGTAAGCTACATATGTAATTTAAATTTTCTAGTAGCAACATTTAACAAAAGTAAAAAGAATATGGTGAAATTAATTTTAATTATATCTTCAATTAAATTAAATGATAAACCAAATTATCATTTCAATATGTAATCAATTCAAAAAAGTTACTGAGATATGTTATATCCTTTCTTTCATACTAAGTCTCTGAAATCCACTATATATTTTACATTTAACATCACATCACAATTTGGACTAACCATATAGTAACTACCATAATATTAGAGAGTGCAGCTATAAGGGACTAAAAAATATTTTAAGCATCATTTTATCATCTTGTACACAAAAATCTCTTCTTTTCATTAACATTTATTCCTGGAAACCATGCCATCATTAACCCATTTATTCATTCATTCAAATAATACTTAATGATTACTGGCAATGTAATCATTGCCAACTAGGTTATAATATTTTCCTTTATTTATATAAAACAGTGTCATTAAGTACTGTCAGAGCTAAAATTAATAATGAAAGCAGCTCAGGGATTGATGAGATAGAAAATAGGCAAATCCTTTGGCATTATATATCCAGAAATTCAATTTTATCATTTCACCCTTGAGTAATCAGACTCTCAAAGACTCACTTAACCTAATCAAATTCAAAAACACAATTTATAACACTATCAATTCATTAATTAACCAGGGAGATATATATTTTCATTATCAGAATATTCGTATTTCTTTCTAAGTCCCATAAAATAGGTATAAATAAATAATATACACAGCTTTTACAAGATATTCCAGTAGACTACAAAACACAAAGTACATAAAAACAGAACTCTCCTATGTTTATCATGAATATACCAGCTATATAAATATTAAACATTCAATTGATAATAATCTGGCTTATCTTTTTAAAATTTAGGAAGGCTTTTGTGTAATTCATCTAAGTAGACAATGTATCTTTAAAAAGATATCCAGTGAACTCTGACTGATGCTTTCTTTTTCTGTATTTTTCCGTATTCTTATAGCCAGCAGAGATATTAAAGATCATTCAACCAACTGGAAAATTGGAATCATTTCTTTCAAAAATTAGCAGAGCAGCACATAAAGCACTGAAGGACCTAAGCTAAGATTTAAAGTATGAAAGGTTCTTGGTTCTAGCATCTTCCCACCTCTTCCACATTGGGTTCCTTTGCTATCCTCCCTCCCACCCCCAGCAACATAAGAAAAAAAAAGAAAGAAGTCACAAAGGGTGACTGAAATTGTGGATGTGTAAAGAGGAAGAAGATGAAGGGTAAGACTAATGCTACGTTTACTGGTAGACAGATTTCCCAAAGTTTTTGTTTGTTGTTTTTTGAACTACAGACATCAGAGCTTTTGAGAACATCATCCTGATATCTCCCTGAGTGATTTATTAAGGCCAACAGTTTTGGACTCTACTACAAAAAAGACACAAAACTAACAGATATAAAGCCTTGAAAATAAGAAGATGACAGTATTTAGCAGCAAACTAAAAGTTTTAATTAGACAACGTTGAAGTAGTAGAACAATGACATGTTAAGCATTAAAAAGTAGATGCTACCTTTATGTGATTATATGTAACACTATATTAACAAATAAGTTAACTTCTGAACTTACTTTTACCCAGTGCCATTCAGCAACTATCTCCACAGACCACGAAGGATAAAGTTCTTCCTTTACAAAACGTAGGTGCTTCTGTCTATTGGTCACCCAAGTAATAACAAGACAGTTTGGAGCAGCCAGTTTAGGGACAGGTATCTGCTTTATTTGCAGTGGTGATAAATAACTGTACCTAAAAACAAACAGGAAAAATATTAGCAAAATTTGCTGCAAAGAAGAAAAATAAGCAGGGAGAAGACCTGTATAACACTGACTCTACAACCACAAAGCTCCTATATTTATTTATATAACTAAATATGAAGCCACAGCGACACCCAGTGGACACATTATTACATGCAAATCAGAAATAACCCGTTTTTCATTTTTACTAGTTTAAAATTTTCAGGTTATATCCTCACCACTTCTAAATTCAATACATTTCAATAATTTTACTAACATTTACAATATTATATTTCCCATTAGAAATTAAGCAAACATTATTGTTTGGTTTCCATAATCTATACATTATACAGGGACCCTGTCACAGTGAGTCTTGATACTACTGTCTAAATTTTCCACTATATTTTCAACCCTCAATCTATCATCCTGTTTCTTTCTTCCTCTCCAATCTATTCCACTGACATCTCTGAAACCCTCATGCTTTCATTACAAAACAAAATAAGATAAAATAAAATAAAAATTCTAGCCTTGTACTTCCTGGCTATTAAGAGTTTGAAGTCTAGTTTCCTGCTATTGTAGAGCACTGCTTGCTATACAATACCCAGTAAAATGAATGTGGCCCTTTCTCCAACACCTAATCCACAACAGGGAGAGGAGAGGTCAGCATTCTCCCAGCTCCACTATTGCTGCTTCCAGAATATAACTCATTTACCTTTGCATAAAATCCCCTCTTTGAGAGGTATGCTATCCAGCTATGCTAGCCTCTAATGTTTCTTACTGAAACCATTTAATCTTCACTCTCCATATTCAATGAGTACTTAAACTCTGAGATCCTTCTATCACCAACACAAACCTTGCCATTATCCTGGGTAATCTCAAAGCATAGTCTATATCATGTGCATACTTCAACTATTCTTCCCTTAAATAAGTACAATTGCACTGACCCCAATTCAATAATCCATTGCATTGACCATAACCTAGACCTTGTCATCACTTACACTTGCTCCATCTCTGAAATCATGAACACTGATTTCTGATCATAAGCTCCTGTCCCTCATCTATTCTTTGACCTTATTGGAGCACCACTCAGTGACCCATTCCACCACTTTATTGAGTTTCTATCAGCTTCTTCCTGCCCGCACTTACTCCTCTTCCTAACAGACTACCAATCACTTCATTGCCCTCTCACTAGCACCCTCAATTCCTACCCCACTTTTACCCTTCACCTTACAGCAACTACAAACCTCCAATCTTAAATTCAGTGCAATTCAACTCCTTCATAAGGGGAAAATCAAGTGTAGAAAAATGCAGAACTGAAGAATTGGATCAATTAAATCCATTCTCAGACTCTCAAAACTACTTAATTCTTTTACTTATCCTTAGTCAACTACTACAAACTGTCATCTCTTTTCAAGTCCCTTGCCCACACCCCCACTTTTGGCAGATAGACCACCAGACTCCTTCAACTATTGAACTCTTCTCCCTCCTTATAACACCTTCCCTTATATATTTCTACATATTTCCTCTTAAAGGAATTGGCATGGCTTCACCTATTTAAATTGTATACCTGAAGTTTGGAGAAACATGGCAGAGTGAGACATGTCCCCAAATCTCTCCCTGCGAAACAACAATAAGCTGAACACCTGAAACTCAACAAAAAACAGCCAAACTACACACCAGCACAGCTGATCATGGGATCTGTGCATAAGAGCTACCACAAGTCAGAACCCCTGGTGTGGGGCATGGGACTGGGAGAAACAAGGAAGCTGCTTCTCAGCTCCCTGTAGAATGGAGGAGGGGAGAAGGTACAGCAAGTTCCCTGAACAGCTCTGCCTGGGAGAGCTGTGAGCTCCACACGGCTGGCAACCGTGCCCAGTCATCAGGGCAGAAGGCAGAAAAGCAAGACGGCAGAAAAGCAGGGATGGCAGAGAAACAACAGTTGATTTTTACCAGCCACGGTTGCAAAACTGAGGCTGAGCCACAGGCCTCAATCCCCAACTCAGAGGGCTCCTCCTCCCATACCCTAGGAGACCTAACACTGTGGAGCCCAGGAGAATATAAGCAAACACTACTGAAACTGTCGCTAACACTGACAGGGACTGAGACTGAGGGTAGCAAGCATGATTAAACATCTATAAGAAAAAAAAGGCATTATTAAGGCTTTATACAAAGCAGGGATCCAAGAGGCTTAGATGCCACCTACTGGAAACCAAAAGAAAAACAACTTCTTTGCAACAGGCTAAAGAGAGACTTTTATATAATAAATCTTCTTTCTGGAATGAAGGCAGAGAAATAGTCCATTAAACATGATGAACAACCAAGCAGACTAAGCATCTCAGAAAGAAAGTGAAAAATCTCCAGAAAATAAGCTTACAGACATAGAAATATGTGACTTAAATGACAGAGAATTCAGGATGGTACTTCTGAAAAAGACTCAGTGAGATCCAAAACGATTCATATCAACAATTTCAGGAATTGAAAAAAACAACTAGATGAGCAGAATGAGTTCTTTGGTAAGGAGATTGAAACCCTCAAAAAGAACAGAACTTCTGGAGATTAATAACACACTGCGACTCAATAACAACAACAAAAAAAACAAACAAACAATCCAGTCAAAAATGAGCATTTGAACAGACACTTCTCCCTAGGGGACATACAAATGGCCAACAAATATATGAAAAAATGCTCAACATTGCTAGCTATTATAGAAATGCAAATCAAAACCACAATGAGATACCATCTCATACCTGTTAGAATAGCTATAATCAACAGGACAAGTAATAACAAATGTTTGAGAGGATGCAGAGAAAAGGGAACCCTCATACACTGCTGGTGGGGCTGCAAATTGGTACAGCCACTATGGGAAACAGTATGAAGTTTCCTCAAAAAACTAAGAATTGATCAACCATATGACCCAGCAATCTCTCTACTGGGTATTTACCCCAAAGACTTGGAAACCCATATCTGAAAAGATATTTGCACACTGATGTTCATAGCAGCATTATTCATAGTGGCCAAGACATAGAAGCAACCAGTGTCCTATGATAGATAACTGGTTAAAACTGTGGTATATATATACTATGGAATATTACACAGCTATAAGAAGAGATGAAATACTGCCATTTGAGACAAATGGATGGATTCAAGATAATCATGCTAAGTGAAATAAGCCAAATAGAAAAAGTTGAAAATCACATGATACCACTTATATGCAGGATATAAACCTAAAAGCAACAAATGAACAGGACAAACAAACGGAGACTCATGGTTATGGACAGTAGACTAGTGGTTACCAGAGAGTAGCAGGGAGGGGGAAAGGGGAAGTAGATGGAGTAAAAGGGGTCAAATATGTGTAACTAAAAGAAATCTAACTATGGGAGGTGAACACACAGTGTTAACATATATATATGCCTTACTGTTATAGTGTACGGCTGAAATTTATTTGATTTTGTTAACCAATGTCACCATAAAAAATAAATTTAAAAAAATTATTAAAAATAAATAAAAAATTCCCATCTTCTAGTATTTTGTAATACTATTACTGTCCTCTTTCTGTATTTTCAACCTCTCTAGTAGTTCCTTTATCAATCTATAAATATGCTTATAGTATCCGATTTTAAAGAAAGAAAGAGGAGAGAAGAAATGGAGAAAAAAAGAGAAGAGAAAAGGAGAGAAATTCCTTCTATGTATAGCTAAGAACTGGTATGCATTTAGCCTTTCTACTTTCTCTACTTTATTCCTCAATGGACTACAATGAGGCTAATACTATTAAAAGTTCTCTGGGAAAAGTAAATAACATCAAAATGGCCAAATGCAATAAACACTGGAATCCAGCTCTAACACATGGCAGTTGTATGTCAGGAAGTGATCAATAAATATTTCTTAAATAAACAAATGAGTAAAACAATTCTGACCTCATGCACCCAAGTGCCCTGCCATCTAGACCAGTATTCTTCTAGTAGACTAGCATATTTTGTAATTAAAGTGATGAATTTTAAAAATTAAGTTTGTCACAGTATGAAGAACATCAGCTCAAAAATTTAAAGTTTGATGGTCCCAATAATTGCAGATTTCTTGACTGCCTTAATTTTATTTTAATTTTATTTAAGTAGGTTGATTGTAGAGGAGAAGGATGAAATAGCTATACTTTGTTTTTTAGTTCTAATCTGGAGACCACTAAGCAAATCCCAAAATACACATCTTTTAAGTTTTGCAATGGAAAGTATGCAATACCACCTTTGTAGCATTCTTCCCGAATATGTTTAACCTGAATCCAATCATGAATAAATAATCAGACGAATCCAAACTATGGAATATCTACAAACAAGGGTCATGGACTCTTAAAAAAGAATCGATATTCTGAAAATAGAAATGACTACATTAAAGGAACTAAAGAAAAATAAAGACCAAAAGTAATGAATGATCCTTGATTTGACCTTGGGTCTAAACAGCAAAAACAAAAATACAGCCATACAGGATAGTTTGAGGATAACTGGAGAAATCTGAACATGTAATATATATTTGATAATATTGTTGCCAATATTAACTTTATTGGGGGTGATAACATTATCGTAGTTATATAGGAGAATGTCTTTGTTTTCAGAAGATGCATGCTAAAGAATTTGTGGGTGAAATTATCATGTCTGCAACATTAGATTAAAAAGCAGAGAAATGGAGAGAAAATACACACAAATTTGGTAAAATATTAATAACTGGTAATTCTAGGGGAAAGGTAATTTGATATTCAAATACTATTCTTCCAGTTTTTCTCAAAGTTCACAATTTTTTTAATCAAAAGTTGAAGGAAAGAAGCAATACAGTAAATCATTACAATGAGGAGCTCATAAATATACACCTACAAAATAAATGGGAAAGAAAACCAAAACTTTTAAAATGTGCTGTGTAAAACTATCATAAAATACTTTAAATAAAGGAGTCTATTATTCAAAATTATAAAAATCTGTCCCCAAAATGTTGCTAACAAGATCAAGCACATGTTTACTTTTTTAAAATTTCTATAGAGTATCCCAGAATAAGATGTGAAAAACTATTAATTTTCATTAAAATAAACAGCAAGTGAAATTTAAGCTAGATTTTTTAAAAATAATTCTTGGAGAAAACTGGAACATATTATCAAAGAATATTACAGAATTGGCCTCACTGATTCTTTTCAATTTACAAAACTAAAGTAATAATAAGCAGTGGAGAACAAATAATCTTTTAAACAAATGATGCCCATTCTCCTACCCCCACCCCCACATACACATACACTAAACAAGGACAATCCTATCAGGTATGACATAGATTACCTCCCAGAAGCTAAGGGCAAAGGTCAGATTATTAAGGAAAATTACATTTTAGCTCATATTTCTACAGTTTAGAATTTGATGTCAAAGAAGTCAAAAATGTTGCCTTTGCTGTTACAGAAACATCCCTGAACTGGTTCAGTCAGTAATCTTAGCTATTAATAAGTATATTACTTATAACATTCTTACATCTATATATAGTTCTAATTCAAGAGAATTATTTAGCTAAATAAAATTTTAAAACTAAAGTGTTTTAGTAGTTTCAGACAACCTATTATAAAGTAATGCTTTTAGCATATATAACTAGAATGTACGAAGAACAATAGCTTTTAGAAAGCATATCTAATAGATAATTTACTTATACTTACCTGTTGCTTCTTTTAACTGATTTGTTCTGCCATGGTGGATCTATCACAATCACATCATATGTTTTCTTATCTGAAAACAAAGACATAACTTCAGAAACTACCTCTGTATACGATCACTTTAAAACTAAACATGTTCCTCAAAACTGAAGTGCATTTAATACATACACAAATACAATCGAATGGATGAAAGGTTTGTGGCATTTATTCAAACAGAATAGTTTATCTTAAAAAATTAAAATATTTCTCCTATAATTTAGTAACATTTGGATTTCAACGTGACTTTACCTACTACTATTTTTACAGAGATTCCCTGAAAATAACTTCAGCTCACTTAGCTGGACACCAATCATTTGTAAAATGCCCTATAAGTCTTTGTAGCAATATTAATATGGTCCTTTTGAACCTGAATTTTTTGATTTTTTTAACTTTACATGTGAAATAAACTTTAAGTCTTATAACTGATATATTTGCCATAATAAAATTTCCCCAAATGTCTACTAGTGTCCTTTTTTCTGATCCAGGATCCAAATCAGGATCACACATTACATTTAGTCACCATGTCTCCTAAATCTTATCTGGGAAAATTCCTCAGTTTTTGTCTTTTATGACCTTGACACTTTTGAAGGACACTGGCCAGTTATTTTATTTGTCCCTCAACTTGGGTTTGGTGTTTCCTCATGATTAAATTTAGGTTATTCATTTTGGCAAGAGTACCACTGAAGTTATGCCATGTCCTTATCAGAACAACATATCAGAAAATACAGGTATCTCATTATTCGTGATAATACCTTTGACCACTTGGATAAAGTGTCTATTCAGTTTCTCTAGTTTTCCCTTTGTAATTAATAGGTATCTTGTTGGGGAGGTACTGTACAAATATCCTGTGTCTCATCTTTTCACACATCATTTTGACATCCCAATACTATGGTGTTTGCCAAATGAAAATTTTCTAGGTCCATCATTCCATCCACATTTTTAATTGGAATTCTACTGTAAGGAACAGCTGTCCTTTCTCCCTCTTTTATAAACAAAGGTATATTTTTCTAAGTATATAATCTCATCAGTAATTAAAAGAAAGCAAATTAATGAGGAAGTAAGTTTTAAAACTATTAGAGTAACAAAGGTCAAAAAGAATGAGGAAAAAAATGTTCAAACATAGCATGATTTTCTCATTAATTTGTTATCCTGTCATTTATCCTGAAGAATTTATGATACTGTAACATGAATAACCACTCATGTGTAAGATGGCTTGACAGCAATTAAAAGAAGCTTTTAATTAATGAGCTATGTTTTTTAATAACTTCAAATTTTGAAATAAAATGTCCAAATAATAATAAACAGCAGATTAAATTCAACTTGATCAATGCCTTTTATCTACCTCATCCCTTAGAATATTATACATTGGAATGTATCAAAAACATATAAATCGCTGAACTAAACTCCTGATTATCTCATTTAATCCTCAAAATGGCCCTTGGAAGTAGGTATTATATTCATTTTATAGATTAAAAAACTGAAGCTCAGTTTTGTGAAGTGCCTAAAGGCTCACAGTTAGTTAAGCCTCAGAATCTAAATTCAAAATCAGGTCTGTGTGACCCTGTACTTCAATATTTAGGTTTCTTAACTTTATTATAGGAAAATATTTCAAGAAATTTTAGAAGTAAACTTGAACATTAGCTTAAAACATAATCTAAAAGGCTAGGGATGGTTTTTTTCTAATTTGCTATGAAAAAAAAGTTATTTGGTCAAACCCAATTGTATCCTGAATTCCTAAGCACAAAACAGTAACTATATTTGCTCTCTTGAGGACCAGTTAGTTTTTGACCCTTTGTTCATAATAAGAATTTTAAATTTTTTTAAAAGCAAAAGTCTGCACTTTAAAATTGAATTTAAAAGCAAAATTAAACTGAGAAAATTAAGTGTTTACCCTATATTCATAAAATGTTTGCCTTCATTCAATATTCAGACTAACTCTTGACTTTTGAGGCTACAGAAAAATTATTTTTTCTAATAATAAATATAATAATTACTTACAATTCAGAAGTGGTTGCATACAAGAAATGTCAGACAAAAGAAAACTGCTTTTTGGTGGCAGTAGATACTTCTGTCCCATTAAAGTAATCATTTTTGTAAAGCTAGAGTTGTTTTCAACAACCTGTGAAAATAAATTCTGCTCTGTAATAGACACATTATCTTCCATCAATTGTAATGCTGGAAGTTCCATTTCATTCAGAGAAGGCAAATGCTTTGCCATTTCACATAATTCTGACAAATTGCAGGTATCAAGTGGTAAAGTAATGGGATCACTACTTTTGTCCCATTTTTCAGAAGATGGATGAAGAAAGCCACTTTTAAAACCTTCTTGGATTAACTGTGAAGATCCATCCAAAATCAGACCCCTGATCTGTAAGAGAATTTTTAAAAGTACATTAAAAGGTCACTGACATTAAAACGACTTTCTAAATAATGAAATTCCTACTATGCTTTGAATAGTTGGGCTTAAGGATTGAAATCAACATTCCTAAGGCTTACAAGAAAATAATTTTATACTACAGCGAAAGAATGTGTGAGTATACTTTAAAACTGCTGTTTCCTAATTGGGGAGGCAAACATCATAAATAAACTGAAAATTGAATTATCAAACAATATATAAGAACACATATCCTTAAAGGATAATTTATAATTTGTAAAGAGAATCAAGTTTAAAACAGATTTAATCTCAAATTTTTCTAGTGATTTAATTTTAAAATAAACATACCTTTGATTTTACAAAACATAGCTTGAATTATTAAGGAAGAAAAAAGTAACTATAAAATAAACAAAGTTTTGCCATAATACAACTATAATAATCATAAAAATAAAAGCCAAATTCTGCTTTTGGATGAAGTACCTTTAATCTGAAATTTAAAGAAAAATTTTTTTTTAATTTTAAGTGTATATTTAATATGCCTAAAGAAAAACAAAACAAAACATCTGACAGTAGACTGAACTGTTATAACCTTGAAAATGTGAAAAAAGAAAGTCTGCATGAACATGAATTTCCAAAATGAAGGCATCCACTACATTTTGCTGATTCTCAAACACTATCGCTGGGAAGAGCACAGAAAACTAGAAGAGGATGCCTTTCAGATAAAAAATTTAAGTGGTTATCAGAGGGTAAGGGAGGGAGGAGGTAGATGGGGTAAAGGGGGTCAAATATGTGGTGACAGAAAGAAATCTAACTATGGGAGGTAAACACACAGCGTAAACATATATGTGCCTTCTGTTAAAGTGTACAGTTGAAATTTATTGGACTTCATTAACCAATATCACCATAAAAAATAACAAATAAATAATTTTTTTTAATAAAAGAAATTTAAATACAGGTGAACCAATGCAGCAAAGCACTTTTAAGTTCAAGTTATGATATATAAGCACAGAGACTCTACTTTCAAGCACTACATTTTTAAAATAATTGTTTAATGAGGAAGAGAGCCTAGTGATTGAGAGAAAAACTGAGCCACTGACTGATAACTAGGAAAACTAATTCAGAACAAAGGAAATAATGCAAAAACCTTGGCATCAAACAGACCGGGAATCAAATCCTGACTCTGCCATCTCCCACTGGTGTAACCTTTAGCAAGTAACAACTCTCTGACCCAGAGTTTCTTCCTATGCAGAATGAGGATCATAAGGCTCACCTCACAGGGAGCTGGGAGAATTCAATGAGAAATCAGGTACAAAACATCCAGCGTAGTGCCCAACTGATGGTAGGTGCTCAATAAACATTAGTTCCCTCCCACTAACTCCCATGCCATTTTTATCAGTAAGCATCATGAAAGGGTTTGGAAACTGCTAAAATGCATTTCCTCATGTCTGGATTCACAAACTTATCAGTCTATTTACAAGCAGATTCTCTGAGATAAGCTTTAGATGCAAAGGCCTAAGATCTGGTGAGAAACCTGACCTGGATCAGTGTGGACATCTGGTTCCCAGGCCAATGCCTAAAAAGCCTGTCTAGGCCCAGAATGCAGCATGAGTGGCCAAGAGACAGCCAGAAACTAGAGCAGCCAAAAAGGGGAAGGGTTATTTGAGCTTCAGCTCCCATCCTTCACCTGTGTACTGCCAACAGATGAGCCCAGTCGGGTCCTGCAGGCTGGCACTGGCCATTGTCACCACGGTCATTGGCAGCAATCTGTCTTGGCTCAAGTGTAGGGGAAGGTAGATGTCAATCTTGGTTGCTGTTGTGCCTACATGACTCCTGCTATCAAATTTGGAATACTTGTTAAAAGGGTTACTGAGCTGCAGAACACACTGCTCCAGGCATACAGATAATATTGACTGCCTTCCAGAACTTGGAGGTTTCTCTTTGAGGGACTTTTTTTCAAACAGTGCTTTTAACTCCTGGGCTGACTGCTTACAATTTCTTTCTTTCCACTGAATATTTTTGCATTTGATCTGGTTTTATCTCCTTTCAGAGTGACTCCAATCTTTGAGCTATATTTGAGCATCTTCTAATACCAACACCTCAAACAGAGGTGATATCAACTGAATGGGCATATACATAGCCCTGAGTCTCACCACTGCTTCTCTGAATTCCTGACCCACTGTCTCCAGGCATCAAATGAAGATGAATCTTCTCTAGGTCAACATCATGATCAATGAGAACAATCTCACACATTCCTATGTCATCACTGGTCACATGTGACTGTAGAATATGAGCTAAAATGATAGTTTGATTTGCCCAAGAAAGCCATTCTTTCTGTGGGCCAGTCTCCTTAACTCATTTCCCATTTGCCCAGAGAATACTCACTGGCAGCACTCTTCAGCATTTGAAATAATTTGTGGATACCCCCAAAGTTTGCCACAAAATATCTCGCTTTAATTATTATTTTTGCATCACTGAAGTTTATTGATAGTCTTTGGGAACAAATGACATCATTCTATTTATAGCATTCTGTTTTTAGTATGTCCATTTACAAAATATATTAATTCTCAATCGCTGAAAATGTCAAATCCTATAAAACACATAGCATTCCTACACGTGATGTTAACATCATTCTCGAAGAGTTATTAGCCAAAATTCATTTGATGAATCCGATGTATGTATACATTTGTTATGTTAGGATTAGAGATAAGTTCTGTTTAGAAATAACTCCAGAACAGGTTTTATATTTTTTCACATTGAAAACCAGTCATATTTGCTTCAGCCTCAAAGAGCGTGTTTATGTAAAATAAAATTAATGCTAGCAGTGAGCTGCATTCTTTTTCTAAATGAGAAATGGGTTAAAAGACTATTTTATCCTCTTCATATTGATTCATAGGCTCACCTACTTTTGCCATTATCAGTGATTCTCTACTTTGAATCACTTTACTTCTCTAAGCTTCAGTTTCAGCATTGGCAAGATGGGAACAGAACATAATATCCCTGTTCTAACAACTGGGTTTGCATCCTGGCTCTGTCTGGTACCAGCTGTGTAATTTATCCAGAATCTTCCTAATCTGAAGCTGCTGCCTCACTATAGTCTAGGTTGGCCCTGGGACAAATTCTTTGGGGAGAACCCAGCTTCCCCACTCCTCCCAGCCCCTATCCCGAGGTCCACACTCTCAGAATCCTTAGGGACTGGTGCTCCTCCCAGCCAGCTCAGCTGCCATTTTCCAGAATTGCCTTCATGCGCCCGTTGCTCACCGCTACCCATTGGCTGGCTGAGCAACACCCCTATTGCCCCCTAAGCCGTGCCACAACCCAGAAGTCTAAAGAAGAAAAATTTTTACAAGGCTTTCAGACCTTGGATGGATGTCAAGCAGTGCAGAACAATGGTCTCTAAAAAAGGAGAAACAAATGATTTCTCTAGATTACTGCTTTGAGAAAGTTTCCAGGCAGCAACACATGGAATGAAACTCATTCAGAATCCAACAGCCTCTCTGAGTTGAAATATAGAGCTGGATGTCTGCAAAAGCCAGGCAGCTAGAGAGGAGAGAGCTGAACGGACAAAGAGATCTTGAAAGCTGCACAGGGTTAAGTCTCCAGCTGAGCAGTGATCAGCACATACATGTGATGAAACTACCCAGATGAAATGATCAGAGAGAACAATCCCCAGAGCTCACACAGAACTGGGAACATTTAGTGCTTCATCTGGTCAAAATGGAAAAGTAATTCACAGGGTATCAAGTAGACAACTCAGAAGAGTATTGCCTCAGTATTGGGGAAAAAACAGCTCTAAAGTCTGCTCTGGTCTTAACTAAAAAAGCTTAAAGGAAATCTCAAAAAGGTCAACCACTTTCAAAGTTAACTGTGTCCAAAAACAAAGTTCAAGAATACTTATAGGAATATGAAAATATCTAGTACTTAACAAGCTAAAATTGAAACATCTTACAAAAAAAATTAAAAATTAACAGGTAGAAACAAAAATTCAGTACATTATAAAGGAAAAATCACTCAGTGGAAACACACAGGAATGAATGACACAAATGACACAATTAGTAGGAAAAGGGGTAGGTTTATTTGCAGCCTGTTTAGAAAGATTAGAAAAGGGTATTAAAGCACTTATCGTAACCATATTCATATGTTCAAAAATGTAAAGAAAAAATGAGCATGTTAAGAAGAGACATGGAAACTATAAAAAAGACCAGATTGAGTATCTGGAGATAAAAACTATAATGTAGAAATGAAAACTACATTAGATTGGGTTAACAGATTAGATACTGATTAATGCACTTGAAAACAATGTAATAAAAGTGTTAGGAGGAGAAGGAGGAGAAGATAAAGGAGGACGAGGAGACTATATTAAAGAATATTCATAATCAAACTGCTGAAAGACAATGATAAAGAGAAAATGTTCAAAGCAGCGATAGACTTCCAACTCTGCTTCCAACCAAGATGGAGTAACAGGGACAACAGCTTTCAAGACACTGGACATTAAGACTACAAAAGATAATGAAAAAAAATTATAGGTAAGCCCTATGACTGTCCCTCATTAACTGCCTGGAAAGTTTCCAGACCATAGGAAGGAGGAATCTGGGCAGAGTCTAGAAGAAATCCAGAAGAGAGGAGACAGAGCTGAGAATATGGGATGGCTAAGAACATTAGAGTTCACAGGACAGACTACCAGAGATAAAAGAGCTACACAGAGGGAGAACTATATACCTGCAGGGAGTCACACTAGAGAAATTCCCTTAAGTAATGATCAGCTAAAGTGTGTGAAGGAACAACCCGCGGCCAGGAAAAGGATAACTGAAAAGGACTAGAAGAAACAGTGCCCGGAGCTCCCACAGGAGCAGGAACAGTGCCTATTTCCAACATTTAAACTAGAAAGCCTCATGATTTACAGGGCAATTGGGAGACAATTCACCACGAGTCTCTTTGAGCAGAGACAATGACAACTTTTGATCCAGAATAAATTTTCAGATATCTGTATAACATGGAAGATGGAGACTGTATCTCCCTCCAAGGCAGAGGGCAGATTTGTTTGCTGTTGAGGTTGAACAAAACTGCTTGCAACTCATTTAAAAGACTGGGGTTTCCTAAGTTTGGGGTTCTTTAATTATGAATCAAATCTGCACACACAGCATCCAATGAGGCTGCTTGGCCTTGTCTCCATGAGACTTGGAATACAAGAGAAGTATGTAAACAGAAAGCACATGCTTCCTGCTATGCAGGGAGCAATAAAATCCTTATTTTAATAAAATCTTAGGTCTAAACTTGCTAACTTGCTAGCTTCCAAATAGAGTAAAAGCTCAGACCAGTCACAGTTCTTGACAGGGTATTGGGTAGATCACAGATCTTGTGTGAGTAAATGAGAACATTAGCTTTAGACTAAACACTAGTCTAAACTCAACAACAACAACAAAAATCTACCCACCAATTGATAAACCAATTAAACCAAAAATCTAAAAACACAGAAGTTCTGAACAACACTACCAACTAACTTGATCTGACATTCACAGAACACTGTATCCAACAATTACATAATACATATTCAAAAAGAATATACAAAATGACATAAAAAGAGCACACATGTACAGTCACAACAATAACTCATATGCTGGACCATAAAACAAGGCTCAATAAATTTAAAAGGACTGAAATCATCAGAGTATATTCTTCTTATACCCCAACAGATTTAAGTTAGAAATAAGTTACAAGACAGTATCAAGATAAACCTCAAATATCTTGGAACGAAATAGCATATTTCTAAATAATATATATGTTAAAATGAAATCACAAGAAAAATTAGAATATATCTGAAAGTGAATGAAAATAAAAATATAAAATATGTATCAAAATATGTGGAACACAACTAAAGCAGTAATTTGAAGGAAACCTACAGCTTTAAGTGCTTATATTAGAAAAGGAAAAAAATCTAAGTTCACTAACCTAAGGTTCAACTTTCTTGAGTTAGAAAAAGTAGAGCAAAGTAAACCAAAAGGAAGAAAATAATGAAGAGCAGATATTAACAAAATATAGAGCAAATACACAGTAAAGAAAATTAACTAAAAGCTGGTTCTTTGAATATACTTGGTGAAAATTCCAAGCTTCAAATCATGGCTTGGTCTTTCTGGTGATCATACTCATCTAGGAGCCATCCAGGCTCCTACTGCTCTTAACACTTAGGAATGTACAAGAATTTTAGAAACCCTATGTCAGGGACAGGGTTGAAGACAACAATTAGAACAAGAGATGCTCTTAGTGTTCTTATCTCTTAGGAAATTAGAAGGGTTTTAGGAACTCTGTGCCAGGAACCAGGGGCAGAGACCAATATATATATTTTCTGTTATCTCACATGTAACATTCCCACCAGCAATGCACAAGGGTTCCAATTTCTCCACATTCTCATCATCACTTGTATTTTTTTTTAAATAGCCGTCCTGATAGGTATGAGTGATAATCTTACTGTGGTTTTGATTTGCATTTCCCTAATTATTTGTAATGCTGAGGATCTTTTTATGTGCTTTTTGGCCATTTGTATATCTTCTATGGAGAAATGTTTATTCATGTTCTTTGCTCATTTTAAAATTGGGTGTTTTTTTTTGTTCTTGAGTTTTTAAATATATTCTGGATATCAATTTCTTATCAGATACATGATTTGATATCAAGTATAACTTCATACCAATAAATTTGACAACTTGGATGAAAGGACAAATTTCTTGGAAAACATAACTTGCCAAAATTGACATAAGCAGAAACAGAAATCTTGAAAATCCCTGTTATCTATTACAATGAACCTAATTTTGTTACTAAAATCTTCCCTAAATGGAAACTCCAGGACTAGATACTTGCACTGGTGAATTAATATCAAATATTCAAGACAGAAAAAAACACTTATTCTATACACACTTCAACAAAGAATACATATGGATGTCAAATGGCATATGGAGATTCTCAACATTATTAGTCATTAGGCAAACACAAATTAAAACCTCGATAAGATACTACCTCACATTTATTAGTATTCCTAAAATCAAAAACCTGATGACATCAATACCAGCAAGGATATGAAGCAAATGGAACTCACACATTGCTGGTGGGAAATGCAAAGTGGTACAGCCACTCTGAAAAGCAATTTGGCATTTTTTTATAGAGCTACACAAACATTTACCAGCAATACCACTCCAACATAGAAATTTAAAACTCTATTATAAACACACTTAAGCAAATCTTCAGAAACCAAGATATTATAATGAAATTTCATATCATGAGAATTAAAACACAATGTACCAGAACCTATGAAATGCTGCAGTGCCCAGAGAAAAATACATAACATTGAATACCTCCACTGATTTAAAAAAAAGAAGAAAAAAGAAATGAATTAAAACTTAGAAAAAATATACATTAAAGCATAAATAAATTAGAAAATTTTAAAATTAATTTCAAAAACTAATAAATTAGGTAAAGAGTCAATCGATTAAGAGAGTAAATATACATCAGTAATGAAGGTAAAATAACCACAGAAAGAGTTTGCATAAATAAATTTTGAAAATCAGATGAAACAGAAAATATTCTAAGGTAATACGATTTACCAAGAATGACTACAAGAGAAATTTTTTTTAAATGATTTTTTTAAAGTGATTTCCAAAGAGAAAAAAAAAAGTTATTAAAGAAGTATCACCACAAAAGGCAATACACTGAGAGAGTTGCAAAGGGGAGCTCTACCAAACTTTTAAAGAACAGATTACTCCATAGAATTGGGGAAGAAAAAAATTTTCACTTCCAACACTAATATATATAAATATCTGTATATAATATATATAACAAAAAAATAAATAAAGCAGACCAATCTCACTTATGACAGTCCCAAATAAAATATTTAACAAATAAAATCCAGCAGAATTTTTGAAAAATAATACAGCATGGTCATTTGGAAATATACTACAAATGCAAGGATGGTTACATATGAGAAAAACTCAAAGAAAAATATTAAGAGAAAAATCATCTACTCAATTTCCATAGATGCTTTAAAAATGTGATAAAATTCAATAACCATGTTTGATAATAACACTCAATAAATAAAAATAAATGGAAACTTTCTTGCTATTTCTAACTAAGCCCAAATTCCAGAATTATGCTTATTGAGGAAAACATTTCCTGTAAGGTAGGAACAAGACAGGATAGATACTCTCACTAAAAGTGTATTGTATTTTCCAGCTTATACAATTAGAAAAGAGAAAACAATTAGAGATGTAATAATTGGAAAGATGTAAGTAAAGCTATTACTATTTGCAGGACTTATAATTATTACCTGGAAAACTCAAGAGATTCAGTTCAAAAAAATACTGCAACTTAACAAGAAATTTTCAAAACCTTAATAAAATTTTACAGAATGACAACAGAAACTTGAACAAATAGAAAGTCACATTCATGTTTTAGGGTAGAATCATCAACATCTTAAACATGTCGATATTCCCCAAATTCAATTTATAAATTAACTTAATGCCATAAAAATTTCAATAGGATTTTTTTTCTAACCAGACATTAAAACTGACTCTAAAATTTATATGTGAAAATAAAAAACAAACAAGCCAGGAAAATTCTGTAAACAAAAGCAAATGAGGAGAAAATGAGGTGGGAAAATAAGTGCTACAAATATTAAAATGTATTCACATTATAAAGTCTCAAAAGAGGCAAATAAATAAAAAAGACAAAAAATTAAATGACTTAACGTCCACCAATAAACTCAAATACTTATGTGAATTTAGGACATCTATCATCTCAAATCAGCAAGTAAAAACTCAATAAATGATTGTGAGACAAATGCATAGTCATCTGGAAAAAAATAAAGTTGGATCCATACATCACATTTTATACTAGGACAAAATCTAAATGGATCAAAAATATAAATGTGAAATAAACCCATAAACATTCTAGAGGAAAACATGGGAAAATTATTTTAAAGCCTTGAAGAAGGAATACCTTTCTAATTATGATTCAAAAATCTGGAAGTCATAAAGGAAAAAAATAAATTCAACTAAAAAATAATATTGTCTGTGTGACAAAAACAAAAAAAAAATCAAAATTCAAGTGACAAACTGGGAAAAATATATTGCAATTTATATCAGAGCTAATTTCCCTATATATAAAAAGTTTCTATAAATCAATAAGAAAACCAACAATGCAATTTTTAAGTATGCAAAGGAAACTGTTCACATAAAAAAAATCACAATTGGACTTTAAACATATGTTGAAATGTTTAACCACACTCATAAGTGAGATGTAAAATAAAACCATACTAAAATATTATTTTTACCTATCAGATTGGCAAAGGTCAAGATAATAATAACTATGATGGTAAGGATATGGGAAAACAAACAAAATTATACATTTCTAGTGTGCTAATGAGATGATACAATCTCTGTTGAAACAATTTGGCATTATCTATCAAAATGTTCACACCCTCTGACCAGCAACTTGACTTCCTAGAATTTATCCTACAGATACACACATACATGTGGAAAAAAGTGTGAAAGACAGAGATAGAAGAAAATAATTATAAAGCATGTTTAGGTAAAATTAAAAAGGATACATATATGACTATGTATATACATATAGTCATATATGAGGAAACAGGTGATGGAGGGACAGGGATTAGACAAAGACTTTTCAATGTATACTTCTTGTACATTTTAAACTTCACCATATGAATGTATTATCTATTCAAAATTAAATAAGATTAACATTAAATAAATAAAAAGTAAGTCTGATCATGTCACCTGTTTTCAATAGCTTCCCATTACCTTTAGAACTAAATCTAAATGTCATAAGATGGGCTTATAACACCTTACATGATCTGCTACTTATCTCTCCAGCTTCATCTCTAACCACTCTCACCTTAACATTCCACAGTCCAGCCATTCTGAACCTTTTTCAGTTCCATAAGCAATCCTTTTTCCATTTTGCTTCTGAACTTAACCTAATGCTATTATTCTCTAAATCTATAATACTCTTCGTCATCACTCCATATGATTAATGCCTACTGTAAGGACTGTTTAAACAACATCGCTGCCTCCATAAAGCTCTACTTGACATGGTTCTCAAGTCTGCATTAGACATCCACCCCATATACCCTCAAAATATCCTAGGACTCTCCTAAAAAAACTGCTTTGTATACTACATAGTAGTTTAGTTTGTCTGTGTCCCTTAAGAAAGATAAGTTCTGTTATAGAAGGACTATATCTCAACCTCAATTGAAGTCCTGGAGCTGACACAGTGTCTGTTATACAGCTGGTATTCAATGAATATTTGCAAGTTAATTATATTAATTTAATTAATGAGTGAAATGAATGATAAATGGATAAATAAATAAAGGAACTAGATAGGAAGGAAAAGAGAAGCACACACAGATTTAGTCCAAAAAAAAATTATACAGCAAATTCTACTCCAGGCTTTTCCTTAATATATGTTCCTTAAAGTCACATACATATCTTAGCTTTTAACAGTCTTTGTACCAAACTTTTTAATAGTTCATTACTGAACATTACAGCAAAAAGATTCCAATTTCTATGAAATGTTTACTTGATAATAAAATAGCTATATATTACCTTTATTCAAATTTGCTAATAAAAAGACCTCTGAATTATATTTGGTAAATATTTTGACTTTTTAGAGTTTGATTACATTCTGTAGCATACAAATGTTTCATAATATATAGTTTTCATCAACAGTCGCAAGTATTTTACAATCTGAATACACATGAATTTAAGAAATTCTATCTAATTTCTTTTAACATATTAAAAGTAGAATTAATAATTTCCTTGTACAATGTCAGATACTGGATTTCTACATATTTCTACAGTTAGTCTTGTAAATGGCATTTCCAGGCAACAGGTATATTTCCAAAATTAACAAAATACAGTAGACTTTTGGTATTAAAGGATTTAGCATTTGTGTATTCAGTTATCCTCGATACATTTAAAATCCAATGTATTAATGAAAACCATAATGAGATACTGCTCCATACCCATTAGGATGGCTATTATTAAAAAAACAGTAACATTAGGATTTTCTGATCAAGATGGTAAAGTAAGTAAATGACGTGCTTGTATCCTCTCACAACCACATCAAAATTACAACTAAAATACAGAACAACCATCATCAAGAATCACCTGAAGTCTAGCTGAACAAAAGTCCTACAACTATGGATATATAAAAGCCACTTTGAGACGGATAGGAGGGATGGAGATGTAGAATGGGCTGGTCCCATACTCACGTTTGGCAGTTAAAAATTAGGAGGGATACTTCTTGCCCCTGAGGAGGAGCGAGGGGCCCCAGCGCCACACCAGGCTCTCGAGACCAGGGTTCCAGTGCTGGAAAGATAAGTCCCCATAACTTCTGGCTGTGAAAACCAGCAGAGGTTGTGGCTGAGTAAGATGAAGGGTTACTGGAGTACCAGACACTCTTCTTAAAGGGCCCACACATGAATTTACTCACTGAGGGACTCACTGAATCTGTGCTCCAGCACTGGGGCAACAGCTCAATAGCACCAGGGACATTCGGGGAGGAAATGAATTATCTGGCTTCAAGGCGAGGGTTGTAGGGGAAGTTTTTTCCCAAACAAAAGCACTGGCAGAAGATATTGTTCCTCTGTTGAGCCCTCCCCTCTCCCAGCAGATGCAGGTGGGCACCATATCTGTGTCTCCATTAACCTGGCTAACACTGTTCACCCCACCTTGGTGATTTCCTGAGACCATGCCTCACCCAACTGGCAGGCTCACCCAAGCTATCTCCAGTGGCTTTTCCATACAAACAGCCTGTCCTGGCTCAGGTTGCAGACTTTCCTAAAATCTCTCAAAGGTTCACAAACCCCAAACAAGCAGCATCTGGCCTCAGCATGCCCTGTACCTCTTGCTAAGTAGCCTCAAGCCCAGCAATGGTGGCAGCCAGCCTCAGTTCAAGGCTTGGCCTCTTCCAAGGACCTCTAAGCCCAGCACAGGTGGTGGTTACCCACAGATCACTCTGTGGCTTATGCCAGGTGGCCTCGGGCAAGACATAGGCAACAGCTGAACTTGGCTCAGTGGCCAGCTTCAAACCCTGCTGGAGTACCACCCAGCCACCTCCACAGACAACACACCAAAAGGGCAGATGGGACAGGTACCACAGACCTGCTAAAGTTAATTCTGCTCCATAGGGTCAGCCCCTACACAATAGTCTGTCCTCATAACCAATCAGCCTACAGGTCACTCCCTTTCATTGACATGCCAACAGCAACCAAGGCTCAACTACAATAAGAGGACACACAGAACCCACACAAGGAACACACACCTGGGTCTCCCAGCTCAGGGGACCAAGGAGACTATGCCAATGGGCCCCACAAGACACTTACTACATAATGCCACTCTGCTAAGACCGGGAGACATAGCAGCTCTACCTAACACATAGAAACAAACAAGGGAGGCAGCTAAAATGGGGAGACAAATAAAGTCCCAAACAAAAGAACAAAGCTCCAGAAAAAGAACTAAACAAAATGAAGACAAGCAATCTACCAGATACAGAGTTCAAAACACTGGTTATAAGAATGCTCAATGATCTCAGTGAGAACTTCAACAAAGAAATAGGACACATAAAAGTGGAGATAGAAAACATTAAAAAATAACCAGTCCAAAATGAAGACTACAATAACTTAAATAAAGAATACATTAGAGGCAATTAACTATAGATTAGATGAAGCAGAGGATCAAATCAGTGATTTGGAAGATAAGGTAGCAGAAAACTCCTAATCAGAACAGCAAAAAGAAAAAAAATACAAAAATGTGAGGATAATTTAAGGGGCCTCTGGGATAACATCAATTGTACAAACACTCACATTATAGGGTACCAGAAGGAGGGAGGGAGGGAGGGAGGGAGAGAGAGAGAGTAAGAGAGAGAGAGAAAGAGAGAGAGAGATAGAGAAATCAAAAAACTTGTTGAAGAAATAATGACTGAAAACTTCCCTAACCTGGTGAAGGAAATAGACATACAAGCCCAGGAAACACAGAAAGTCCCAAACAAGATGAACCCAAAGAGGTCCACACCAAGACACATCATAAATAAAATGCCAAAGGTTAATAAAATAAATAAAATGACAAAGAATCTTAAAAGCAGCAAGAGAAAAACAATTAGTTACCTACAAGGGTGCTCCCATAAGCCTGTCAGCTGATTTCTAAATAGAAACTTTGCAGGCCAGAAGGGATTGACACAAAATATTCAAAGTGATGAAAAGCAAGGACCTACACAAAGCCTATTCTACTCAGCAAAGCTATCATTTAGACAATAAATAGCTTAAGGAGTTCATCAACACCAAACCAGTATTATAAGAAATGTTAGAGGGACTTCTTTAAGAAGAAGAAAAAATAAACAAATAATTTAAATAATAAAATGGCAAAACTACATATCTATCAACAATTACCTCAAATGTAAATGGATTAAATGCTCCAGTCAAAAGACACAGGGTGGCTGAATGAACAAGAAAACAAGACCCATACATATGCTGCCTACGAGAGACACTTCAGATCAAAAGCCTGAGAAAGTAAAGTGATGGAAAAAGATATTTCATAAAAATGGAAACAAACAAAAAAACTAGGGTAGTGATACTTTAAAAAATGGACTTTAAAACAAAGGCTATAATATGAAAAGATGCTCAACATCACTAGCTCTCAGAGAAATGCAAATCAAAACCACAATGAGATATCATCTCACACCTGTTAGAATAGCTATAATCAACAGGACAAGTAATAACAAATGTTGGAGAGGATGAGGAGAAAAAAGAACCCTCATACACTGCTGGTGGGACTGCAAATTGGAATAGCCACTATGATAAACAGTATGGAGGTTCCTCAAAAACTAAGAATTGATCTACCATATGATTCAGCAATCCTTCTACTGGGTGTTTACCCCAAAGACTTGAAAACCCATATCCAAAAAGATATTTGCACACCAATGTTCATAGCAGCATTATTCACAGTGGCCAGGACATGGAAGCAACCGAAGTGTCCTACGATAGATGATTGGCTAAAGAAGCTGTGGCACCTATATACAATGGAATATTACTCAGCCATAAGAAGAAATGAAATACTGCCATTTGCAACAACCTGGATGGACCTCGAGATAATCGTGCTAAGCGAAATAAACCAAACTGAAAAAGTTGAAAATCACATGCTATCACTCGTATGTGGGATATAAACCTAAAAGCAACCAAGGAACAGGACAAAGAGACTAAGAGACATGGACAATGGACTAGTGGTTACCAGAGGTTAGGGGGTGTGGGAAAAGGGAAGAGGTAGACAAGTAAAAGAGATCAAATATAGGGTTTAGGGGGAGGGTGAAGTGGGTAAAGGGGATCAAATATATGGTAGTTGAAGAAAACTAGACTCTAGGTGGTAATCGCATAACAGAATATATAGATGTCAAATTATAATGTGCACCCGAAAATTATTTGATTGTATTAACCAATGTTACCCAATAAATGTAATAAAAAATTAACATAAAAAATAAATAAAATAAAATAAAACAAAGGCTATAACAAGAGGCATAGAAGGACCCAGTCAGTAATTTCACTTCTGGGTATTTATCTGAAGAAACCCAAAATGCTATTTCAAAGGGACATGCTCATCCATATGTTAACTGCAGCACTGTTTACAATAACCAAGATATGAAGGCAATCAGGGTGTCTATCAAAGGATGAATAGATAAAGAAGAGGTTGTACATATACACAATGGACTATTAGTCCACCACAAAAAAGAATGAAATCTTGCCACCTGCAACATGAATGGACCTAGAGGGTACTGTGCTGAATGGAGTAAGTCTAGCAGAGAAAGACAAATGCCACATGATCTCACTCACATGTGGAATCTAAAGAACAAAATAAGCATACAAAATAGAAACAAACTCATAGATACACAGAACATTTTGATGGTTTCCAGATGGGAGGGGATTGAGGGAATGAGTAAAAAGAGAAAGAAATTAAGAAAAATTGTTAGTTACAAAATAGTCATGGGGATATAAAGTATAGCATAAAGAATATAGTTAATAATATTTGTAATAACTATGAATGGTGTCAGATGGATACTAGGTTTATGGGGTGATCACTTCATAAATTATATGAATGTCTAATCACTATGTTGTACACTTAAAACTAATATAGTATTGCATAACAACTATAACTGAAAAATAAAAATTTACCTAAAAAAAGAAATCACAAAAAAAAAAAAGCTACAAAGTAGCTTAAATACAAAAAAAAAAAAAACAAAAAAACAACAAAAAAAAACACAGCAATATTGGTGAGAATGTGCAGAAATTGGAAACTTTGTGCACTGTTGGTGGGCATATAAAATGGTACAGCTGCTTGGAAAACAGTTTTTGGTTCCTCAAAAAGTTAAAGTTACTATATGATTCAGCAATTCCACTTCTGGGTATATAGCCGAAAGAATTGAAAGCAACATCTCACATACGTACTTGTACATGAATACTCATAGCAGCCCTATTCACAATTGCTAAAAGGTAGAAACAACCTAAATGAACAAATATATGCATAAACAAAATGTAACATGCAAACAATAAAATACTATTCAACCTTAAACAAGGAATGAAATTCTGATACCTGCTGCAACATAGATGAACCTTATCAACATTATGCTAGGTGAAATAAATCAGATACAAAAAGATAAATATTGTATGGTTCCACTTATGTGAAATACCTAGAATAGGCACATTCATAAAGACAGAAAGTAGAATAGAGGTTACCAGAGGCTAGGGGATAAGAGGAATGGGGAGTTATTGCTTAATGTATAAAGATTCTATTTAGGATGATAAAAAAGTTCTGGCAACCAATAGTGGTGATGATGGCAAAATAGTGTGAATGTACTTAATGCCACTGAATAATACATCAAAAATGGTTAAAATGGTGATTTTGTTATGTTTATTTTACCATAAAAAGAGGGAAAAAAGTACATCCTACCATCACGTTAATTTGGCATTTCCAAAACTGTACTATCATCCCTTCTAAGCCAAATTACAACTCCAAGTGTCCCATTTTAATGAAAGATATTCTTTAGAGAGTTAAACTTAAAAAGTTGTGCACCCTCTGTTTCCTCTCATTTCTTTAACTTCTGGGTGATACTTATATTTAAATTCTAGAAATATATCCTTCATATTATTCATGCTTTCTTCTGCTACTATCTTATTAGGTCATTTTACCTATGAAAAGGCTTTTATAACATAAAATTTCTAAACTTAACCAATACAGCATAAGTTAACTTATGTTAAATTTATAAGTACATGAAGTTATAATAAAAGCTGTTTAAACTGTTCATTACTATAAAAGTAACAATAAATTACTCCACTATTAAATTCTAACCTTGATCAAACTGACTGCTTGATTTTTAAGAACATTCTTATTTATATTGTCCATTTATTATAATACTTCACATTAATCTTGCAATGCATCGATGAACATTTATACTATACCTTTGTATGATATTCCATAGCATCCAATTCACCTTGATTGAAAACAACACATCTTTTACGCTTCTAAAAAGTAAATTACAGGGAGAAAATTACATTACTATCTATCACAATATTAATATTTGAAATACATTAGTATTATTTTTCTTTAGCACATTTTCCATATTGTGTATCTCAGTCTTTAAAAGGTATAATTGACTATTGAGGTCAAGCTCAGTGCAAAGGGTATGGCCTACAGAGGTAAGCTTTCCCAACTAATATTATTATTATTATTATTATTATTATTATTACTACTACTACTACTACTATACTTATGGGTGATAAAAGGTCACCTTGGCCTTATTAGTAAGAAACTGCACCAAATGATAAAATGTGGCACTGACATCCATGGAACACCAGGAAACTGTGACATTGTATAAACAATCACCAGTGGCATCTATCCGTTGATGTACATGGTATAATTATTCTGAACATTCTTCATCGCTGAAGAATCATCCATGTAGCATTATTTTTTAAAAATTCCAATATATTTTATTAAAAGCTGTTTATGACTGATCTGAGTGTTAGGTACAAATCAGGTGTATTAACACTGTTCTATATCTAACTCCAGAGCAAAGAACATGAAAGACAGTGCAATACAGACCACTGTACTTTTTATTGTTGAAATCTCAGGGCTTACAAAGTGGCAAACTCCTAGTAGGCTAAAAATAAATGTTCGTTGGCTGAATAAATGGACTTAAGTATAAATTAATTGTACAATTTGCTTTAGCATATCAGAAATAAGGTAGGTTTTTTTTAAGATAACATTCTTTACAAATGCTCCTCTATATTTTTCCATATTAAAGTGAGAAATTTACCCAATATAAAAGTCTAAACATTAAAAGATAATGCCCATATTTAATAAACTGTAAAGTCCTTTACAAGAGTTTATTATTTTTCTGAATTAGTAATAGTAATGGTAAACTACCTATATACTATTTTACTCAAACACTATACATTTTCTTTTGTACCTGACATATAGCAAGTAACCAATAAACATGTTAAAAGAGAAAAATATGTACAATAAAAAAATTAGAAGAATATTTTAATTACCATTTCAGGTACCTATAACAACGTAATAAATTATCTCTATTGCCTTCCTTATTCTAATTCTTAACATGCTTCTTATTTAATATCTTTCTTCCCCACTATAAGACCCATGAGGGTAGATTGTATTTATCTCCTCTCTTCATTCTACGTACAACAGGACATAGAAAGATCTCAGACATTTACTGGATGAGTAATGGATGTTATTTCTATCACTAACAAAGAAAATGTTAATATAATCTAACTTAAATGGACTTAATGTAATCACCTCTGAACAAAGACATAAAAATTATTAAAGCATAATTAATTTGATCCTATATGGCATTCTCAAAACTTTACTACAAGATTGCAGTAGTATGTATGCAAACATGTAAAAGAGCATATACATTTTCCATTATGGCTTTCTATCACCAGAAAACTTTCAAAAATATCACCTTTCTTCAAAACTTTTATACATATAAATAGATATAGAGATAGAGATATACCTATCTTTATCTATCTAATTATCATCAAAGGACATGTCTCTAAAATTCTCTTCAAATCCATATATTGCAGATATATGGATTTTGCAGAGAAAGAAATGTTTTTGAGCAAAAACAGGTATAAAAATATGTAATTAATAAAAATGCCTAAGCAGAAAGGATTTTTTTGTTTTTTTTGTTTCCTTAATTTACAGAGCATTCACCTCTGAACCAATTTTGCTTACTTTTGAAATACACAAATAATATCTTCTAGAAATGGTAGAACATTAACGAAGAGTTAAAAATTACTCTGGATATGCTAAAGTCTTCTTATGCTTTACTGATTTTTCTTTATTCTTAGTAAATCATGAGATAACTGAGATATTGGAATGATAAGTTTCTTTTGTATTCCCTCTCGAAATAGAAAAATTTCTCAAAACTTTCTACCTTCCCACTAGTAGAAATGGAGATTTCTTTTTTAACATCATTCATAAGATCTTTCTTTTCATTATTTTGTTGACATTCCTTGTAAATAGCTGAAGTTATATAAGGTATAGTGACATCAAACAGTTCAGATCGAAAAACATATTTCTGTATGAATATTTCACAATTTCTTCCATCACCATTCTCTGGCTTAATGGTAGAATTAGATGCAGTAAGTATCGCAGAGGATCCAAAAGAGGACACAGAATCCATGTGGAGAGAATCAAGGTGGACAGATGAAGTGGGCTTATTTTTACTGCAACAAGGCTCATGATGCTGGTGAACTTGATAGTTTATCTTGTTAATGAAAGAAAGATGATCCAGTAACCATCCTGGTGACAGCTGGTGCACTACAGACATTACCTTCCTTTAAAAACAAACAAACAAACAAACAAACAAACAAACAAAACTCTGAGAATCAGACGAGAAAACTCAATTTGCCAGTTCTTAAATATCCTGTATTTCATTAAACATATACTTCACACACAAAGGTAGAGTTGATGTGCAAGTACCTAAACTTGACATGTACAAAGAGAATTAACATCCATGGTATATAGCAGTTCTAAGGAAAATTGTAATGTTTTATCCTAAACTTCTCATTTCAGAGTTGATAATTTTCAAAATGTTCAGCCAATTTGACCGAAGAGGGAAAACCTGATCTTATTCTGGAATCTCAATTTGATTCTCCTATCCTCCTGAGCCCTGCATGGTACTTGGATATAACTACTAGGTCTACATATTCTAAATCAGGAAGTCACTGATTCTTTTAAAGGTCTAAGTGTCCTGTCAAAGCAAAAAATACTGTATTACCTATGTCAATTCACCATTTTTAATGAGATAACCCTAGAGAAGATCACAATTTCCAGAGTTGTTGTTAGCATGTCAACTTTTGCTTTTTCAAACTACATTTGCCATAATATGTCAGCCCACTTTCCAGAATCATTTCTCTACTTAACCACAGGTACCAGTGGAGTGCAAAAAGGGTAAAAGCAGAGCGAAATACAATTTTAACAGCACATCAGAGGCACTAAACCATAGCAAATATGCAAGGTTACAGAGTCCAGATCTGTATTGGTTCTAACAGTCCTCCTCCAGCAACTAGGTTTTTCAGAACTTCCTAATCTTTTTTCAAAAGATGGTTTTCAGTTCTAGATAATGCTTACTAAATCTAATGTAGTGGATAACTAAGGAGTGGACAGAACAAGATTTACATGTGAGTTATAGCACGGTTAATACTAGTAACATTTAGATTCGAACTTCTAACTCCATGTATTAGCTTTATGATCATGGACAAGTTATCTCACTGAACCACAATTTCATCATTTTTATGACATCTAAAGTGCAGTTTAGAGAATTTAACGAGATAATCTACATGAAGTGCATAGTGACTGACACAAAGCAATTGCTCAATAAATGCTGATGGTGATGGAAATTTTGGCATTGGTCCTTCCTGATTCAGAGTCACCACTTATGGTGAGGAGGTCCTGTAATGCAGTGGTCCTCAATCTTTTTGGCATCAGGTACCAGGTTCCCCTATGAGGATATAATGCCTGATAATGTGAAGTGGAGCTGAGACGGTGATCAAGCTAATGCTGGGGAGTGGCTGCAAATACAGATGCAGGTTCTCTTGCTTGCCTGATGGTGTTGGTGGAGGCTAGGGAGAGCTAGAAATTTAGATGAGAAGACCGAATTTCAGAAAGGACGCGTCCAAAATTACAACTCTAGTTAATGATACAATTGCTACAAGACTCATTTATGCAGACTTTGGCTCTGAGCTCTTCTCCCGCCCCTACCACTCTCAAGGTATCAGGCAGTGTTTTGTCTCTGACGCAAACTCAGGGAAGCAGAAGTACTATATTTTAGCAAAGTAATTTACTATGTTTAGTGCACCTCTCTATAATACTCTCCTATTCCCTACTTCAAACCAGCAAATTAGGAACCCAGAGCGACCTCGGATCGACTGCGCCTACATTCAGCAGTCACTATCTCCTACCTCACCGCTTCCCTTGTCAGAAAAGTGCACGCCGCCTTCCCAGACTTGCTTCACGAAAACAGTACCCATCCATCTACGTAGTGGTCATGAAAGACACATTTTCAGCGTACAGGGGGTAAAAAAAAAATCTTTTCTAAGAGCCAAAGGGCGCGACCATGTTGCTGTACGGATAAAGCGTTTCGAGGGGCACTTACAGCACTCTGCCGCTATTCAGCGGATTTAGAGAGCTAGGATCTTCATCGCTAAATTTAAAGGTTGGACCAGATTTCGTAGGGAACGCTTACAGTGCCTGGGAAATGCCAGCAAGCCTGGCGAGGTGGCCCGTAAGACAAACGCAGATTTCCGGTGAAGAGCTCCGCGTTAAGAGATGCGCATGCGCGCGCGCGCGCGCTTGCATTTCACGTGATGACGTTATTGGCGGAGATTTTAAAATTCTAACGGCGCTGGCGGTTGAACAGAGGTGTTGGTGTTTTAGCCGCAGCGGTCCTATCTATCCGGTAATTGCACGGTTTACGAAATTCGGTTTTGGGGTCCTGTCTGGAAACTGGAAGAACGGTAACTAATGGGTTTGGATTAATTTTGTTCTGGCAGTACTGGTCTGGAGGGAGAAAGCGATAGCGCCCACAATTTAGAGGCTCTGAGCGGCAACGTTTTAGTGTCTGCTGTTGTGAGAAGCCTCTGGGCCAAATCTGCTAGGCTCTGGGTTCCCGGTAAATTTCTACTGGCAATGATTTCCCAAGGGAGAAGGGGAGGACCTAGGGGGCCGCTGATGGGAAAAAGAGAGGCTGGAGACAGGAAAGGGAGCAGGGAGAGGAACTGTTTGTTGTATTTGAGATACTAGTGTAACACCTTGGTGACCGTGTAAGGAGTACATTTGGAAGTAGTAAATCTTAAGACTACATTTCAAGTGGCGATTGGGTAGACACATAAGTGAAAATGGAAAAGTTGATTAGGTCTAACAGCCTATTGAAGAAGAAATAGGTGGTCAAACCAAGAAGACAAAAAAAAAAAAAAAAAAATTCCGAGATGTTCTAAGTTAAATTAGAGCAGCCAAAGAGAGAAGACAGAGCCTGTTAGTAGCTATGGACCAACTGACAGAAGACTGCTCAGATTGACGTACTTCTGTTGGAATTTCGGATTAACTTCCCAGGGAAAGATTATCTTGAAGAAACAATGAAACTTGGCCGCCTTTCTATTTGAGAATAAAGATAATAGTTGATGCTTAATGTACCATCTATGTCTGGGAAGATTTTAATACTGAATTCATGAATGCAGGTCAGAAGCATGAAGCGCAGTTCGGTTTCTACTGGTGGTGCTGGCCGCCTCTCTATGCAGGATTTAAGATCTCAAGACTTCAATAAACAAGGCCTCTATACCCCTCAAACGTAAGTACCTCATGCCTTATCAACTTGGTCAAAGAAATTGCTAAAGGTGGTTAATAGCTGTAATATAAGTGATGTCAGGATGAATCTTGTCTGTTTCCAGTGGTACCTAATTTGCTGTCAATGAAGCTAAGAGTGGGTATATTACTAGGTGTTGTATTTTACCTAATTTGTTCCTTAAATTTTCAAAGCTGTGTCTTTTGCCAAGAACTGTTAATGCCTTTCAGTGACCTTTTTTTCCCTAAAAGGACCGTTAATGCCTTTCAGTGATCTTTTTTTTTCCTCCTTTATTCTAGAGCTTGTTTGAGCAGGCTACATGAAATAACTTTCAATTTACTGAGGTGTATCTGACTAGCGAAGTCCTCAATCAAAGGTATTATTTGCTTTGACAATAAGCTGCTGTTTAGTAGCAGCCTACAGAATACCACTTCTCCAAGTTATTTCCTCAAGATTCCTTGGAAAAAAGTGTCCAAAAGAACTTGCTATTGTAAACTAGTTTTTCCCTATAAGTGATTTCCTTCCAATTAATAAAAGGCTTTTAGTAAGCCACCATAGAGCTGTATCAATCCATCTCCAATACCAAGTGCCAAAAAAAATTCTGAAATGTTCTAAATGAAAATTACATGGGCCTGAAAGGCAGAACAGTTAGCTGTGGGCCAGCTCTGACAAAAGATTGCTCACATTCCTATATATCTGTTAAAATTTAGTATTAATTTTCAAGTGGCTATTTCTGCAAATATCCAAAAGAGAAAATAGCCAGGTGTTATCAAACCCCAGTAGCCTCCACTTGTTATTTCCACATTAACTTTCCGATCTTCTACCCACAGCTAATCCACAGAAGTAGATACTTCCTGCTTGCTAACTGTGCCTCTCCCAGAGCTGGCCCCACATCAGCTTCTACCATCCCCCTTTCCTATAGCTAACGTAAATTCTTTCAGAGCAGTTTACATCTTCCACCCACAACCCCCTACTTGATGTATAAAAATGCTTAACAACTCCAGGACTTCAGATATGTTGTCTTTTCACCTAGTCATGCTGCTGGTAGTTCAGACTTTATGCCCAGGACCTGGTCTTTCTTGCTAACAATAGCCTAATAAATCTTTTTTTTTTTTTTTTAGGCCTTTAAGCCACAGAAGTTAAGATTTATATTTCACACAAATTACACATTATTTGCTAACTGGTTTTCTTTACATTTTTAATTAAGTTTATTGAGGTAACATTGGTTAATGCAATTATATAATTTTCAGGTGTACATTATCATTTGACATCTATATATTTTATTGTGTGTCTACCACCCAAAGTCCAGTTTCCTTCAGCTACCATGTATTCGGTCCCCTTTACCCACTTCACCCTCCCCCTAAACCCTATATTTGACCCCCTTTTACCCTGTTACCTCCCTCCTCCTCCCCCACCCCACTAGTAACCACTAGTCTATAGTCCTCTGGTAACTTTTAGCCTATAGTCCATGTGTCTTTATTTGTTTCTCCTGCTCATTTGTTGCTTTTAGGTTTATATCCCACATATAAGTGATATCACGTGATTTTCAACTTTTTCTGTCTGGCTTATTTCGCTTAGCACGATTATCTCGAGGTCCATCCAAGTTGTCGCAAATGGCAGTATTTCATCTCTTCTTATGGCTGAGTAATATTCCATTGTATACAGGTACCACAGCTTCTTTAACCAATCATCTATCGTAGGACACTTCGGTTGCTTCCATGTCCCGGCCACTATGAATAATGCTGCTATGAACATCAGTGTGCATTTATCTTTTTGGATATGGGCTTCCAAGTCTTTGGGGTAAATACCCAGTAGAGGGATTGCTGGATCATATGGTAGATCAATTCTTACTTTTTTGAGGAACCTCTATACTGTTTTCCATGGTAGCTATACCAATTTGTAGTCCCACCAGCAGTGTATGAGGATTCCTTTTTCTCCGCATCCTCTCTAACATTTGTTATTACTTGTCCTTTTGATGACAGCTATTCTAACAGGTGTGAGATGGTATCTCATTGTGGTTTTGATTTGCATTTCCCTAATAGCTAGCAATGTGGAGCATCTTTTCGTATATTTGTTGGCCATTTGTATGTCCTCTAGGGAGAAGTGTCCAGGTCCTCTGCCCATTTTTTGATTGGATCATTTGTTTTTTTATTATTGAGTTGTATGAGTTCTTTGTATATTTTGGATATTGGGCCCTTATCGGAGGTGTTGCTCACAAATATATTTTCCCATTTGGATGATTCTCTCTTTACCTTATTGATGATTTCTTTTGCTGTGCTAACTGTTCTTAAATTATTTAGGTTTACATAGTATGAGTCTCTGATACTTTTAGAAATTTGAAATATTTATATTTTTTCTTCTGAAATCAGAAAAATTTTTTATACTGTTGCACATTATGTACACCAAAAGATTTATCTTGAATTCTATTAAAAACAAAAGGCTACCATTGTCAACGTTTTTGGTCTGTAATTTAGGTAATGTATGTTCTTAAATGTTCTGCTAAAGCATAAGCCTTAAGAGAAAAAAATTTTAATGTAGCTATCATTCTATGATTGAAAATATTTATTTTTAAGTTTTTTTCTTTTAAAGTTGTTATCCATAAATGTTCATATTTTAAGATAATCAAAATGTAGATATGGGGTTTTTTAATTCCAGCTTTCTTTTTACCATTTTAGCATTATAACTTATACTATGTTAGCATAATCCATTATAACAGTTGCAGTTGTTACTAAAAGTTTTCGTAATTTTGAATTATTTTTATAGGTAATAGAGAAAAGATGTTGGTTCCAACATATTTCCAAAAGCTTCTTGAACTAATATTTATTTTGAAGAGTTTGTTTTTCTCCTTTTCTTAAAGCAAAGAGAAGCCAGCATTTGGAAAGTTGAATATAAACAAACCCACATCTGAAAGAAAAGTTTCTGTATTTGGCAAAAGGTAATGATCTTTTTTATCAGTTCTAATGAAGGGATTATTAAAGCCGTGCATTGACCTAAATGCTCTCAGAGTACAAAAAGTTAAAGGGCATGGTCCCTTTCAAGAGAAAGTTATAATCTAGTTTTCTTCTATTTTAAACGGTTAAAATGGTTATATCTGCTTTAGATGATGCTAAGAGATGTATCAGTACATTCGACTACTATTATATTGTTACGAGTGAATAGTTAATTGAAAATTTTATCCCTGGCTTTCTGATACTATGGATTCATAGCATTTAAAATCAGGAGGAACTGTCATTTGTTCAACATTTTAGTCCCAGACCTTTCTATACAATTAAATAAATATTAAGGACTCCAAAAAGCTTTTATTTTGTGGACTGTATCTATTGATATTAACCATATTAGAAATCAAAACTGAGAAGACTTTAAAGTATGTATCAATTTAAAATAACATGTTACTTAATGTTAACGTAAATTACATGTCAACATAAATAATATTTTTAATTTTTTTTTAAATTTTTCAAAAACAAAACTATTTCAATAATAAGAGTGTCATTGTTTTACATTTTTGCAAATCTCATTAATGTCTGGCTTAATAGAAGATAGATCCTTATATCTGGTTCTGTATTTAATCTTTTACAATATCATTTACATCATATAGCCAACCTCTGGAAAACACTGTACACTCATGAGAGAATGAGAATGAAAGGAGCAAATAACATCTTAGTTTTTTGTTTGTTCTTTTTTTCAAAAATATTTTTGACTTCTTAGATCTCCTAGATCACACTTTGAGAACCACTGTCTAGACTAGATCATTGGTAGCCTATGCCGGAGGTGGGGCAGGATTGACTGTTACAGGGTATAAGACATTTGGGGTAGATATGGGATAGAAATGTTCAATATCTTATTGTGGTAGAGCTTACACAGGTATTTACATTGTCAAACTTTATCAAACTGTATACTTAAAACAGGTGCATTTTATTCTAAGCAAATTGCAACTCGGTAAATTTGATTTTTAAATGAAATGTTCAATCTCAAAATTGATAAAATAAAACTTCTTTTATCTCACCAAAACAAAATATAACTTTAAGATAAATATGTTTGTTCAATTGTTTTGAAAATATTTAGAGCTGAGATATTTGTTATCTTATGAAAAGTCTTTGCCATGACACCAAGTTAAACTTTTTTGGGTAGTCATTTCATTTGATGAAAAATCTCAAGGCATTTTTGTAATATAACTTTCATCTCAGAGGTAAACCTCAGAGATAATGATAATTATAAAATCTAACATTTGCAGACATTTTTATAAATCAGACATTATTTTAAGTGCTTTATCTATATTAACTCTTAATCCTCAGAACTGCCCTATGGGTAGATCCTGTTTTTGTTTCCATTTTATAGATAAGGAAATTGAAACACAGAGAGGTTAAGTAATTTACCCAAGGTCATACAACTAGTAGCAGAGACAGAATTTGAAACTGGTTCTAGATCCTATGCTCTTAAACTATAAGCTGAATAATATAGTAGTTTGATTGGTTGGGAAATTCTCTTATAATTTAAAAAGATATGTATTAGTGTAGTTTTGTATAGAATAAGAGCTAAGTCTATACATGTATTTCTTTTATGGTGAAAAAAAAAAAGGTAAACAATAGCACTATGAGGAGAAGTGGTTCTCAAATTAGTAAATTCTCAAACTAATTAATCAGGGCAATGGAGTGAGAGGGCCCAAACTAAAGAACTTTTTAGAGCCTGGTCAAAAGAGAACTTGAAAGCAGCAAGCAACTTTGCAGAGAGAGATGAAGTGTTGATGAACAGAGTTCAGGTACTACAGCAATATTCATTGTACAGTCATCCCTAGGTATCTTATAGGGGTTAGTTTCAGGACCCCCTGCAGATAACAAAATCTGAATATGCTCAAGTCGCTTATATAAAATGACATAGTATTTGCATGTAACCTATGCGTATCCTCCTGTATACTTGAAATCATCTCTAGATTACTTATAATGCCTAATACAATGTAAATACTGTTAAATAGTTGTTATATCATATTGTTTTAGGAAAAAAAGTCTGTATATATTCAGTACAGACAAAACTATTGTAAACTTAACTACATAGTGAATGTCAGCAACAACATAATTTTTTGTTGTTAATATTTTCTATTCATATATGGTTGAATCTGTGGATGTGGAACTCACAGATATGGAAGACCAACTGTAATTCAGTTTTCTGGCATCTGTCCAATAAGGAAAACTATTGTTCGAAGGAACAATAAACTACAATGGTGAGCTAAATTGGGCCCCATTGGTAGGCAAAAGGAACCACTATAAAGATTTAAACAAATAAGGTTTTGTTTTGGGAGAGAGTCTTAGAATGGAGCACATATGTTGTAGCCATTAATGACTAAAAAATAGCAACATATATGTTTATGGTAAATTAACAATTAGACACATAATATTGCATGACACAATTGTTAATGAGAAAAAGCATGTGCAACCTATTTAACATCTCAAAGGCAATTTTCCCACAAGAAAGAGTGGCAAATAAAAGGGTTGAGAGTGAAGGAGCACTCATGGAGTGGTATATAGGATGGCTAAAGGACTTAGGATATTGAATAGAGTTGGAGAATTGTTGGTGCAGAAGATCTAGTGGACTCAAAATGCACATTCTTAGAGGATGGTGTATGTGTTTGTGTTAGTAATGCAAAGCACCAGAAGTGTATTTTTCTTCCCACCTCCTTTTATGCTTTACTCTTCATTATTTGCTCTGCCTTGAATAAGAGAATTCTGTTTAGTTAAATAAAAATTAAAGTATTATTGAACTTTAGTGTTTGATGCTGATGTTTAAATAAAATTGCCTTGAAATAATTTAGATTTGACCACAGAAGGAAATAATTTTGACTGATTTTTAAAAATGCTTCTAGAACCAGTGGACCTGGATCCCGGAATAGCCAATTTGGTATATTTTCCTGCTCTGAAAAAATCAAGGACCCCAGACCACTTAATGACAAAGCATTCATTCAGCAGTGTATTCGACTACTCTGTGAGGTATTTTATAATTTTAATTAGTCTAAATTGTGACATAAGTATTTTTTAATAATTTTTCTATTGTAAAATGTTTGATATTAGTTTCTTACAGAAAATGGTTATGCATACAGTGTGTCCATGAAATCTCTACAAGCTCCTTCTGTTAAAGACTTCTTAAAGATCTTCACTTTTCTTTATGGCTTCCTGTGCCCTTCGTATGAATTTCCTGACACAAAATTTGAAGAAGAGGTTCCAAGGATCTTTAAAGGGCTTGGGTTTGTATATTATATTTCTTATTAACCTAGACAGAATGTTGGAACATAGAAGAATCAAACTCAATAAATTTATAAAGATTTTGAGTTAGAGAAATAATGTGTTTTAATGTGGTTACTGTGGGATAAATTGAACAACCATTTGGAAGTTGTTACCAAACTACAGATCATAAGGCCCTGAACTACTGAAGTGACAAATAGATAGAATGAGCTGGATACCACAGATTTTATAAATGCGAAAAAGACAAGATTGAATGCCTGGTGAAAATGAGTGAGATGAAGTCAAAAGGGCTGTGAAGAGTAAGCATGGGGAGGAGTGGATTTGAGAATGAGGAGTTGTATACATGTGGATTGTTGTATATTTAATTCGAAGAAACAGACAATCTTTTAGGAGAGAAGTCTAGCATACTGATTGTAAATCAAGTTCTGTAGCTTAGGGATATATAATTGGAGAAGAAACAAAAACACAAAATCATTTGCGAATAAGATGACTAAGGACAGAATCTCAACAAATACTTCTAAACAAGTCAAGACTGTTGCTATATACATGGAAATTTTTTACTATAATTTCTTGCTTAACTTAGACATTTTTATAAAATTAGCTTATTTTTTCTAATCTAATTTTTCATAGGTATCCTTTTGCATTATCCAAAAGCTCCATGTATACAGTGGGGGCCCCTCATACATGGCCTCACATTGTGGCAGCCTTGGTTTGGCTAATAGACTGCATTAAGGTATTTAATTTCTCATTTTAAAATGTGTACATAGGAAAGATTATTTTTCCTCAAGATATTTCTCTGTCTCTCCAAATCTTGCTTTTGTCATTTATCTCAAAGTTTGCATCAATGTACATTTTTCAGAGCATGTTTGATTTTAAATTCTTCAAACTGTTAATACGTGATTCCAGAGGTGAGGGGAAGGAAGTACCACATTGGCAAGGAGATTATATGTTTTCATAAGGTTTTACAGCTAAAAAAAAAAGTGAGTTAGTAGGAAGGTATTTCTCCCACAACATTTATTTCTTTTCTTTTTTAAATTAAAATTCATATATATTGCAAAAGGATTGGAAAATACAGAAAAGCATACACAAAAGGTGATGTACCCATATCCCACAATTCAGAGACAACTTAAAACGTTTCCTTGAAATAAAGTTTTACAGGTACATTTTTGCTTTGAAAATTATGTGTATTTTTTAAACTTTTGATGCATGTTGACAAATTTCCCTCCAGAAAACATGCATGACTTAAAGGTTTCTCAACAATGTATGAGCATACCCATTTTCTAATACTATAGGCATTATTGTTGTAAAATTTTGACTCATTTGTAAGGTGAAAAATTGCCTATTTTAATATCTATTAAAAGCAATTATGTTTTACTTTATATGGTTTGTCACTGGTATTTTTTAACTTGTTTGTGCATACTTTTTTGACCTATTTTATAGTTCATTTGTTTCTGCTATTTGAACCTTTACCTATTGAATTCCTTGTATATTAATTAAGCTTATTGGTGTTTTTAATAATTAACATGATAAGGAAACATGATAACTTTTTCATATTTGCATTTTTTGTTTTTAAACTTGAACATTTTTCACATTTATTATTACTGTCTATTCACGTCTTTTGCATTTTTTTTCCTTATTGATTTGAATGAGCACCGTTTTCTACATCAGAAATAGTCAAATTGAAGAAATTACCTCATGCAATGGTGCAAGTATTTTTTCCTTTTTCTTTTTTTTTTTATTTATATGCTGTATTTTGATTGTTCAGAAGCCATAAATTTTTATCTAGTCTAATGCAGTCTCTTCCTTTTGCATCTTCTCAGTTTCCTGTCCTATTAATTGCTTGAATCCTTTAAACTAATGTTGTCCTCCTGACAGTCTCTTAGCCATCAGCTAGCCCTTAACTAAATGTAGGCAGGTACTGGGTAGATGGATTTTGAACCAGAAGACATTCTAGTATATTCAATCCACCAATTGCTAAGATGGGAGTAGAAATCCAATGCCGTAGTCCATTAATACAACTCAAGTTTTACTGAACCTTAATATATAGCATTTATGTATTCAATTTGTCTCTCCTCGGTGATACCCGTGAACATTGGGTAACCACCTCTCTGCTCCCACTACCAAATATACCAAAAAAGTTGTCACTAGGACACTTTACCTTTGCCTAAGTAGCATATGTCATTGTCGTGTGGTTGGGAGATAGTATTTCCACAGTGATACAGGAGCTTGTGAATTACCTTTTGTGGCTTCTGTTGGCATGAGAGCTCTGAGATGCCTCCACGTCTGTTATATGTGTTGAAATGGTAGAGCTGAACACACTAGCAATTTAAGAATCAGTGAGAGACTCCTCATTCAGGAATCTTATATATGAGTGCTAGAATAAGAAAATTTAATGAAATATTTTCAGTAGAAACTGAGTTCTTTTACACTCTTAATGCATTGTTTTTTACCTTAGAAACTTTATGTTCATTATACTAGATATACATTGATATCTTTACATTTTACAGCACTTTCATTTAAATTTTCTAATTTTTTTCATTTTGAAAGGTTATATTTTTTAAAGAAGATATAAAAACAATATTCCAAAATGAAATTTCTATGCATTAAAAACCTTTAGCCACTTTTAGCTTGTAAATTATAAATATCTGAATGTTTTGCTATAATTTATTATCTGTAATCACTTTCAAGCTTAAACAGTTGTATTTCTGAAGATTTTAGATTATAAAATTTAACCTAAATTTGATATTTTTATATTCTAAAGGAGTCAGTACATTTGAGCACCAAAATTAAGTTCATATAAAAGAAAAATAATTATTATTGCTTCACCTTTTATGTGGCACATCTGTTTTAGATTCTCATAGTTGCATTAAAATGTGTGCATATGCTCTCCTAGGGTTAATAAGCGTAAAGTTCAGCATATTTTTCTGTGCAGAATAGAACTAAATGTGGAACCCATTCTTTTTTAATCCTAAGTATTTAGTTACTAAAATATCAAAAGGAGATATATTTTAAGACTCAATAGAATAATAACTTCTGAAGAGATTTTCAGTCATTCAGTAATGTAAATGATTCTAAAAAACACTAAAAACATGAAAACTATGTGTCTTTTTCATAAACTCAATATCTTCCTTGGGTACTACTTAGTTACATACTGCCATGAAAGAAAACTCACCTTTATTTGATGATGGACAGCCTTGGGGAGAAGAAACTGAAGATGGAATTATGTATAATAAGGTACCTTACATTGTTGTAAACATTAAAGTTATCTTGATATTATTAATTTTTTTAAGTTTATTGTGGTAACATTGGTAATATAATTATATAATTTACAGATGTACATTATAATTTGACATCTATATATTCTATTGTGTGATTACCACCCAGGGTCCAGTTTCCTTCACCTTCTGTATTGATATTATCAATTAAATGTGTCACAATTGAAATTAATATTTTCTTTTATAAAACTGATCTTTTGCTTTCTGAAAAACTTCTAAAATTGATTTTTGAAAATATTAGTCAATGGATTTACTCTTGGTATCATATCATAATTTCCTGAAATTAACTAGGCACAGAAATTTGGAAATGTTAAGTAAGGAAAAATAACAAGGCAATTGGAATTAAGTCATGACATGTTATTGTTAACATATACATATAACATTTCTTTTCCCCTCCTTTGAGAATGAAAATACCAATACAGCAACATTATTTTAATTTAATTGTTAATACAAAATATAATAGATTGTGTCTTGAAATAGTACATGAGGGTTATTTGTTTCTTCTGTTTTGCCCTTTTTAGTTTGACATACTGCCACTTAGATCAGAGTTACTACTTACAAAACTAAATAGTCTAAATTGGTTCCCAAACCACACTTTATTCAACCCCAAACTATATAACTCACCCTCCCCTATTTCCTAAAATTAACATAAATTTATATATATTGTATGGAACAAACTTCAAGGAATAAAATTATAATGTTAAGGTTAAACATTAATGTCCCATAGCATATGTAAAAGACCTATTATCATGCGGGTTCCTAAGAAGAAAAATCATTATCTGCTCTAATTCTAATCTTCATTCTTTGGAGCATTTTTTTTTTATAAATAGGAAGTGGAAATAACTTAAGTCTCATTTTTTATTGCTACCTGAGAAATAGTTCAAAGGTGTATCCACTGACTGACATGATATCATTGCTTTTTTTTTTTTTTTTTTTTTTTAAAACAAAGAATAACCATGCCCCTTTACTATTTAGCAATGATCCTTGATGGAATAGTAGCTAGAAAGAAACTTCTCCTCTCATGTTGCTGTATGTGTACTGGACTAGATTTATTTGTACCTCAGTTTTTACCCAAGTATATTTATAACAACACCTACTAAAAAATAAATTTTTCAACATTCATTTTAAAGGCTAAAGCAGTAAAAGTTATTCTTGCTATTTTAACAATTATTTCAAATGACAATATATAGAGAAGTGCTTTTAGTGACCAAAGATGCTGTTTTTAAAAAGTTATAAAAGTATCCAACTTCACCAGATTCTGAGTTTTGTGGGTCTAGAAACTCATTTCTTTTAATCTGCAAAATCAAAATTGACCAAGCTTAAAGAAACTGATTCACTTTTATAAATTCACAATAGACAGATCTGAAGTGGAATGAAAATGTATTAACATCAGTGGTATACCTTTCCAATTACAGGCATATACATACTGCCTATTCACAATACCTCTTCCATGTCAACCAAGTAATAGGAAGGTTGCTTAGTAAGGAGAGAATCAGTGCAAAGGGAATTGGTTTGTCTTTGAGGGATATTTACTTCATTTAGACTATGGAAAATTCTGATCAGCCATCCTTGCCTCTTAACAAAATATGCATCTTCAGTGACCAAAACAACTCATAACTACAAAATATAGTGTTACTCTCTCCTGAATAAATATTAAGAATGATAGTTTTCTACTGTTTAGATCTCTACTAATCATGCCATTTGTTAGCATGAAGTTGCAGTGTAATTATAGCCTTTATTAATTACATTCTTGTTTTTATAACTAGATTGTCAGTTTAATTCAATTTATATGATTAATGATTTATTTATATTTTCATAAAATAGATTATCCTTAAAGATAATTAAGTTTGTGCATTTTATGTTTAATTATATTTATTATTAATCTTTCTTGTTTGGCCTTCTCAAAATTCTGAAGGTATGGTTTCTTTACTGTTTACTAAATGACACCTTTATCCAAATTTAAGTGTTGTTTTCATCCTTAGTATTCACATTAGAAATAAACTGAATAAGTCTGTGCTGCATAATTAATAATATAGTCTAGGTTCATTTCTCATTTATAGTTCATATAGCTACTGAGTATTCCTGACTTTTATTTTTTTTAAGTCAGATTTAAATTTCCACTTAGAAAAGTGAAATAAACTAAATAAAGAATCATGGCTTTGCTTTAAATCTGTTTAACCCAACCAGTTGTTCTTGGACTACACCATAAAATGCTATGAGAGTTTCATGACTGGTGCTGACACCTTTGAGGAAATGAATGCAGAGTTGCAGTCAAAGCTGAGTAAGTGTTATTCCTAGTGTGCTTGCTTTTGGTCATTTATTTAACTCTGCTTGTGGAGTTGTAACTTAGCTTACCATTACCCAATGTTTATATGAGCTACTCACTTTAAATTATTTGGATGCCTCCTGAGTTGTATCTTTATTGTTTCCTTAGTGAAGAGAAGTAATAGTTGAGCAAAAAGAATACTGGCATTGGAGTCAGACCTGAGCCATTACCCCTTACTGGCTATATGACCTTAAAAAACTACTTGTTAACAAAGTTTTGCAAAATTAGATGGCCATGTATATAGTATCAAACATAGTACTAGGAGCACAGAAGATAATCAGCAAATGTCATTCTTCTTGGAGAATAATTCTTTGATATTCTTGCTTTATTATATGAGCAATTAAAGCACCAATTAGTCGGAAGACCTAAGGCCCCTTTCAAAATTCGTGACAGTTAATGGGCCTTTATATTTCCAAAGAAAGAAATTTTTTATTTTTCTACTCAGCTATAATCAATCTAGTGACATTCAGTATTTACTGGCTAACTAGAGGTGGGTATTTTACATTTTCATTCCTTTTACTGAAATAGCCTTTATATAAAAGGCCAGAGCAGTAGGTAAAATAGATAAATTTAAGATGTGTAAAGCTCTTTATTCTTTCAAAGATAATAAAATCAATCAAAATGAGAAAATCGCCTTGCCACTCACTATTAGCACAAAAGGTGAAAGCAATCTTTTATGTTCCCATGGGCTGTATCTTCCTAAAGAGTAAGCAGGATAATTCTAGCTTCCCCACATGAGAAAGGGAACAAGATGAACAATGTTTTGTTTTAAAAGAGGACAGTTCGTAATGATCTAATACAGAAGGCATCTACAGAGAAAAATAAAACAAAGTAAGGAGGTACAGAATATAACGGAGAAAAGGGAACAGTTTGTATTTGACAGAAAATAGGTTGTCCTTCACTGACAGTGTTTTGCCAGAGATGAGAAGGAAATGAGGGAGAAAGCAGTGGTGAAAGCCTGAGAAAGAATGTTCCAGGCAGATTTGAGATCTTATAAAGTTTTGGGTTTTGTCTCCAGAGGATTTATTTAATGTAGATGCTTTCAAGCTGGAATCATTAGCAGCAAAAAACAAAGCACTGAATGAACAGATTGCAAGATTGGAACAAGAACGAGAAAAAGAACCGGTTAGTAAGCATGCTTATCTTTAATAGGCTTATACACTTACTTATCTCTTTGGGACTCTTGGATCTCCTTATCAAATACCAGCTGTTTCTTTATCAGAATCAAAGATTAATTTTAAATAGATTAACAAAATAAACTTCTTAAAGGTTAAAATTTTTTTACATATGATAGAATTCCCAAGGAAGCATGTTTGGTGTCTCTGAAGCTTTATATTCCCTTGTGATCAATCAGTTTTAGACTAATGATGTTCAGAATATGATGAAAGAGGCTTACCTATTTACATGAAACCAAAAAGATATTTTGAATGAGGTCCCCATGTTATACACCTCTAGGGAGCCCTATTTACAAGAGGCTTTGAGTTTTTTAGTTAGTGGAAAGGGTATGATAATAAATGGGTTTGTATAATATATTGTATCCTAAGGGCTTTCTAATATCCAGATATCTAATTTTATTTTGTGTGTTATATTACTGAAGCACCTAGACTGTTATGTAAAATATAATATTTTAAATGTCTGCTTTTTTATTCTGGCCCTTGACTTTTTCTGTTTCAAACTGAATTCTTGAAAAGTACTTTTTCTTATTAAGCAATAACAGTAAAGTCCCCTTTTAGTTTTTCTGATTCCCTCTGAAAGTAAAAGGAAAATTCTAATTTACCTTTCTCTAAGATGAATTTAAATAATATCACTTTACTTTCAAGTAAAGTATGGAATTATTATTGATGAGAATAATTTAATGTTCTTTTCTTTTAAAGAATCGTCTAGAGTCATTGAGAAAACTGAAAGCTTCCTTACAAGCAGATGTTCAAAAATATCAGGCATACTTGAGCAATTTGGAGTCTCATTCAGCCATTCTTGACCAGAAAGTGAATGGTCTTGATGAAGAAGTATCTAGAATAGGTAAGCACAACTAATGCTAACAGAGGTCATTCAGATTGGAATGGGGACCTATGTGGGATTTATCACATATAGAGACAGCTTTTCATTAATGTCTTTTTTCTGTTAATGGTAAATAGCTGTCGCAAACTACCTAGTTTTCAGTGCCTCCTGTATTAGTTCTCTGAGGCTGCTGTAGCAAATCACCATGAACTTGGTGGCTTAAAAACAATAGAAATTTATTCACTCACAGTTTTCTAAATGCTGGAAGTTCTAAATCCAGCTGGACCAACTTGCTTCAAAGACTGTTGGGGGGAGTTCATCCTTTGCCCCTTCTAGCTTTTGGTGTCCGATGGCACTCTTGTACTTGCAGCCGTGTCACTCCAGTCTCTGCCTCCACTTTCACTTGTGTTCTCTGTATATCTGTCTCCTATCTGTGTTAATTTCTGTTTGCCTCTGTCTTTTAAGGACATTTATGATGGCATTTCAAGCCCACCGGGATAATCTGGGGTATTCTCTTCTCAAAATACTAAACATAATCACATCTGCAAATCCCCTTTTCCAAAAAAAAGGTGATGTTTGCAAATTCCAGGAATTAGGACTTTCTATCTATGTGGCCATCATTCAACCTCCTGTACCTTCTAACATGTTTTCAGGCAACTGATTTTTTGAAGCCATGAAGGACCTAATTTAAGAACATATGCTGCCTAAATAAAATATACATTTTCTTTTCCACCTTGTGATTGATAAGCCAAATTCTTAAATCACTGCTGGCCTCAGTCTGCTACAGTTATCCTCCATCACTACCTGCTAAAATACTCAGCAGCTTAAGCTGAGTAAAAATAGAATGAAAAGATGCAAGTATTACAATTCTTATGAAGCAAAAGGCAAACTAAAGAAAGTTTGTTTATAGCCTGTGTGTTCCTAATCTTGTTTTCATAAACTCATAGATCTTAATCATAAAACTCTGAAAATACTGTGGTACATAAATTGATCAATACTTCTCTGATGCCAGGAGATCAAAAGAAGTTATATACAAATCACAGGGCCTTGGACACCAGTTACAAAATAAATAACTATGTGGACCTACTGTATACTATTTTCCCAAGTCTTTGCCTACTTTGATTTTATTCTTTTCGGATTTTACAGGCTGCATCTGTCCCACATAGGAGTTGTGTAGATTGTCCTTAAGATATTTGATTTAACTTTTAGTTTATGGGATATTGATTATCTGTCAAGGGTAATAATTATCTGGGTTATTGACTGAATTGTTTTTTGTCCAGATAACTCTGATTATATATATTAGATTTGCTCTAAACCAACTCTTTAAATAGTTTACATTTGGCCCCTAATGTTTGTTCACCATAATGACAAGAAACCATAGACTCATTTCTTATACTAATGTTTTTCATGCAAGTAAATCAGCACTTTATAATAGCAATAAATCTGTGGGGTTTTTTGGTATTTAACCAAGAGAATTTTTATACTTCTATTTTTTTGTGAGAATTTTTTTCCATCAATTACAAACTAAGTAAGAAATACTTCAGCAATAACTTGCCACTGTAGAGTGATTTAGTTTGAGACAAAAATTTGACAACTGTTAACCTAAAATGTTTTTATTCTGAGTATTTTAACTCTTGATTATTTAAAGCCTTCATAGCTAAAAGTGAATGACACATATTTAAACTGTACAGAAACTACACATTGCAGATTTTTTTGTGCAGATTCCTGTATAAAGTTTTACTTAGCCCAACCATTAATTTACTTTGAGCTCACGTGCAGACCTTTCCAACAAAAGTGCTACAGAGGACCGACAGTAAAGCTGAGATCTTGACGCTCTCAGCCCTCATGATGATTTTTCTTGACTTCTTTGATCATGAGCATCTTCATCCATTTATCTCACCTTGCTTGAAAATGCTGTCATATTCTTTATAAGCTATGAGTCACAGAGGTTAGAAAACACTATTCTATATAGCCCCAAATATTTTAAATATAACTTCTCTTCCCCTTTGCATGAACATTTGCTGTTTGCACGTTCCATATTCTCTTGATACAATGTAGTTATTCTTTATTACAAATTTTGGTAAATAGACAAAGCAAGAGCCTAACCACTATAGTTACTTAATTTCTGATGAAACCACTGAAATGTCAATGAAATAAAAATAAACATGTATTTTAATATAAATATTTTTATGTTCGTGAAATATTTTGGGGTTTTTTGGCTTATTGCAGAGAATTATGTAGGAGTATAAAAAGCATTTGAATTGAACATTGATAGACTATCCATTTTTAAGTGTAACAATTCTTAATTGTAATTATTATGTGTGGGATCATATTTTTTTTTCATGTAGCACTTTCTAAAAACCATAGCCAGTAGGGAAATAAGGTTAACTTAAAACAATTGTATCATCTTTCAAGGATGTTATTAACAAAGTGGGATCATATAGCATTATCCAAAAGAGAAAAATGTACATGTACATAACTTGGAAATTTAAACACCTTAATCGACTCTACTTAATTTCTTTGTGGGGATTGAAGGAACTTAACAAATTTGTTTTTTTCAATACAGAACTAGAATGTGAAACAATGAAACAGGAGAATACTCGACTACAGAATATTGTTGATAACCAGAAGTACTCAGTTGCAGACATTGAGAGAATAAATCATGAAAGAAATGAATTGCAGCAGACCATTAATAAATTAACCAAGGACTTGGAGGATGAACAACAGCAGTTATGGAATGAGGAGCTAAAATATGCCAGAGGCAAAGAGGCGGTATGTCATACCACTTCCAGAGTGGCAGCTCACCAGAGCTGACCTTTTTAAAGGTCTACCCCAATTAAGAACTGAGTGCGTAGAATAAATTGGCTAAAGAGGTAAAAAAAAATTTTAGCATGAACGTTTTACTAAAACACATTCATTGTTTTATGTCGATTCAGTAACACCCCAATTTCTCTCAGTCAAATTTAAGGTAGCCCTCTTTTTCAAACAGTAAACCGAGAAACAAGCAAAAAAGTCTTTTAGGCTATGAAAATAATTTTCATATATCTCATGCCTTTGATTCTAGAAGAGGATGTGAATTACCTCTTCATTTACCTATTCTCTATCAAACATTTACTTAACATCAGCTGTGTACCACATACCATGCTGGGCATAGAGGAAATAAAGATAAAAAAGAAATCCATTCTCCCCTCAAGATACCCAATCTAGTCGATAGTTTTCTATCATGAGTTCGGACCTCAAACAGGGTACTAAGGGAGCATGTAGTATACCTAACCCAGATTTAGTGTGCAAGGTGGGAGGAGATGGATAAGGTGATTTTTAGAAAAGCTTCCTTGAAGAGATATCACCTGAACTGAATTTTGAAATATATAGGAAAGTTAGCATAGCAAGGATAGGGTAGTCAACCAACAAAGGAGTATATGGGAATGCTCAGAGAGAAAACAGCATAATGCACTCTGGTATCATAAGCATTACATATGATTGGTGCTTAATAGCAAAGGATGGGGGCACAAGTGAGACTCGAGAGATAAGTATAGACCAGACAGTGAAGATCTTTTTCATGTTAGAAGTGTGGACTTTATCCAGAAAGCTCTAAGAAGCCCTTAAAATTTTTAAACATATATAAAAGATCACATTTCAAAAAGATCACAGTTTTGGTAACGTGAAAAATGGATTGGAAGGGAGCAAAGCACTCAGATAAGGATTGTGGCAGTCATGAGCTAAGAAAAAGCAAGCTGAATCTGGCTAATGCTACTAGAGATTCAGAGAAATGGGTGGATCCTGGCTACTTAGGAGACAAAGTGGAAAAGACCTAATGAAAGAAGTGGGAACAGTTCTGGTATCTGGCTTAGGTGATTGAGCAAGCAGTAGTGCCACTCACTCAGTAATAAAAGAGGGGAGTTGCCAATCAGGAATGGGGATGGTCTGCTGGACCTGTTGTGTCCACCAGGCATCCAACTGAAAGTATCTAGTAGGCTATTATTATATAGGTCTGGTTCTCAGCATAAAATATCTGGCTTTGCAATATAGATTTGGTGAAAATCAGTATACAGTATATTGTGATTGAAGCCAAAGGGTAGATAAATTCACCAAGGAAGAATACACAGGAAGATAAAACTCTGGGAACACATCTCTAAGTGGATATAGGTCTTTTAAGACAGGCCTAAAAGCCTAAAAGGAAACTAAGGACTCACCAGAAAGGTCAAGAATAGAAGCTGAGAGAGAAAAGATTCAGGAAGGAATCAGCATTGTCAAATGCAATAAAAGTATTCAAAAGTTTCTATCAGATTTAGTAATAGCAATCACTCATGACCTCCATCAAAACCAAATTATTTGACTTCATTTTAATTTTATAGGTAGTATCATTTCAGCCAACATTATTAAGAAAGTAGGCTTACTATGTGAATTTCTAGATAAAATTTGGCCTTATTGTTGGCAATCTTTTATAAATGTTCTATACTTCTGCCTTACTTAGCTATACACTATTTACTCCTGTAAATGTAGTTTTCAGTGTACATGAACTTTTTCTTAACAATTTAGCATAATCATGGACATGACACCAGTGTATTCTAAAACAATATGAGTTAACAGGTTGTCTAGGGACATTTTTCCTATCAGTTTCATAGCAATCTTTTCTGCCACATACACTATGTTCATTCCTAATAAAAGATATAAGTTAAGACCTTTTTTTAAGAAAAGGAAAAGAAAGCATGTCTTTAAAAAAGAGTTTTTTTAGTAGAGAAAAACAGACTAGAGAGTTTCAGAATTGAGTTTTCATTTGAAGTTTTTCACACTAATATTTTCAGTTATACGGTTTATTGGTAGATGTAGGTTAGGTCTGAAATTTTAACGTCATCTAAAGTAATTTTTGTTGTTTTTTTGTTTTGTTTTTTTAATCCTATTACTTGCAGCACTTAATACAGTATTTCTTATATTTATCACCATTATTAAAATGAAAAAAGTAGTCCAAACAAAGCAGTTGTTTTTGCCTAGGGGGGCAATACTGCTTTTTCATCCTGGTCACATTATAAAGTACATTATAAACATAATGCAAATAGTTTCTTAATCAGATTTACTTTTGTGTTTTTAAAAATCGGTATTTTACACACCTACATATGTAATTCTTAATATGAACTAGACAGTATGAGAAATAAGCATTATCTCCTTTTTTGTCCGTATTTCACTATACTTTTGCCTTGCCTTAACCATCTATACTTCCTCATCTTCCTTAATCTCTAAATAATCTCTGTTCTCATGTGTTAAAAGGAGAAAAATATACATTTATAAGAAATAGCTTGGGGTGCTGATCCATAAAGTTTTTGAATCTAGAATTTGGTAAACCTTTGTTTTAGCCCTGAATTTGCCACCACATGCCTGTATCACCTCAGTGTGCCATCCAACTTCATAGACTCAGTTTCCTTATTTATAAGATGAAGTATGGTTAGACTAGATTGGTGAATCTGAAATGAGTTCCTTCAACAGTTATTAATAAGTATATTTTATCTCTTAAGCACTATGTGGAAAAGGGGAAGTTAGAAATCTCTAGACTAAATGAACTCTGAGTTTAACTAGCTAAAACTAGCTGTTCTAAAGAAAATACTATTTTTGACTTGGAGGACTAGACTAGAAAATAAGATTATCTAGGAATTAGGTAAGCAATGTCCACAGACAGTGAGAAGTAAGTCTTTACGTAGTAGGTAAGAGAGATATTAAAGAACGATGGCAACATGCAAACGTTAACATAACATGAATTTCATCCAACATCTGCTGGACTAATTTTTATTCCACATGCTGCCTCTGACTAGCGGTAGCCTTCTGGAGCTCTTTTGAGATAGACATTGAGTGTGCATCTAGACTCTTCAAGAAAGTGTGTGATCAGTTGGTTGTGGGAAGGAGAAAGTAGAGACACATGTGCCACATATTTGCTCTTTCTGCAGTTAGGCATGACAAAGTACATGGTTTGTGAAGGCTATTTTCATTAGATAAATAAAATGCTAGCAAAGAACAGAAGAAACTACCCCTAGTACCATTTTAGTATTAGCACAAAACAGACCTACATACCTTGGTAGTCCCTAGAAAGCTATATAACCAATTATAGTAATTGAAATGATTTTCTGATTCATTAATGAGAAATCATATATTTAATAAGTATAATTTTTTGAGAGCTGATAAATTTTTGGAAACAGCAAATTATTTAAGCAAGTTCCAATGGGTGCTTTTGCAATTGCATTTTTACACTCAAAGTATGTATTTTTATAGATCAGTAACAGCAATTAGAAACTAAGTATGTATTAAATGGAGGAAGTGGTATGAAAATAAATTGCCAAGATTCTGCAAATTTATTTCTTTAATCAAAGATTAAGTATCCACTATATGCCAAGTACTATTCTAGGTGCTGGGGATGCAGCTGCTTTAATGAAGTTTACATTCAAGTAGTGGTGATGAAAAAATAAATAATATATGTCACAGAAATGAAAATCCTTAACAAAATTTGTCAATATATTATATTTGGTTTTCAGTGGTTTAACTACGATGTACCTAGGTTTGGTTTGCTTCATATTTTTTCTTGATTGCTACACTTCTTAGTTCTATAAGTTATTTTTTTTTTTAAGGAGAGGAGTGAATTTTCATTCATACCTAAATGTGGACTCTTCTTCCAAACTATTTGTCAGATAAAGGGAAGAACAGTAGTATGCTGTTTAATAATTATAGTCTTAAAATTATCCTACAAATTTAGTGTGAATAAAATCTTTGTATTTTAATTTTTGTGTAAAATTGCAGAAATGCCTGTTGAAAACCATATGGAATGGTGCAGTTTAATTGTTTTTAACATTTCTTTTTGTGTTTTATTCTTACAGATTGAAACACAATTAGCAGAGTATCACAAGTTGGCTAGAAAATTAAAACTTATTCCTAAGGGTGCTGAGAATTCCAAAGGTTATGACTTTGAAATTAAGTTTAATCCTGAAGCTGGTGCCAACTGCCTTGTCAAATACAGAGCTCAAGTTTATGTAAGTAATTATGAGTACTTCAAAAGGTTTTTAAATGATATGAATAATGGCTGATTCAGTTTAAAAATTTAGCATGTCTATAATTCAGGACTAAATAAAAATAAAAATGAAACTTTTATCTTTCTTCTTGGTAGTAGAAATCTTTTTCCTATCGTATCTTACTCTTGGAATTATAATACCTTTTCCCCTCTCTACCTATTTTATTTATTCAACTATCCAATAAAAAAAAATTTTTGATTTGATATAAAATAGACACCAAGATTATAAATATATAAATGACCTGACCCTCACTCTCAAGTTGCTACTAATCCACTCAAGGGGAAAAGATATAAATAAATATTTGTGCTTTATTAGAAGTCTTTATAAAGTATGGTAACAAGATCAATTCGTCCCAGAATGGAAAGAAAACTCCATGGAAATGGCGAACCTGGAACGAAATCTTAAAAAACTTATGGAGGTGGTCTATGGAAAAGAGTTTTCAGACACACGGACACACATGAAAACATGAAGTGTAATAGAGTGTTACATGATCCAAAAATCAATGATGAGAAATCAGCACCTAATTTTTAAGTACGTCCAAGAATTTGGGGAAGAAAATTTTTTAATTGCTCTAATGCAACTTCTCAGTTATTCACAAATTTTAGTAGTTTAATGGACTCCAAAAATGTTCTTTTCTAAAATACTTAATTTTAAATTTAAAAGTGTTATTTAAATTTAAAACCTATGTATTTTTCCCTAGAGAATTATTTTTCCCTTCAATAAATTATTTAGTATATAACATATCCATATCAGCTAAGTGCGAGAAATAAAATATCCAGAAAGATATAGTCCCTACATTGCTAGAGATTACAGCTTATTGGTAGATAGACTTTGATTAAAACAAGCTAGACTCATTTTCAATAGAAAAAATATGCATCAAGTAAACATTTAGTCTTTAACTGAATTGTTTCTCAAACAATAGCTGAGGAAGGTAGGTAGACAGACAGGCTGTTTTGAGTAGTTTGACATGACTAGTGCAAGAAAATAATTACTTAAATAACTGTAGAAAAGATTACCCATTGCAAAAAGAATACATATGCTCAGACAAGAAAGAAAAAATTTCATTGATCTCTGGAAATAGGTTTACATAATAATAGAGCAATAAAAATAGAAATAGCATCAAAAGGTGCCACTCCAAATGCTATAAGTAATATTTGAAGAAAAGTTCTTAAAGAGATTAAAGAGGCCATTGCATCTTTAGAAATAAAGCAGCCAAAATTAAAACCAATAACTTTAAAAGACCTACTGAAAACATGGTAATGTACAGGTTTTCTTTTGGAGTGATGAAATGTGATGGTTATACAACATTGTGAATTACTAAATGCCACTAGATTGTATACTTTAATTTTATGTTAAATTTATTTTAACTTAATTATTTCTTTATTTTAATGCGTAAGTTTCACCTCTTTAAAAAAATAATAATAATAATGGAAACAATGAAGTACTGTGTTAAAATAAAATTAATAGAATAGACTATAACCATAAGAATTACAAGCAGGTAAAAACTTTCAAGTAGGTGAACATGTGGAGATGCAGGGAGAGTGGCAAAGCAAAGAGAGCATGAAAGCTTCGCACCCCTTCCCAAATACCTTGCCCTGTATATCTCCTCCATCTGTCTATTCTTGTCTACTCTTTGCAGTAGTAAGTTGAGCTCTTCTTCATTTCAGTTGCAACCTCAAAGTCCTCCATTGTGTGGCTTATTCAACCAGTTCTTGCTGATGGACATTTGGCATGTTCAAGTCTTTTGTTGTTATACTAGAGTTAGAATAAATAGCAAAAAGGAAAACAAAAGACAAGCAGATAATTTGAAGACTAATCAGTTGAAAGGATTAAGAGAAATGATGCATCTAGAGAATATAGCATAAAAACAAATCCTACTTATAAATTGTTTCCAAGATTGCATTAAATTAAGTGTACTTATACAATCCTAAATAATAACAGCGAATTTCAAGATTAGGTAAGCAAATCTAGAATTTCACATGTATTCAAAAGCAAAAGCAAATTATATTCTATAGTTATAGAAATTACATTAAAATTAGTTTTATATTATTATTGATGTTGTGTTTATTTAAAAATTAATGGATTCACTGTTTTTCTCAAAAAGTGTTTTCTTCTATCACAATGTGTAGATGCCTCATGAGAGAAATTTTATAATTAACATATGTCATATGTAACCCACATTCCTATGTATTTTATAGGTACCACTCAAGGAACTCTTGAACCAAACTGAAGAAGAAAGTAACAAAGCTCTAAATAAGAAAATGGGATTAGATGATACTTTAGAACAAGTAAGTAACAAAACATAGTCATTAAAAGCAAAAATAAGATATTTATAAACTTAAAATTGAATATGATTTGTGGTTTCCGATTGTTAAGGAATGAAATTTTAATATGAAAAGAGAGTTGGGTATACCCTTGATTTAGAAATATTTTAAGTAATTTTTTAAGTAACTTAAACATATCATAGATAATAAAGGGATATGTAACTGAGTAAATTTCCCTTTGCTTTTAATGGAGAATTGCCTCCTTAAACCTGAGATAATTTAATAATATCCCTTTTTATACTAAAAGGGATTTGAAGTGGCTACCTGAAAGTAGGTATACGTTATTTATAGTTAGAGGCTAACTAGCTATGATAGGTTAAAATTTTTTTTTTACACCGAATTTTTCATTGTGGGCCATGGAATTCAGGGGAACTCAAATTTAAATGCCTGTAAAAGTCAGTTTCCAAAAGTCATATTCAAAAGTTCGTGGTGTCTGAGATACTTGAAACATAATATTACCAATATCTCTGAAAGAGACTACTACTATTATATTTAATAACTATTAGAGTAAATATTGTTACAGTTGATAGAATTAAGAAGATACTCAAATGCAAACAAAAGGGATTGTTGATATGGCACTAAATAAAGAAAACTTCTAGTTAATTCAAGAACTATTATGTTCTGGCTAACAAATTTCAAGGTACAGTTCTCCCTTACCCATAGTTTCTCTCTCTACAGTTTTAGTTACCAGTGGTCAACTGCAGTCCAAAAATACTAAATGGAAATTTCCAGAAATAAACAATTTATAAGTTTTAAATTGCACACTGTTCTGAGTAGCATGATGAAAACTCAAGACATCCTACTCCGTTCCACCAAAAATGTGACTCATCCCTTTGTCCAACCTATCCACACTGTGTACACTACTTACCTATTAGTCACAAAACTTACTTTTAGCCTACTTCAGTTTGATTTCTCTCTTTTGTTGAAATGGGCAACAAATCTTTCAAAAAGTTATGAATTCCAAACAGTAGGAACCTCGTGACTGAAACATCTTTCAAACTGATAGTGAAACTTTTCGAAGGCTATAGGCAGGAAAACTTGGACTGGGGAGGAATTATAAGCCGTCTACTATAGGCTAGACTCCATGTTAATGTTCCAAAGATAAATAGAAAAAAGTGAATTAGAGTGGGAGCAACTGAAATTGCTAAGAGGTTAAACCAACTTATTATAGTGGAATTAAGAGGAAGGGGACAGGTTTAGGAAATGTTGAGGAGGTAGAACCCAAACATCTCATGGCTAAACGTAAAACCTAGGAGAGAAAGAAATATCAACAGTGACTTCTATTTTTCTGGTGTGGGCAACCTAGAGGAAGAAAAATGAGTACAGGGGTGGCCAGGACAGTTCCGGAGATGTTGAGCTTGGTATTCATGGGACATAAACATCCAAAAGGAACTTGAAGCGATAGATTCAGAACATAGAAAAGAGACTGAGTCTAAAAATACATACTTCAGAGTCTTTGGCATTATATGAAGTCACGTTGAAGCCATGAATGTAAATGATATTTTTTAGACTTTATAGAGAAAAGTGACAGAGGATTGAATCTTAAGAAACAGCAACACTTAAAGAATTGGAAAAGGAATGAGACTAGGAAAAACATAGAAATGGACAAAATAATTGGAGAACGATCAGAATTTAAAAATTTGCTATAAAAGCCTAAATAGGAAAGACTTTCAAGAAAAGAGTGATCTCAACTAAGCTTACTGTGCTAATCATCTCACAATATATTATGTATCAAATAATTGTTACACACCCTAAACCAATACAGTGTTACATATTAATTATATCTCAGTAAAACCAGAGACAAAAAGGAGTCATCAGTAATGTTATATGCTTCAGAGACTTAAAGACAAACTATTTTTTCAATTTGACAATCTGTTTAATCAAGTTAAGATGGCATTAAGGTAAAATAGCAATTTGAAATAGTAAAGTTTAAACAGAAATTAATAAATTAGAATAACAACTAATCTGAAAACAACTTAAAATAATCACCAAAAACATTCAAGAAAAAGCAGGAAAATACAAATGAGAAATAGATATACTATAAAGATGGAGGGAATTTATTTGAATTATAAAGTAATACAGTGTAAACAAAAATTAACAACTGAAATTTATTCAGCAGGTATTTTGAGAACCTGATATGTGTCTGATGTTATTGTAATAGATATTGTGAACTGCATCAAGTGGGAAAAGGGCATGAAAACAATTACTTTTACTGTAAAACTTTTTGTTGTGTGAATACAGCATGCTGTGGATTCTCATAATACACCTAAGATAAGCACAAGTTTCTTTTGAAGGAAGTGGTAGCTAAGTTATGAATAACAAGTAGGTGTTGGCCAGTGGATTACACAGGATACACACACACACACACCCACACACACCCACCACTGAGGGCCCAAAGAGCGAAGAGCATAGCAAGTTAATGAATTACCTTGAGTATAAGTAGGATAAGGGAGAAGCCTGAAGTAATAAGAATCGAATTATGAAGGGGTTTATCAGTTCTTGCTTACTGGTTGAATTTTTATTCTATAGGCAGTGGGGATTGAAGATTTTTAAGTCAGGAAATAACACCTGTGTGTTTTAGTAAGCCCACAGTATTGCCGTTTTGGAGGAGACACAATTTAAGAGAACTAATAGTATCCTGGGTGATAAATGGTAAGGACTCAAACTAAGGCTATTGTAGTGAGGATGGAGAAAAGAGATTTAAAGATCAAAACAGCATAATATAGTGGTCTATTTGGATGTAAAGTTTAAGAAAGAGAGAAATCAAGAATGTTCAGGTGTCTGGTTTTAGTATAGTGGTGTTAAAGAAAAGTTATTCATGATACTTGTTAAAGATGATAAGGCAGACTTTATTCAGTGGGGGCTATAAGAATGGGTTTTTGTAGTAGGCAACAGAGATTGGGCTCAACTCCAAATACAACAAAGAAATAAAATTGATAGCCAAAGAGCAGGGTGGGATTCAGTGGATAGAAAATTACTGAGAGGAAACAGCAGGGTTAAGGGGAGATTCTAGCTAAACCAACCTAGCAGAGTTCTTAGTGAAGGCAAGAACATTACCTGGGGGTTGGGGTAAGGGCGGGGGGTACAGGTGGAGGATGAGGAACCTGATCGCATATCGAGGATGAGAGATTCTGGTTAAAATGACTTAGCCGGATTCTTGCTTTGAATATCCAATAGGCAGTTGGAGTTTGGAGATATATAGCTAGATAGATATTTCCTAGTATGTAGTTAATTAAAGCCAGGAGATCTCCCAAGGGTGAGAATGAGAGAGAGCTCTCCCAAGTGACCAAATAAGAATACAGCCAAGATCAGAATCCTGGGAAAACATCCACATCCAAGATGTAATGAACAGAGAAGGAGAAACTAAAAGGGAGAATTAGTAGGACCTCCCAAAACTTAAAAGAGAAAAGACTTAGTAATTACTTCAGAAGTAAAATATCTTTAGACTTGAAGCAAAGCTTATAGTTTTAGTAACCCTAGTATTTAAAATAATTGGAAAGGCAGGTGGTATAGAAAAAGTCCTTGGAGTTAGAACATCTAGTTTTGATTTCAGGGCACATGCTAGTGGCATGATCCTAAGTAAATAGCATTCTCTCCAGCCCACTCTTCTCACTTACAAAATAGGAAAGGAATGTCCCTTACAAGGGACTTCTGATGACTGAATGAGAAGTATATGCAAGTTTCTTTAATAAGTGTAGTCTTTTTACCATCCTGTCTTTTGTCAAATAACAATAGCATCACTAAAATTTTCCCAAAACATATATTTGTATAATTTTTTTAAATTTCACATATACATAGAATCATTCCTTTAAAGAACGATGTTAGCTTATTTATACATTTTACTATTTTCTGTGTCCAGAGGGAAATATTTTCTTCTTGGTCTAGCTGAAAAACATTTTGTGCTCATTACTAATATCAACTGGTATCAGCACTTGTCAACAGGAAATGAGCTTTAGAAACACTTTTTCTTGGTTTTGGTTTCAACAGATCTTAAAGCTCAAGCTTTAACAAGATTAAATTTGTTTATTTTTTCTTTGTAGGAATGTGTTAACTGTAACCAATTAAAAAATGTTAGCCAATAAAATTCATATGAATAGTTCTCTCTAATATCCCAGAAAGTAAATACACAAATGAAAAAAACTAGATAACTGAAGTAGATAAAATCTAAAAACTAGAGAGCACAAATTATATTTCTTAATAAAGTAATATAAAAACATTAATAGTATAATATTTATATAATATATGAGAGTTAAAAAAAAAATTTCCACAGCTAAGAGTGGAAAAACAAACATGAGTATCTTTATTTTACCAAGAATTACCCTACTATACCCCTCTGCATTTAAACATTACACATTACAAGTTTCCTTGAAATTAACTTCTCTTTGGAGAATAATAAATTTTTAGGACAAATGATAGGTGAATGTCTAAAAGAACTAGAAGAAATAACATGGTTCAATTAGTTAATTGTTAATTAAAATTTTATAACTCATTAAAAATTTTTTGATGTAATAGTTACAATTTCTCACCCAAAATTTTATTCCCCAAGTTAAATACAATGATAACAGAAAGCAGGAGAAGTGTAAGAACTCTGAAAGAAGAAATTCAAAAGCTGGATGATCTTTACCAACAAAAAGTTAAGGTAAGAACTTTGCCATAGTTTGTGTAGGTTAGCCAAGGTGTCATGATTGATTGACTAGGCACCTGTTCTGACATCAACCTGAAATCTTTAAGCTATATTCAATAACCTGTATTTTAGTTTCATCTTCTCTTCCAAAGCTTATTGTAAGGAGTTATTTTATTTGTTCTTTTAAATGACTTTTCCTGGACTTTGGCTATTTCAGCATAGAACATGTTAATTGTTCCATCAGTGTTTTATACCTACATATGTGATTCAGTATCCTTGTCAGACCAAAACATGTTTTAAAGACCAGTCCAAAGCATAATCTCTTCTACCTTTTTATGGAGATTTAGTGTTAAGTACTCCTAAACCTTAAACCCCAATAAGGCCTTTGCATATGCCTATTAAGAGTCATTGTAAACAATATCCTGGTCAAATTCCAGAGATCGTTTACATGAAATTTAAAATGTGGGCAAAATAATAAGATTCATTTCCCACTACCCCTTACCCACCTCTGGCCAGTGTTTTTCTTAGGGAAGTACTCAGATGACTCTCTTCATTACCACTTACGCGATTTATGTGAAAATTTTAACCACACCAATACTTTTTACTTAGTTATACCAACAGAGTATTAGGATTTGCAAACTTTTCTCTTGCCCTATATTATATTTACAGCTTACACATTTTTGAACAGTGTGAAATTTTCAGAAAATACACCACAATAATATGATCTACATGTAAAATATGAGGCATTTGATAATCATTTTTGTTTTTCATGTGTTTTCTGTGACAATACATAGTTTTTCTTTAAAGCACTTAAGTGAAAGACTCTCATATTTCATCTTGAGAAACTAGGAATTGATGAATTTTGGGCTACTTTGCCTGTACATAATTAATACATATATGAAATAATGGTAGTATAAAAGTTATCCACATTTTTACTTATATAAAAGGCCTCTTTGATGCTCATTTAAAAAATATTTAAATCAGAGTATCATAAAACTTCCTATAGTACAGATTTGAAATACTGCTGAATAAATTTTATACAGGCCTGTTGAAAGGTCACATGTTTACAGTATAAGATTCCCAGAGGAGGATTTTAATATCTCTTAAATGTAAAGCAGTAAGCATCCTGAGAATACAGATGATGATGCAACCTGATTTTTTAAAATGCTTACATTTTTTAAAATCCACCTGGAGTATATAGAATGTGAATATCAAAAAACTATAACCATGATTTTATCCTGATAGGAAGCTGAGGAAGAGGACAAAAAATGTGCCAGTGAGCTGGAATCCTTGGAGAAACATAAGCACATGCTGGAGAGGGCTGTTAATGAGGGCCTCAGCGAAGCTATGAATGAGTTAGATTCTATTCAGCGAGAGTAAGTTCATCTCACCAAGATTTATAATGTTTATTTTCAGTTTAATTGTTTAACATTTCTATAAAACTAGATCTGTGTTTATTTGCTTTAATCTATATTGGAGAGCTATTTGCGGGATGAGGATGTAGTGACTAGAACTTAAGCAGAATAGCTTAAAACTTGAAGATACTTTTCCTAAACAAATACATTCTGCAGTGAGTGTAGCTATTGCTCCCTTCATTTTTAAATCCAATTAATAAATGGCTTTTAATCCCTGAAAACAATATAAAATTTTAAATCAGTTCAAATAATTTTGGCTATTTGTCAGTAAATTTTTATAAAATTCCACTAAACTTTTTTTAATAAACTCTTCTAAGCTCAGATTTTTAAGATATATTTCCTAGAAATTAGGTATGTCATATAATTATACTATAAATTATACTATAAATTAAACCAAGTACTGTAAATTATAGTCAGTGTGCTATAACATAACATGTGCCTTCATAATAATCACTACACTATACAAATCTGCAGTGAAAATCAGAGGATTTATGGGGAAATTGTGGGGAAGTTTATGGGGAAGTTTTTAAGTGATGGGGCACAACACTTAAAAACTCTGTCAGTGACATGTGAACAAAAGAAAGAAACCTAATGAAAATGTTAGCACAATGGTAAACATGTTTAAGAAATACGTAAATACTATGATAAATAATGGCACCTTCCCTTAAAAAGCCCTGAAGTTTGGATAGGGAAATGGGCATTCAAAGGGTTGCAACTTGCGAATTATTGAGAAGAGATAGAAAGGTTATCTGAAATCAGATACAAAGTTGTAACACCAGATGTGGCTGCATGTGGCTTATCACATGTAACGAACTGAAGGACGTGGTGCCTCCTTCATAAACATAAACTTAAGTTTGTAAGTTTATGTTTATTTTGTATTTTGTATTTTGTTATTTCTTTGCATCTGGATTCAAATATGAGTACAGTTTTCTGCATTCACCTCGTGTTTCTCAAGTAGCAAATTGCAAAATTTGCATTATGCTCAAATTACTACCTAGTATATCAATCCAGTTGAAATAAATACATGTTTCTAAACAAGCATTATTGCAGAACTAACTGTATACTTATGTTACATTTCTTAGTTCTTCATTGTCAAATTATACATTGTCAAGTTTTCCCTATTGATTTCCCTTATAATTTTAAAACTTACAAAGGAAAAATGTTAGACACAATATGTGATAATATGTGATAATCGGAACTAAAATTAGAGACATCCCTTCCTTATAGAAAATTCTGCCTTTGTGTAATCCTCTCGTGCAACCTATATAAAATCAGTATACTGAATCATTAATCTATAGGTTCTGTGTACATTTATATTAAAATTACTTTTTTTTAAGTCTTAAATGGCCTTCAAATAACTAAAAAAAGTCTTACTTTAGCATAGGTACAACTCTTAAGAAAATCACAGTTTTTCATTTCCTCATTTGAAACCTAAGGATAGAAAAGTCAGTTGAAGGTCTTATCAACTTGCAGTTTATTTTGAATTTGAATGCCTAAAACTAAGACTCCTACTCTCCCATTCTGGTATTTAATGTTTTGCCCCTGAAAACATTTGTAAAGAAGTATTTCTTCAATAAATGCTGTCATGCATGCTAGTCATAGGAAAATATTAGATCAAAAATCAAGTTTACAATCTTATCAAAGACTTAGGTAAGACCATTTCCTCCCAAGCTTTGTATGTTAAAGTGTGAGGTTTTGTTGCTATTTTGTTTTGTTGCTTGCAAAGAATCTTTGAAAATGTTTTTATTTCTGTTTTAATGATTGAGAGCTGGACCTCTGATAGAGCAAGCAGCACATATACTAATCACAGCCTGGTTTATTGAATATGATAAGGAGAAGTGAACTAACTAGAACTGGTATATTAGGTGTTTTTCCCTAAGCAGCTCAAACAAGTTTTTATTCTACAGATACCAACTAGTTGTGCAGACTACAACTGAAGAAAGACGAAAAGTAGGGAATAACTTGCAGTGTCTTTTAGAGATGGTTGCTACACATGTAGGGTCTGTGGAGGTAAGTATGTGAAGGTCTTTCCTAAATTCTAAGAAAGCTTTTTAAAACTTTGATATATTTCTGTTTTATTTCTATCGAAATTAAATGATAAATTTTATTTCTTTCAAAAATATGATATAGTATAAATTTGTCAGAAGAATCCTGGCTAGCAGTGTGGTAAGGGGACACTGGTGCCTCTTATAAAGTAATCTATTGTGTTCACAAAAACAACAATATTGATTACATCAACGGCATATATTGTGCCACACCATGTTCTATACACTGAAAACGTTTTAGTACTTTTAAAATTTCATTAAGATTAAGATGAAAGGGCATGTGTTATAATAAATATTTTTCCTTTCTGTTAATTTCACATAAATACAGAATAAAGTATCCTCACCTTTTGCATAGATTGAAAATTCAACAATAAAACTATTCCTTCAACCTGCTGTACAGAACCCAAAAGCTAAGATAAATTACTAAACTCCAAAATTCCTGGATAATTTATTAGCTGATAATATATTTCCATTTGTGACTGGTTAAAGGAAAGAAAACTCATATCACATTAACAGGGTTCCATGTCTTGAAAGCAGAGCATGTGATATCCTACTTCCCCTCATCTCTCTTGAAGGTCATTGAACCACTACTTTCATACTTGCCATCGCTCTTCACTGCTTATTGCTAAAAGCTAGGAGAACCACACTGCATACTACATATATCAGAAAACCTGGGTCCCACCCACTACTCCTAATTCAGCCACTTAATAGCTCCATAACTTTTCTTTAATGGATCCTTTTTCAGCCACAGACCAGAAAATGATTTTAGTGATAACTTTTTCACTCTCCCAAAGATGATGTGTAATAGTTCTGTTCTAGGTATATAAAAGAAAAATTCATTTGTAATATACAATTTTGGCTTAGATTGAGAAAGTCTGCTTGTATGTATCATTTTGCTTCTTTTGGTCTTTCTTCATCTGTAAAATGAGGTCATAAGATGGTATATTTTTTCTATGGAACAGAGTGTTTCTTCGAGCATTTCCTGGTAGAGCCCTGTACAGGTCTAATATGTAGCTTAATATTCTAGACCAGAGGACAGCAAATTACAGCCTGCAGGACAAAATGTGCCCACAGCCTGATTTTGTGAATAAATCCACTTCATTCAGTTCCATACTATTTGGCTGCTTTCCCACTACAACAGCAGGTTTCAGCAGGTGCAACAATAGCCATCTGTCATGCAGAGCCTAAAATGTTATTACTTGGTCCTTTACAAAAACCTTGCCAACTCCTATTCTAGACTCCTACCTCAATGACGGGCACAAAAATACTTTTTTTTTTTTTGGCTGTTTAGATGCTCTAAAAATTATTATAAAGTTATAATAACCAACACATTATAGTATTTTTGCATTCAAATCAACTTTTCTGATTAAGAGTCCAGTTAATAGATGCATAGGCATCTATAGGAAACCAATATATGAGAGAGGTAGTATTACAGATTAGTGGGGAAAATTAATTGTTCAGTTAATGGAGTTGGATTCCTACTAGACAGTAATCAGTTCCAGATGAATTAGGAAAATAATGTGAGGATAAATTTTATCTTTTAGAAGAATTACAAGACTATTTTTACACTTCAGGAATTATAAAGGAATTCTTAAATGAGCTACAAAAAGTACAAACCTCAAAAGATATTATGTGAAAATTCAGTTTTATTAAAACTTAGATCTCTACATCTAAAGACATAGAGATTAGAAAAACAAGCTGAAAAATGGTAGAAGAAGCTTTTAAAAACAACTGGTAAAGGATTCAGATATATAATAACCTCTGAAAAGTACAGAAGGTGGACAAAAGACTAGAATGGGAATTTCACAAAGAGCTAATGTGGCCAATAAACATATGAAAAGATATACCATTTCCCATCCTCAAGAAATTGGCAAAAACTTAAAGTTTGATAATACTAAATGCCAGCAAGTATGTGGAGAAATGAAAGTTCTCATAGATACTGCTGGGGTTATAAATCAATGTGACAATTGGCAATCGCTAATAAAACTATGCAGTTCCACTCTAGGTATTTAATTAAATTTTTACACTATCTGCTAAAGTACTGTACTTAGTTAAATAGTATTCCCCCCAAAATACATGTCTTTCTGAACTCTCATAACATAAGCTAATTTGGAAACAAGACTTTGTGGATGTAATTAGTTAAGTTGAGGTCATACTAAATTCAGGTAGACCCTAAATCCAGTGACTAGTATCCTTATAAAAAGGCTATGTGAAGATGGAGGCAGTAATAGAGTGACTCAGCTACAAAAAAGGAATGCCAAGAATAGCTGGGAGCTGGTAGCAGCTGGGAAGAGGCCAAGGATTGTCAAGAATTGCTAGAAGCTGAGAAGAAGCAAGGAAGGATTCTTCCCTAGAGACTTCAAAGAGAGCATAGCCCTGCCAACATCTAGATTTCAGACTTCTAGTCTCCAGAACTGTGAGAGAATAAGTTTATGTTTTAAGCCACCTAGTTTGTTGTAATTTGTTATGATATAATATTTGAAATTATAAAAATCAAATAACTTGCTATATTAGTTTCCTATTGATACCATAACAAATTATCACCAATTTAATGTCTTAAAGCAATACAAATTTATTTTCTTACATTTCTGGTGATCAAAAGTTTAAAATGGGGCCTCTGGGCTGCAATCCTTCTAGAGGCCACCTAGAGCTCTTAGCTTGTGGCCTCTTCTTCCATCTTCAAAGCCAATAGCACAACATCTTTTATCCTCTCTGATCTCTGTTCTGTCCTTAGATCTTCTCTCTCCAGCTGTCACGCATTCCCTTTTACAAGGACCCTTGTAATTATGCTGGACCTGCCAGGATAATGCTGAATAATCTTTTCTCGAAATCCTTAACATAATCGTACTTTCAAATTTTCTTTTGCTGGGAAAGATAACATATTCATAGATTCTGGGGATTAGGACATGGACATCTTTAGAGAGGCTGCTATTCAGCTTTTACCATGCCTTGGAACAAACAAAAATTCATTAACAGTAAAACGTATGAGTAAATGATATCATTCAATAAAATGCTCTGTAGCAGTATAGGAATAAACTGCAGCTATATGAATGAATCTTACCAGGTGAAGAAAATAAGTCATGAAACATTACATTTAAAGTCATTCAATAAATATGAAGGTTAAAACCAGGTGCCACTAAACTATATTATTTAGAGGTGGTGTGTGTGTGTAGTAAAAGTGTAAAGAAAAGCACCATTCAAGAGAGTGGTTGTCTCTGAGGATTGAAAAGGAGATATGATTAGGAAAGAGCACAAAAGGTACCTACACGGTGACACAAGAATGTTCCTTTCATTCCTTTTCTTACAAATGTCTTGTCTGTAAATTTCACAATTAAACACTTTAAAGGTATTAATGTGTTTACATTAACAATTGCTAATTTCTTCCATTAGAAACATCTTGAGGAGCAGATTGCTAAAGTTGATAGAGAGTATGAAGAACACATGTCTGAAGATCTCTTGGAAAATATTAGAGAGATTGGAGATAAGTATAAGAAGAAAGCTGCTCTAATTAAGTCTGCTGATGAATGAAGATAAAATATTTTCTAAGCAAGAACTTTATTAACTGTAAATTTTGAAATGTTTTTTGTAGGTTAGAAAAATCTCTAACATATCCTATACCCTCCTTACAATGAAGTATCATGACCACATTTTCTCATGCCTGTGAAATATTTTTATAGCTTTTATAAATCTAGTTCATTAACTTAAAGTATGTATAACCTGAAATTATGATAATTTGTTGGTTTGCTAACCTTAGATGTGAAGAACCAATTACATACCAATAAAAGGTTATCAGTAAAGTATCTTTTCCCTGATTTCTCTGCCTAACTTCAGATGGTTAGAAAGGTTTTTGATCTAAACCATGTCAATAAACTGACTGTGGTCCAAGTCCGGTCATACCCATTCATTGACATATCAACTATTTAGTATATGTGACAGAGACCATATGACCCACAAAGTCAAAAATGTCTACTATTTGGTCCTTTACAGAAAAAGTTTGCCAATCCCTGGTATATACTATACAAAGGTTGGTACTGTTCAACTAAAAAACTTTCTTAATGAATCTGGACCAAGATGCTAAAGTTCTTTCTGGCTTCTTGCCATCTGTACTCTGAAATAAGCAAAAGACTATGGAATGTGAGAGCCAAAAAAAATAATAAAATAATCTAATTCAACCTCTTTTTTTAGAAATGAATTCATTTCTAGAGAAGTTCTGGTTTGCTTCAGATCACACCTCTTAGTGCTGGAAGCCACACAGGAACTTAATTAAGCTGGTACACTGTTGAGTACAGTCACAAGAACCATGAAGTATGAAATGTGCTGGATGGCAAGACAGGTCTGAGTTGTTAGGAAACTCCTTAAAACTGCCTTCAGTTGAACTTTCTATTCTTCAAACTTTATTACAAATCTAATGCAACTCATAATGAATAACATGATAAAATGAAATCTAAGCAATATACTATAAAAACCCAAAATGGAATTCTAGCAAAGCTTTATGAAGGGAGGGAATTCATCCTGAAAAAGTGGAATGAACAAAGATGGATCATAGGTGGGAGATAAATAACAGGACAAGATTAATAGTTACCAATGTATTCAAGAATCTTGACTGCTGACATCTAATAGAACTTTCTTCGGTGATGGAAATATTCTATCTGTACTATCCAATATTGTACAGCCATATGTGTCGACTACATACTCAAATAACATATAAGTGACAAAAAATACAACTCAGAGCTTTGCCACTGAAAACGTCATGGAAACAGCAGTGACATCACCTGGAAACTCATTAACATACTCTTAACCCCACGCCAAATATACTGAATCAGAATCCATACTTTTTTATAGTTTATTGAATTTAATTGTACATATTTAAGTTTTTCGTAAGTTTATATATGTATGTACATATATATGTATATATACATTCATAAAATCATCACAAGCTAGTGAATATATTCATCACCAGTAAGTTTTTTCATGGCTCTGCAATTCTTTATCTCGCCCCTACCTAAAGCCCCACATGCACCTCCAGGCAAGCACTGATTTTTCTGTTACTATAGATTAGTTTGCATTTAAGTAGAATCATACAGTATGTATACCTTCATGGCTTATATCAAAATAATTTGAGATCCATGATTATTTTGAGATCCACATTGCACTGTATATCAGTAATTTGTTCCTTGTTATTGCTGAGTAGTGTCCCATTATATGAATATATTGAGTTTACCAATTTACCTGTTGATGGACATTTAAGTTGTTTACAGTTTTGGGTATTACAAATAAAGTCATGAACATGTGTTGTATGGTCATATGCTTTCTTTTCTCTTGCATAAACACCCAGGAATTCATATAGAATAGGTGTATATTTAACTTTTATGAAACTTAGAAAATGTTTTCTAAAGTGGTTGTACCACATGTTCCTATTTGCAGTATGTGAGAATTCCAATTGTTCCACATTTTTACCCACTCTTGGTATGGTCAATCTTTTTACTTTTGGCCATCCTAAGGTTCTAGCTCATTGTGATACTAATTTGCATTTCCCTAATGACCAGTGGCGTTAAACATCTTTTCATGTGCTTGTCAGCCATATATCTTCATGGTGAAATGTCTCTTCAAATATTTGCCTATATTTTTCCCAGATTGTTTTCTTATTACTGATTGGCAAGAGTTTTTATATATTCTAGATATAAGTACTTAGATATATATTTTATAAATATTTTGTCACAGCGACTCGACTTCATTTTCTTCATAGTGTCTTTTCAAGTGCAAAAGTTTTAAATTGTGATGAAGCCAAATTTATTGTTTTTTATACTTTCTGCATTTTGTGTAGTATTTAAGGAAACTTTACCAAGCTCAAGAAATCTTTGCCAGCATCACTATGATTTTCACCTATGTTTTATTCTAGAAGTTTTATAGTTTTGACTACTGAATCAATTCAAATATGCATTTTGAAAGGTCCCCAAGTTGTTCATATGTCCTTTAAAGTATGATATGTGCTACTTTAAAAGAAGTCACCATTAGTCAAGTATTATCCATAACATAATACTATTTAATAGTTTAGGAATGACAGAAAAATTATACTAAGTTCAAAGTGATAACCCAAGCACAACTTGTAACATGTTTAAGAGACAAAAATGATCAGTGTACTTAACAGAGTACTTTTCACTTAAAATTTTTTACCTCACTCTACAAACTTTCTTCTGAATTCCTAAGGACATGCTTTTGTCTTCAGAGCTACCACTATTGAGGTAGATATTATTTTAGTTACAAATTCCAAGAATCCTAGAGTTAGAAAAGACTTTTAGATATCATACAGTTCAACCTCCCAATGAGGAATACCTCCCTTTGCAGTTTTGTATGTGGTTACCTAATTCTTGTCCAGATACTTTGAATGATAAAACTTTTAAATTATCACTACTTCAAAGTGTTTGATGGTTGAACAATCTTGCTTGCCAGAAGAATGTTTCATCTTATTTTGGGCTAAAGTCTGCTTCCATTAACTTCTTCGAGTTCCATTTTTGTCGTAGAATAGTTGGGTTATCATAGTTTGCAGTTCCATTTAGGGATATCAGTTATCTATTGTGCATCTTATGTTTGATCCTGTGTTTGATTAAATCAATTTTTTCCCAATTGTTTTAATCTTTGTTATTTTATCTTGTTTTCAATGTTACTGCTTTAAGCCTTTTCTATATAGACTTTTTCTTTAATTTTTAATTTTGAAATAATTTGTCTTTAAAAAGTTGTAAGACTAATAAAAATAATCTCCTTCACACAAATTCCCTAGCTAGAATTTCACTAAATTTATTTACCATTCACTCCCCTTGCCCTATTTATTTACTTATTTATATTGACTCACTTGTGAGTAAATTGCAGACATGATACCCCTTTGCCTCTAAATATTTCAGTGTATAAAACCAATGACAAATCTCATATAAGACAATTATCAAAATCAGAAAATTAATATTGGTACATTAGTATCTAATCTAGAGAACCTACTCAAATATTGCAAATTGTACCAATAATGTACTTTATTAAGATTTATTTTTCTAGCCCAGGATCCATTCCAAGAGTACACATTTCTTTAATTGTCATATCTCTTTGTTTTCCTTTATATCAGAACAGTTCCTCATTCTGTCTTTATTTTCATAGCCTTGGCATGTTTGAAGAATTTAGCAATTTTTAGACTGTCCCTTAATTTTGGCTTAATGTATTTTGACTAGATAGAGTATGCATTATTTGCTGGACCAAAGAAGTGATGTTACATTATTTTTTAGCACATTGCATCAAAAGGTGCATGATATTTATTGGTCCCATTAATGTTAACTTTAATCACTTAGTTTTGGAAGTAGAACCTGGTTTTGGAAGTTACATGGAGGCAGATTTTAGCCCAATATAAGATAAAATTTTCTGGCAAGCAGGGTTGTTCAATCATCAAATACTTTAATGACAATTTGGAAGTAGTTTTTTCATTCAAAGTATTTAGAAAAGGGTTAGAAAATATAAGTATTTTTAAGTTACTATTTTTACCTTTGTAATTAAGAAGTAGGGAGGATACTTTATAAGTATATTTATCATCAAGTTTTCTCATACTAATTTTAATATCTGTCGCAAATAAATTATTACTATGATGGTTGCGTAAAGTGATTTTTACTGATTTAATTTACATATACCATTATATAAATTTCAAGTGTATATATTAAAAAATAAATCACCACAATAAGTCTAGATAAGATCCATCACCACATATAATTACAAACATTTATTTTCTTGTGATGAGAAATCTTAAGATCTACTCAGCAACTTTCAAATATACAATACAGTATTATTAACTATAACCACCATGCTGTACATTAAATGATATTTTAAATTTCTAGTTATGGTAATTTTATGTGCCAAAAAGAAATTTTTTAATTTCTAATTCTGTTATTCATTTCCTCTACATTAATCAGTTGACATTCTATTGTAAGGAAGAACTTTACCTTCTCCACTATTTATGTGAGCATGAACCCATGGGTTCTTTTTAATCAATGGGTTGTAATCTGTAACTATTATTATTTATTTTGATGTTTAAATTGCCCCAGATTTGATGAGTAGAAGCTCCTTCAGGCTGGCTCCTGTATCCTTTTTTGACATTTATCCGTCCTTTGAGCATTTTCTTGCTTTCTGGCAGAACAAGATGTTCTAGGCTCATTCTGTACTTTCCTTGCTCCACTTCTGGAATCATCCAGTTCTTCAAGGATGACTGGTCCCTTTCAGTGGACAATATTTAGAAACCAAAATTCGAATACTATGTGGGTTCATTACTTCTAAAGTGCCAGTGCTTTCATGCCCTCTCCATGGACAGAGCCAGAAAATGTAAGTATTCATAAACATATCTACATCTGTATTTATAATTCTGTGTGGATATATTAAAAACCATGCATTCATAGTGATTACTCCAGTCCCAATCCAACACCACACAGGTGCTTGATCATGAGGACCAGAACATAGGCTCAATAAGCAAGAATTCATTGGTTTAGGAACACATTTTTAGAATAAAGGATATAACACCATGGAAAGGACCCCCAGAGGATGGGATAAACTCACTATTGCATTGCCTTTAGGAAGCTGGATAAAATGATGGCTATCTCTCAGCAAAGTGGAAATATCGGAGTTACCTAGGCAGAGAGTAAGAGGAAGGAATAAAAAGGCTGAGGGAAGAGAGCATACTGGGATACATAATAAAAAGCCAGAAGAACTCCCAGTGTTCCACAGGAGGACCCTGAGGACACTGCATACATTAAGGCCAAGAAGACTGCCCTTAGGAGAGGGTAGCAGCATCACTAGGAAGTTCATTGGTGGCTCCTCCATAGGCCGAGATGACTGTGGTTAGAGACAGGCACAGAGCTGAGCTTGTGAACATCCATGCAGATGATGGAGCTCTGAAGTAACAAAAGCCAGAAGGCTGCTCACAGTGATGGGCAAGGTCAGAAGAATAGTCAAAGGGGTCAATCTGATGAAGTCATGGAGGTAGTTAATAGAGATGCCATCCTTAGAGGCAAAAAAGAAAGACAACTACATTAACTCTCCCACCCTCTGTTATAGTATAGTCCAAAGAAATTTGGACATTACACTCATCCAACAAGGGTGAGGGAATTTTTTACCTTTTTTGTTTGTTTGTTTTATAATGGACTATTTGTAGAGCAGTTTTAGGTTAACAGAAATTGAACAAGGGTGCTTTTAATTCTATAATCAACAAACAGCAAGAATGTTCAATCATGAACCTAACGGTGGTCATCCCTACAAAATCCTTTGCTCAGTTCTCAGGTGACTGATGAAGTAGTTGAATCTCTAGAAGGAAGGACCTAGCAAGGACCTTGGGCAGTGCACACTGTGATGGATCCCACAGCTTCTTCAAAGAGACCTGCAGTCACTTGAGCAATTGTACACTGTGGAAAGGAGACTAACTAGACAATTTTAGGATTATTTGACACAGGATCTGAGTTGACAATGACCAAAAGCACCACCAATGCCCCTTTATTAGAGTGGGAGCTATGAGGACTAAGTAACTGATAGAATCCTGGTGAAGATCTGGCTAACAGCATATCCATTAGGTCTGTGGACCAACCCAAAGATTATTTCCTCAATCCTCAGATACACAGTTGAAACCGATATACTTGGGATTTGACATATACTCTACATTGGGTCCCTGATTTGCAGAATAAGAGCTATTACAGTGAGGAAAGCCATATGAAAACTGCTGAAACTGCCTGCTTGACCAATATAGTAAATAAAAATGACATACTAGGGAGGATGGCAGAGATTACTACCATCATTAAAGACCTAAAGGATTCAGAGGTGGTGAGCCTCATCATTCAATTAACTCACCAGTCTGGCTCTTTTAGAAACAGGATGGATGCTAGAGAATGACTAGGGACTACCACAGACTTAACCCAGTAGTAGCCCCTATCCCATCTACTATTCCAGATGTGGTATCATTGCTAGAGCACATTAATAAGGTCTCAAGTATGTGGTATGCAGCCATTGGTTTGGTGACTATATTCTTTACCATGCCAATTAGAAAAGATCAGAGCAGTTTGCATTATTGTGTGATAGACAATAGTATTCATTAATAGTCATTTACAGTGTTGTCACAGGCTACATTAACACCCTTGCCTTCTATCATGATATATCTGGGCCGCCTAGATAGCATACTGATCCATTACATCAATGATACCTTGATTGGACAAGACAACTAAAAGCTACCTAGGATGCAGGTGGTATTGGTAATCCCTAAAATGATTAAAGACCTACCACTCCAGTAAAGGTTTTAGGAGTGTGATTGTTAGGCACATACCAGCATATCACTTCCAAAGCAAAGACAATCTGCTTTATCTAGCATTCCCCATCATATGAAAGAAATACCAAAAACCCGGTAGATTTCTTTGAGATATGGAGATGATGCATTCCATACCTGGGAATTTTTTTCCACCTCATATATTAAGTGACCTGAGAGGCTTAAGTGAGGCCAGGAACAACAGGTCCAGGCCATGGTGTAATCAGCTCTGCTTCAAGAGACATACAATATTGCAGATCCTATGGTGTTGGAAAAGATATACTATGGAGCTTATGTAAGTTCCAGTGAGAATCAAGTGGCAGTTCTCTGTGGTTCAAGGGTAAACTTATGCCATCAATGCAGAGTAGCACATACCCCTTGAGAAACATCTCAACCTGTTATAGGGCCTTGGTAGAGACAGAATACTTGACGATGGGACATTAAGTGACTGCATATGAAGCTTCCCATTGTGACCCACCAAGTCATAAAGTTAGACAGGCCCAATAACAATCCATCATAAGATGGAAATGGTACATGTAGGATCAATTTGAGTAGGATAAGAGGGCACAAAAAAACTGCCCAACCAGGCAGTTAAGGCCCTCATGTCACCCACCACAGCTGCACCAGTGCTCCTGCCCATTTTCACCTATAGACATAGAGGGTCCCACATAACCAGCTGAAAAAGGAGGAAAAATCCCAAGGTTTGCTTATTGATGAGTCAGTTCATATGTGGGGTCCTAAGGGATAATACTCATTAGGTGCATTGCAGCCACATTCAGAGGTAGCCCTGGAAGACTACCAATGGAAGCTCTTCCTAATGGGCAGAACTGGGAGTGATGCACCTGGTTGTCCACCTCATGTAGAAGGAGGAATGGGCTGAAATGAGAATATATACAGATTCAAACACAGTGACAATGGCTTGGCTGTCTGGCCAAGGCCTAGAAGGCAGGAGACCAAGTTACCTGGGATGGAGCCATTGAATGAACATATGTGAATGGGCACCAAGTGTGAAGACCTTTGTATCACATGTTAACACCCACTGGAAAACATCTAGTACAGAAGAGGCATTGACAAAAATCACTTGGCCAGTTGAAGTTAGACAGAACTGATGTGGTGGGCACCTGAAGGGAATAGCCACGCTGTCAGAGATGGAAGCTCTGTGTAAGCCCAATAGTAGGGACTTCCACTTCCCAAGATTGATCTAGTTACTGCTACCTGTGAATGTCAATCTTGTCATCAACAGAGATCAACACTGAGTCCCTGATACAGTACTATCCTTGGAGGAGACCAGCTGACCAGTGGGTGGCGAATTGACTATATGAGGCCCTATCCATCCTGGAAGGTCCAGTGCTCCACTCTTACGAGGATAGACACCTATTCTGGGTAAGGGTTTGTCTTTCCTGCCTGTAGAGCCTCAACCAGCACCACTATCTGGGGCTTATGGAATGCTCAATCCAGAGGCATGGAATTCCAAACAGATAACTACTAATCAGTGAAAGAAATGTTGACATGAACTCATGGGATCTACTGGTCATATCATGTACTGGACTACCCAGAGGCCTTCTAGAGTGACTTCTAAGTGTACAACTGAAATACCAACTTAGAGGAAACACTCCAAAGAGATAGAGATAGAGCCCTTCCTTTAAGACATAACATATTTATTAAATCAGAGATCTCTGTGTGGAGGTGTGTCCCCAATAAGAAGGCTACGTGGAAGTGGGATTTGAGGGTTAGAAGCAAGTGTTCCTCCATTTGTCATCACTCCCTGTGACCCATTGAAGATTTTTATGCTTTCCATTCCCCAGACTCTGCAAGATTAGATGTCCTGTTCCCATAGTGGACACATTCTTGCCAAGGGACACAGATATAGTCTCATTGCACTATCAATTACAACTGCCACCAGGACATTTTGGACACCTTAGCTCAAGGAGCAACAGGAGAGTAAAGGAGCCACCATCATGAGAGGGACAAATGACCTGGCTCGGCAGGAGGAGCTGGAGATGCTTCTACAAAGTGGTAGCAGAGCCAGGTGATCCACTTGGGCACCACTTGGTATGCCCCTGCCCCATTGTAATCATAATGTAATGATGGTTCAGTTTGAGGGTGCAGCAACCCCAAACTGAGAAGGAAATGACTATCATGTGTTCAGGTCTTTTGGGTGTGAAAGTTTGAATCACAGCAGCAGGTAAGCCCAGGTAATAGTTGAGGATGAGGAGAACTTCAAATGGACAGTGGAGGAGAGAGAGGATGAGTACCAACTATGGCCTTGAGATCAACCACTACATCAGAGACTGCTGTTCTTCCCACTAACCTTACTCTTTCATTCCCTCGGGAAGAAATGTGCATGAGAACCACAGAGGAGTTAATCTCTAAATCTGTGTGAAAAGTAGACATGTGTCATGCAAGGGGTAAATGGTAGAAGCTCATGAGTTCATGTGAACTCCTGCTACAAGGAGAGTATTGACTTTGGCTCCAGAAACTCTGGCAGCTTTTCCAAAGCTCAGACTATCCATCCAACCTTCTCTCCCTCCCCTTTCATAGCTTTGAGGTCTAACAGCTATCTCAGACTTCCTTGACTCCCTCTCTATTTCCTTTCACATAGCCTTTTCCCTTAATAAAAATCTTGCATGTTTAATCCCATCATGGCTTCTGCTTCTAGAAGGACTAGGATTAACACAATTTATAAATTACATTATGGAGATTCTTATCATCTGGTTGTGGTTTCTGTGTAAGAAAGATATTGATTTATACATATTTATATAACTTGTCACTATTTTATGAGTTATTATTCAGTTTTGTTGTTGTTGTTGAGTCACTTGAGTTTTCCAATTATATAGTCATAATGCCTGCAAATACTAATAGTTTTACTTACAACTTCCCAATTTTCTTCTTTTGTCTAATTGTATTGGCCGGCAAATCAAATGTAATATTAAATATTTGTGAGAGTGGTTATCCTTGTCTTGTTTCTAAATTTAAAGGAGAATGTTTGATGTGTTTTCCACTAATTATACCAGCTTTTATGCTGAATTAGATATATCATCTAAGAAAGTACCAATTATTTCCTTATTTTATTAAGCTTTTTTCTTAGTAATGGTTGTCAAATTTTTCAAATGTTTTTTTAAGCATCTATGAAATTTATGTATTATTTTTCTCCTAATATTTTCATGTGATTGTTTTCCAAGCACATAAACATCTTTAAATTCCTAGAATACATCCCACTTGGTCATGATGTATTTATTTCTTCTTTTCTTTTCTTAGTTTTTTAATATGCTACTGTATTCTCTATTGTTAATATTTTATTTAAGATTATGTTTTTGCTTTTATGTTCATAAGTGAGATTGGTGGTCTGATGTATATTTTGACAGGTTTTGGTATCAATATTATATCACATCAGAGAAAAAAGCTAGATATTTCCTTCTTCTAAAAATTTCTCTGGAAATAATATTAGTATTAGCATTAGCGTTACATGCTTTTAAAGTTTAAAAGAATTCCTACCTGCGTGTGCTACTTTCTGTGGACATTGCTCTTTAAGAACATTGTCTATTTCTTCTACAGAAATCATTTTAAGTATTTTTACTCTCTTCTATAGTTTTTTTTTTTTTTACTAAATTTATGGGGGTAACATGGTTAATACAATTATATAATTTTCAGGTGTATATTGTAATTTGAAATCTGTATATTCTATTGTGTCTTTACCACCTAAAGTCCAGTTTTCTTCAGCAACCATATATTTGATCCCCTTTACCCCCTCTACTTTCACCCTCATCCCCAACCCCACATTCTGATAACCACTAGTCCATGTCCATGAGTCTCTGTTTGTTTGTCCTGTTCATTTGTTGCTTTTACATTTATATCCCACATAAAGTGATATCATGTGATTTTCAATGTTTTCTGTCTGGCTTATTTCGCTTAGCAAGGTTATCTCGAGGTCCATTTATGTTGTTGCAAATAGCAGTATTTCATCTCTTCTTATGGCTGAGTAATATTCCATCG